>CM056505.1:40512267-40918790 GCA_029783415.1 Anisodus acutangulus
ACATAGTGTGCTGGGTTTCGAAATTCAATGAATGTGAACTTCGACATAGTAGTGTGTTGAAGTATCAAACTTTAGAGGTGGTTGTGATTATGATGCACCACGGAATACACATGTGTCAAGTTGAAATGTATACTTGATTACTAGGAAGGTTTAACCGTTTGAGTGTCAAACTGACACTTAATGTCAAATTTGAGGGGTAAAAAATAAAGACCACCTCGTAATAGGGACATTTGTGCGAATGACCCTACCAGTAGCGCAGTTTGAACACTTTTCTAGCATGTAATTGAAAATTAACCAGTACTTGTAAAATGGTTGACTAATAATCATTTTTAATGCTGAAATAAGATATGGATAAATAAAACTCCAACATAGTGGGTTGGGCTTCGAAATTCCATGAATGTGAACTTCGACATAGTAGTGTGTTGAAGTATCAAACTTTAGAGGTGGTTGTGATTATGATGCACCACGGAATACAGATGTGTCAAGTTGAAATGTATACTTGATTACTAGGAAGGTTTAACCGTTTGAGTGTCAAACTGACACTTAATGTCAAATTTGAGGGGTAAAAATTAAAGACCACCTCGTAATAGGGAAATTTGTGCGAATGACCCTACTAGTAGCACAGTTTGAACACTTTTCTAGCATGTAATTGAAAACTAACCAGTACTTGTAAAATGGTTGACTAATAATCATTTTTAATGCTGAAATAAGATATGGATAAATAAAACTCCAACATAGTGGGTTGGGCTTCGAAATTCCATGAATGTGAACTTCGACATAGTAGTGTGTTGAAGTATCAAACTTTAGAGGTGGTTGTGATTATGATGCACCACGGAATACACATGTGTTAAGTTGAAATGTATACTTGATTTCTAGGAAGGTTTAACCGTTTGAGTGTCAAACTGACACTTAATGTCAAATTTAAGTGTCAAATTTGAGGGGGTCAAAAATTTAAAGACCACAAATTTGAGGGGTAAGGATTAAAGACCACCTCGTAATAGGGACATTTGTACGAATGACCCTACCAGTAGCAGGGTTTGAACACTTTTCTAGCATGTAATTGAAAATTAGCCAGTACTTGTAAAATAGTTGACTAATAATCATTTTTAATGCTGAAATAAGATATGGATAAATAAAACTCCAACATCGTGGGTTGGGCTTCGAAATTCCATGAATGTGAACTTCGACATAGTAGTGTGTTGAAGTATCAAACTTTAGAGGTGGTTGTGATTATGATGCACCACAGAATACACGTGTTAAGTTGAAATGTATACTTTATTACTAGGAAGGTTTAACCGTTTGAGTGTCAAACTGACACTTAATGTCAAATTTGAGGGGGCAAAAATTTAAAGACCACAAATTTGAGGGGTAAAAATTAAAGACCACCTCGTAATAGGGACATTTGTACGAATGACCCTACCAGTAGCAGGGTTTGAACACTTTTCTAGCATGTAATTGAAAATTAACCAGTACTTGTAAAATAGTTGACTAATAATCATTTTAATGCTGAAATAGGATATGGATAAATGAAACTCCAACATAGTGGGTTGGGCTTCGAAATTCCATGAATGTGAACTTCAACATAGTAGTGTGTTGAAGTATCAAACTTTAGAGATGGTTGTGATTATGATGCACCACGGAATACACATGTGTTAAGTTGAAATGTATACTTGATTACTAGGAAGGTTTAACCGTTTGAGTGTCAAACGAACACTTAATGTCAAATGTATGTGTCTATAAATGTATTTCACCTTTAATAAATTTTAATGTCCACATATAAATTAATATTAGCTAATAGTACCACACTTGATTTACTCCTTTTGTCATTCTCTTAGGCAAGAATTTGTGTATTATTTTATTCCGTATTAAATGTGAAAGAAGAATATAATTATTAAATAATGCATGGATTAAAAATGACCACTAACCCTTAAAATAGTAAGAGAAATTTATTTATTTTAACAGTAAAGAAATATTTTAAGTTATAAATTGTATACTAATATGTGATTCAACAAAAAATATCTTAACATTATTTAATTTCTATAATATTAATCTTTGCATGACTTATCTTGGTATAACTTTATATCTCACTAGAGCAAAGACAATAAAAAATAGGATAAAGATGAAATTAAGAGGTTAATGATAATGACCCAATCTAGCTGACAACAAAGATAAGATCTCTTTTAAAAAGATAATAACCCAATGTAGTAAGATAAATACTAAAATCTTCTACTAAATCGTGCTCAACCTCCATTCTTTAGGCATTTTCGCCGTCCTAAAAACGACATTAAACAACCCAGTTAGCCACTCCATACATGCCCTGCCCGCGTACTTTCAAAATTCCACCGGAATCTCGTCAGGCCCAGTGCTCTGCCCCTTCTCATCCTATGAATAACACCCTTGACCTCCTCAACCCTAATACGTCTACAATACCCAAAGTCGCGACGCCCCTCGGATTGCTCTAACTCTCCCTACGCAATGTCTCTGTCCCCTTCCGTTAAGAGTTTATGGAAGTATGATTACCATCTCTGACTATTGAGTGCCACCTCCAGCAATACTTACCGTCATCATCCTTGATGCACCTCACTTGGTGCAAATCGCGTGCCCTTCTCTCTCTTGGCTTGGCTAGCCTGTACAACTTCTTATCCCCTCGCTCTCGATACGCCTGCGGAACGCCGTCTTCTCGATTGTGGTAGGCAGCGCGCGCCTTTGGCGTGCTTCAACATCTGCGCGCTCCGGGCGCTGGCCTGTGGGCTCCCCATTCGACCCGTCATGAAACACGGACCAAAGAGTCTGACATGTGTGCAAGTTAACGTGCGAGTAAACCCGTAAGGCGTAAGGAAGCTGATTGGTGGGATCCCGTGAGGCGTGCACCGCCGACCGACCTTGGTATTTTGAGAAGAGTTCGAGTGTTAGCATACCTGTTGGGACCCGAAAGATGGTGAACTAAGCCTGAGCGGGGCGAAGTGTCCAATTTTGCATATAAGCATTCAAAAGTTGTTGTTTTCACTGCTATAACCGCAAGCTTTGCCTCTTTCCTCTGTAACCGCAAGCTTTGCCTCTTTCCTCTGTAACCGCAAGCTTTGCCTCTTTCCACCTTCCATTGGACTTCGCCAATCACCAGTCTCGTCGATGCCTACCAAATCTACCTCTTGAAACCCCTAGCACCTCTCTAGCTTCTTCCCTAATGCAACTGGCAGTCCTATCCCACATATTGTTCGCATCCCCACTAATCCCCAGTCCTCCATAGCTATATTCTCCCCCATCTCCTGGACATTGGTCATAGTCAAGCTCCCCCATTTGATCCTTAGTCGGTCATTCATAACCTTCCTCTTCCACTTTCTCTTAATCTCTAAGTCCATCACCAAGAGCTTATATTGGATCATAAGGTTCTCACTAGAAATAACGTTGCAGTCTTGACAGAGAACTTTATCATCCTTTCTAAGGAGCAAAAAGTCAATCTGGGTCTTAGCCACCGAACTACGGAAGGTTACAAAGTGCTCCTTCTTCTTCGGGAAACTCGAATTGACAACCACCAATCCAAAAGCTTTTGCAAAATCCAAAAGCGAGACTCTACTATCATTCCTGTCTCCGAAACCAAAACCTCCATGCACATCGTCATAACCCCTAGCAGATGACCCGATGTGCCCGTTGAAATCTCCACCGACGAAAAGCTTCTCAGCATGCGGTATACCTCTTACCACCTCGTCCATAGCCTCCCAAAAGCGTCTCTTCTCCTCATCCAAGCCCGCTTGCGGTGCGTATGCACTAATAATGTTCAAAGTGAACCCTCCAACCTCTACTACTAGATCCTTAAGCTCCTCATCCACCAAAATACCTACTCCATTCCTATTCCTTGCGCTTCCAGTGAACCAAAACTTATACCCATCCTTAGCCTTAGTTCCTACCCATTTCATCTCCTGGACACAGGCTATAATAATAATTATACTTCAAAAGGAAAAAAACATGGAATTAATGATAGTGGTGCCAAAGCCTTCATTGAATTGCAGATTGACATCTCCTAGGAATGTGCCAAACTGTGGTATACTCGTCTAGAGCATTATCTTGATTGGGGGTTTGGGGAGGGGGGGGGGTCTCATACTTCTACTAATTTGAGACCTGGTGTCTGCATGTTTGGTGTGTATTCTGGTTTAACATAATTGTGTTATTACACTCCGACAAGAAGAGCTACTTTTTGGACGCCTTGATGGATAATCTTTTCCGTCATAAGTGGAAAACAACTATCTATAGATTGCTTTTTGTTAGCTACTTACGTGGAGTGTCTATTATAAATCATGCTGCTTTAACACCTAACTCATTCTTCTTCTCTCTTTGAGGGGTTTTTGGAATGTATGATCAGCATTGGAAAGAGTGTGCTGGGAGTTCCATTGGTAATGCTTTTTTCTCCTGGTTCTTAAATCTATATTTGAAATCCTCCTTTTCCTCGTTGCATTTGTTCCAAGGAGGAGAAATACCTTTTATATTAATAACTGAGTGGGCTGACAAGCCAGGCAAGGAAGAGGCTGAGCCAGCTTTTAAGGTACTGATATCTACAATAATGACAGACCTGAATGTTTCAAGTGTCATAGTGAAATAAAATATTTTGAAGCAACCTATTGTTTATGCTGGTATACAGTGAGAAAAAACCCATTTTCAGTTTGTTCTAGCTTTGCCTTAATCAAGAAGGGTTAAAATGGTGATAGCTTGTGAATCCACTTCTAAACTTATTGAATAACTGATGATTTGATAATGAAGTTGCAGCTTGTATCTAAGTTGCATTCTTTGCTCCTCATCCTGCTTCTTGAACTAAAGGTGCCTTGTGCTAACCAAATAAAATTCTGTGAAGACTGAAGTACAAAAGCTTTATCGTTTCTTTTATAAAGCTTAAGGTGGCAAGCAATCAGGGTTCATGTTGAATCCTGAATCTTCCTTTTCCTCTGAGATACTAGAGCTGAGTACATATCTTGAGAAGTTATTACTCGCACTGTTCCTTTTTTGACCTTTTTTAGTTATGAAGAAATTGAAAGGAGACCTGTCTTAGCTTGCGAATTCGACATTTTGCTCTATGTTCGAAGCAAGGCTATGACTTATCCAAAAAGGAAAAAGCAGTTTAGGGACCAGGATACGACTTTAGATGTGCTGGACTTGGATAACCTTGCAATTCAGTTCTGGATTTTATTTTCCTGGTAGTTCGAGACCTATTTATTAGTGGAGAACTGTTGAAAATCAGGGGTGGAATACCCTCCTACTCCACTGCACCAGAAAATAAAGAACAATAGCGAAAAAAGGAGCAGAGGAGGGGGTACTGAAGCCTGACGTATTTTTTTTAAAATCACTTAACATAAAAAGTAAGAAGAAAACTGGGAGAAATGGAGTAAAAAATGGGTGCACTGAACTACTTTTACCTACTGTTTCTAATAATCCCAATGTTGGGTGGAAATGGAAAAGAGAAAGATGGCTTTCTGGCCATTTATTTTAGTATTCCTCCGAAACTGAATGAACTAAGAAAGAAGGCACTCAATCTGTAGCTTTTATTTCTCAACCTACATTCCTAGAGAAATATTTCATTGATTTGAGATGTTGAAACTTAGTTTATGCATGAGCTATAGCGTCCCTTTGCTGCCAATACTATTCTGCTTATTCATATTCTTCTTATATGGTGAAATTAAATATTGCAGTATTTGTTTCGAAGTTCTAGGAGCAATTTTGTCTGGTGATTATATTACTCAACAGGCTTCATATTGCAGTACATTGGTAACGTGCATGGGGATGAACCTGTAGGTCGTGAGCTTCTAATTCTTCTGGCCAGCTGGCTTTGCGATAACTATATGAAGGATCCCTTGGTAATTGACTTCTCTGGTTAAATATCTTCCTCGCTAGAAATTCATGTGTCTTATTTATTGGATTCTGATCTTATGTTTCCTCTCTTTGTTGTTGATATGTATTAGAAGCATTGCAAGATTTTGGTGGCATTTCACTGGAGAATGCTGAGAACATACATTTTTAATCTAGAAAAACTTGTCAATCTTAGGAAATTTCTTTGGTGAAAAGATGTCCAAGTAAGAAAGTATACGAACAGTTTTAGATGACTTTGGGGAAAGAGTCAATCTTTACAAAATATTTTGAATGTGCGAGGTTGAAATGAACAAGAAAGAAAGGAAGTTTTAAAATATTCATTCTGTTCCCTGACTAATGTTGAAGCATGCATTGGTTGTCAAGCAACCAATTCACTGGCCATTAGTCGAAATTACTCTTCAGTATCTACATGGCATGAATTCGAAATTCCATTTAAAGAATGAAAGTCTTCCGGGGAGCACTTAATGTACTTTATTTTTCTACAAACTTCAAGAATTTTTAGGTCTCTACCCTGTATAAGTTGTTTTTTTCTTCTCCAAAATAACTACTCCTACTTGACTCACATGGTACTTATATCTGGCTGACCTGTTAGTTGAGAAACATTTTGGGGATTGATGCTATTGCTTCCTTAATAATGTTGTTTTATTTTCTCAGATTCTTATCTTGCTATTTCATTATGTCTTAAATAACATTGTGTATTAAATGGAATAGTTCTTCTTTTGAACTAACTTGGTTCTTAATAAACCTTTTCCTTGTCCTAGGATGATGCAGAAAAGTTATTTTTATATTTTTCTTTTCAGAGTTTTTAAACTCAACTTTCTATTGTGGTTGTACAGGCTACCCTGATTGTAGACAATGTTCATCTTCACATACTCCCTTCAATGAATCCAGATGGCTTTTCATTGAGGAGGCGTGGAAATGCAAACAATGTCGATTTGAACAGAGACTTTCCTGACCAGATATCTCTTGACATCAGCGCTATGTTTCAGTAGTGTGGTGACGTCTGCTTATTTTATGCTCATTCCTTTTGGCTACTGAAATGACCTTTGAGTATGAAGATTTCACTTTCATAAAAAGAACAAGTAGTCATGATTATCCTTGTTCCACCTGACCAGCTTCAAATGGCAGATCTAACAGATTAGTACAAATAATGAAGCTTCTGCTAATAAGTAACTTATCTTGTATAATTATTTTTGGATCAAACGAATTTTAGAAACAGACTAATGATATAGGTGTCGAGGAATTCTCAGATCAGAAGAAAATCTGTGATAATAAATCATCTTACTATAAGGAAACTGCCTGTCCAGTTCTTTGCGATGTTTAGTTTGCATATACTGTTGTCTCTTTAGCGATAGTAGAGTTTGTTCTTTTTTTTTTTCTCATTGCTTCATTAATATGAAAATGTTGGACAGTTTGACCTCGGGAATTAATTATATTTCTTCTATTTTAACAGGGAGCACTTGTAGCAAATTATCCATGGGATGGAACTGAGAACAAAAAGTGAGTATATGATGATAGTTTGTTATCCTTTCAATTTAGGTATTTAGATGAGAGGCTCAATCTGTTTAGAGGACCATGCTTGACATATTTGGTTTGCTTTCATATTTTTGATCTCCCTATTAGTGAATCTAATCTTCCTAATCAAATCAATCTACTTCCTAATTAACATAATTCTAATAATCACTTTACTACCTACCATACATAAAATGATACTCTCATTAATTATAATAATAATTCTAATTATTATTATATTCTAACACTCCCCCACAGTCGAAGCTGGAGGGCGGCGAATGCTGAGACTGTCTCGAAAATCTTCAAATAATATCAGCGGAAGTCATTTTGTGAAAATATCTGCGATTTGATGACGTGTCGGGACATGTAACACTCGTACTTGTTCGTGAGCCACCTTCTCACGAACAAAATGGACATCTAACTCAATATGTTTTGTGCGTTGATGATTGATTGGATTGCCTGATAGATAGATTGCACTAATGTTATCACAGTATACCAGTGTTGCTTTAGGAATTGAGCAATGAAGTTCAAGTAGCAGATTCCCAATCCAACATGATTCGGACACAACATTGGCAACAACACGGTATTCTGCTTCAGTACTTGAACGTGATACCGTGGCTTGTCTTTTTGATGACCAGGAGATCAAATTGTCACCGAGGAAGACACAATAACCTGAGGTAGAGCGTCTGGTCTCTGGACAACCTGCCCAGTCGGCATCCGTTTAAGTGACGAGTTTAGAACCGAAGGATGAGTAGAGATGTAGTCCATACTCCAAAGTGCCCTGAATATATCGCACAATGCGTTTTAGAGCATGCATATGTTCCTCCATCAGATTATGCATAAATAAGCACACTTGTTGCAATGCATAAGTAATATCTGGCATGGTGAATGTGAGATACTGCAAAGCTCCTACTAGGCTGCGATATAATGTGGGATCAGCAAATGGTTTGCTTGAGGTGGCACTCAATTTAGACTTAGTATCGACCGGAGTTGGCGAAGGTTTGCATGATGACATTCCAGTTCGTTCAACAATCTCAGATGCATACTTCTTCTGGGAGAGGAATAATCCACCTGCATGGCGTGTCACAACAATCCCTAGAAAGTAGTGGAGTGGACCAAGATCTTTCATAGCAAATTCGGAACTGAGCTATGATATAATATTCTTGCGAAGAGAGTCTGATGATGTTGTTAGGATAATATCGTCCACATATAAAAGAAGATAAGCAAAATTATTGCTCTGACGATAAATAAATAGAGAATTATCGGAACGGCTGTGAGAAAAACCAATTAGTGACACGAAATCTGCAAACCGCTTATACTATGCCTTGGGGGCCTGCTTCAGTCCATATAATGATTTGTTGAGCAAACATACATGATTGGGATATTTAGAATCTCTGTATCCCAATGGTTGGTGCATGTAGACATTTTCATTGAGGTGCCCATGGAGGAAGGCATTTTTGACATCCAATTGATGAAGGGGTCATCCTTTTGAGATCGACAGGCTGAGAACTGTTCGAATAGTTGCCGGTTTGACCACTGGACTGAACGTCTCCCCACAATCTACACCAACCTGCTGTGTCTTCCGATCACCTACAAGACGGGCCTTATGCCGCTCAAAAGCTCCATCAGAATTTTCTTTATGACTAAAAATCCACATAGACTGAATTATATTAGCATTAGATGAACGAGGTACTAAATCCCACGTCCTATTTTTAATTAGAGCGTGATATTCATCATCCATGGCCATTTTCCAATTCGGGTCTTTTAGAGCAGACATTGGGTTATGAGGCAAAGGTGATTTCGAGACCTGGGTGTGTAGGCTATATTTGGTATTGGGTTTGACAATTCCATATTAACTACGGGTGACCGGACGAGTGACATGGACAGTGGACTGAACGCCACTGGTCGAGCTTGAAGAAGTGGGCTGGATGCCACTGTCTAGTGTGTTTTGGTCGAGAATGGTTGTGAGGGGGAAAATGACTGGGCCTGAGAACCGAAGGCCCAGTCTGCTGTGATGAATTGTCATGCGACTGGGCTTGTGTTCTTTGGTCCAGTGGGCCCAAACTCGAATTTCCGACACTCCCCGTGGGTACCGAGCTGTGGAAAAAATGTATTAGATACGAAAGCTTATCATCATCCAAAAAATCATAGGTATGAGTCCCGGTGTCATGTATCCTAGCAAATGGAGAAATTGTTTCATCAAAAATTACATGACGACTTATAAATATTATTTTGGAAGAAATGTCGTAACATTGGTAACCGCGATGATTAGTAGGATATCCCAAGAAAACACATGGAGTAGACGGGGCTTGGAGTTTTGTGATTGTGGTGGATGGAAAGAGGGGTAGCAAAGACAACCAAACACTCTTAAGTGATGATATGAGGGCTCTCGTAAATAAAGCATTTTTAGAGGAGCTTGGTAAGATAGATTTTTAAGAGGACGGATATTCAATAGGTAAGTGGCCATTTGGAGTGCATGATGCCAAAATATAGGGGGAAGTGAAGCATGAGAAAGAGATGTTCTAACAATATTGTTTATGGTTCTAATTTTGCGTTCCGCCTTCCCATATAATAATTATTATTATATTCTAACATATATATTTTGTAATAATGAGAACTCCCCAAGGGAGATTATTACAATCTAACATGGTATCAAGAACTAAACCCTAAACCCTAAGTCTTCTCTTCTATTCCCCCCCGCTCCCCAGGTTTTCTCAAACCACCGGCGGCCACCACTCTTTGGCCGAGAAGACACTTTTTATTTTTCTTTGTTCTTCCTTGTCTTCTTTCTCCTACTTCCAAAAACCTAATCCACTATAATGACTCCTCCCACAACTCCCACAGCAGCCTCAACCTCATCCGTCTTCACCCCTGTTATACCAAAATCATCATTTTCACCCTCTATTCATCCAGCCCTCACCGCCATCAACATCAAGAACTTCATTCTCATAATTCTTGATCAAGAAAACGGTTAGTATTCTCCATGGGTTGAACTTTTCCATATTCATTCATGTGTCTATAACGTGCTTGACCATATCGACGACTCCTTCCCTCGCCACCTTGAGGTTGATGACTTAACATGGCGTCGTCTAGATGTCGTTGTCAAACAGTGGATATATGACACTATCTCTCAGGACTTGCTCCTGACTATAATGAAAATCGGTGCCTCAGCTCGCGATTTATGGATTCGGTTAGAGGAAATTTTTCAAGATAACAAGCACACTCGTGTTGTGTATTTGGAAGAACAATTTAATAATACACACCTTAAAAATTTCTCTAACATGTCCGATTATTGCAAGCAGTTGAAACTAGTGGCGGACCAATTGTCCAATGTCGGCACACCTATTTCCGAAACAAATATGGTCCTATAATTAGTTGTAGGCCTACCAAAAGGTGAGTATGCCACTTTATCCACAATGATACAGCAGGCTGATTCGTTACCTAGTTTCAACAAGGCCCGCTTGCAATTATTGTTGGAGGAAACCCGATGTGCAAAACAGGACGAGCATAATCAAAAGGCGTTAGCAGTCGAAGCGTCTTCTCAAAATACCATCACCGCCGGCCCGCCTCCACTACCAGAAAATAATCAGCCGCGGAACAACCGTGGTGGCAGGGCCGCGGTGGTGGACGATGTGGTAAATGGCGTGGGAAAGGGGGCCGCGGCCAACAACAAAATCAACAGCCGCAACAGCCTACTCTCTATGCGAACTGGACCGCAGGAGCCCCAGTTTTAAATCAACAGCCGCAGGAGCCCCAGTTTTAAATTTTCTTGGAGGCAATAATTTTATTAAATGTAATAATGAGAAACTTGCCCAACACTATGTTTCGTGTTCTTTAGGCAAACATGTTCGTCTCCTTTTTAAATCATCTTCAAGTGTTACATTTTCTCCTTTTGATATTATTCATGTTGATTTGTGGACATGTCCTATTTCTAGTTCATTGGGTCATAAATATTACCTTGTATTGTTAGATGATTTTTCTCATTATATTTGGATATACCCACTCAAATTTAAATCAGAAGTATATGCCAAATTTCTTGAGTTTCGTACTTTTATCAAAACACAGTTTGAAAAATGCATAAAATCTTTTCAGTGTGATAATGGTCGTGAATTCAATAATTCAATATTTCACCGATTCTGTAGAAATAATGGCATGGTTTTCCGATTCTCGTGTCCCCGCACATCGCCTCAAAATGGTGAAGCAGAACGAATCATCCGCACCATAAATAACATGGTTCGTACTCTCCTATTTCATGCCTCCCTTCCTCCGTCCTTCTGGGTCTATGCAGTCAAAATGGTAGAATACGTTCTAAATATTTTACCTACTAGCACCCTTCACAATATGATCCCAACCGAAATTCTATACCGTCGGATCCCTTCTTATGATCATCTAGGGATATTCGATTGCCTGTGTTACTCCAATCTTGCATTCACTGCCCCTCACAAATTAGCACCTCGAACAACTCCGTGTGTTTTCATAGATTTCCCGTCTAATCATAGAGGCTATCTATGTTATGACATGTCCACTCGTCAAATTCACGTCTCTCGTCACTGTCACGTTTGATGAGACCATATTCCCTTTTTCAAATATTCAAAAATTCTGACTATACCTTTCTTGACGAGTCTGACATCTCCCCTTCGTTCTCAGTCAACTGCATCAGTCCACCACCGTGAACCCGTCCCTGCCACCCATCGCTGCCACTACTGCCGGCGGCTCTGCGGTAGTGTCACCCTCTATCTCTTAGTTACATCCATCGTTGGTTGCCACCGACACCGGCAATCGGTCCAACTTCTCTGTCTCACCATCGGTTATCAACCCCACCACCCAGAACCCTCACCCACCACCAACTGTTCTGCCGCCTCCAACAAACACCATATCCGACAGCCCAGTCACCCACCCCTTCTCCGTTAACCAACCAGTTACCGGAAACACCACCACCACACCAACAAACCACCACCATATCCTAAACCCACCGCCGTCACCATACCCGACGATATCTACCCCAACCCACATCGCCCAACCCACATCGTCGATCGTACCCGACCTATCATCGCCTCCACCAAACCTGCCAACATCCCGCAACTCACCTCACCCACGGCCTGTTCCACCACGCAACAACCCAACACCACACACCAGTTCAGTGACCCGCAACCAACGACCCAACCAAATAACCATCCACCCACTTCCCTAACGCATGGAATGGAAACCCGTGCCCAACACAAAATTTTCAAGCCCAAAGTCCATTTTAACCTATCAACACAAACAATTTCCCCAATTCCCAAAACCCCCAAATTAGCCAAACTATACCCTAATTGGAATGCGGCTATGTGTGAGGAATTTAATGGTTTAACGAAACAACACGTGTGATTTGGTTCCTAGATCGGAGGTGGTGAATGTGATCCGTTGCATGTGGATTTTTCATCACAAATACAGAGACAGTGATGATCTATAGAGGTATAACCCGAGACTTGTGGCTAATGACACAAATCAGCAAGAGAGTATTGATTGTGGTGAGATGTACAGTCCGGTTGTTAAATCGGCTACTATTCGCACAGTTCTAAGTATAGGGAAAGCATTGACCGATCCATCAGCTTGATGTGAAAAATGCATTTCTACATGGGGACTTAAAAGAAACAGTTTACATGCACCAGCCACCTGGCTTTGTCCATCCAGCGCCCCTCAGTATGTATGTCGTCTTCGTAAGTCACTATATGGTTTGAAACAGGCCCAGAGCGTGGTATAAATGCTTTGCCAGGTACATTAAGTAGATTGTGTTTGTATGCAACATGTGTAATAATTCTCTTTTCATTTTTCATCGAGGTAGTAGCACTGCTTACTTACTACCATATGTGAATGATATTGTTCTCACTGCCTCATCTGATGGGTTGAAAAATGAGATTATTGCTTTACTTAAAATCGAATTTGCTATGACTGACTTGGGAAAGTTGAGTTACTTCTTGGGGATATCATTGACCAGATCTGCAGATACTATGTTCTTGAGTCAGCGTAAGTATGTAGAGGAGATCGTGTATAGGGCTAAGATGACAAATTGCAAGATCATTCCCACTCTGGTAGATTCTAAATCAAAGCTCAGTGCTGCTGATAGTGATCCAATCTCCGATCCTACTCTTTATAGGAGCCTTGCAGGTGCACTTCAGTATCTTACCTTCACCATACCTGATATTGCTTATGCTGTTCAGCATGTGTGTCTGTTTATGCATGCCCCCAGAGAGTCTCACTTCACTGCTCTTAAGCGTATCATCCGATACATTAAGGGCACACTTGATTATGGGTTGCATCTATACCCCTCTGCATCGATCAGATTACTATCATATACGGATGCAGATTGGGCAGGGTGTCAGGACACGCGACACTCCACCTCTGGCTATTGTGTATTCTTAGGGGATAATCTCATTTTCTGGTCTGCCAAGAGGCAAGCCACACTATCCCGTTCGAGTGCCGACGCAGAGTACAGAGGCGTTGCCAATGTTGTCGCTGAGATCTGTTGGCTCCGAAATCTCATTTTGGAGCTCCAGTGTCCCTTACGTAAGACGTCTATCGTCTATTGTGATAACATATCTGTCATATATGTATCTCACAATCCGATTCAACATCAGCAAACCAAACACATTGAGATGGATATACATTTTGTTCGTGAGAAGGTTGCTCTCGGTCATGTCAAAGTGTTGCATGTGCCTTCTTCATATCATTATGCAGATATCTTCACAAAAGGGCTTCCTAGATAGTTATTCATCGACTTCAGATCCAGTCTTAGCGTCTGACCTCCTCCCACTTCGACTGAGGGGGTGTATTAGCGAATATTCCTCATATATTGTGTAATTATGAGTGTTGTATATTTATGGTATATTAAGATCCTTACTGTATTGGGATTCCACCTTGTACACACTATATATATTTTGTAATAATGAGAAGACTTCCCAAGGGAGATTATTACAATCTTATACTCCCGAATGTCTAGTTGTCTTCAGATATTTTCATGCCAACACCAATTTTTACTGATAATGTTCATAACAAATACATATCATTTTCAGAAAATATTATTATGGCTGTCCAGATGACGAAACATTCAGACACATGGCTAGCATCTACAGTCATTCCCACCATAACATGTCTCTAAGCGAGGAATTTCCAGGAGGAATTACAAATGGTGCATATTGGTAAGGAAGAATGGAGATAATCCAATTAAATTTATCATGTTAAAGTTCAAGTTCAGAACTCCTTTGAGGCTTTATTTTTCTCTGCTGCTTACAAAGCTTAGTTTCCTTTCTGCAGGTACCCAATCTATGGAGGCATGCAAGACTGGAACTACTTACATGCTGGTTGTTTTGAACTGACTCTAGAGATTAGTGATGACAAATGGCCTAATGCAAGTGAGGTTAGATCTCAGATTGCATCTGTACAACTTAAAGTTGATGACAATGAACGACTCTTGAAGGGTCTTCCGCATCCATTTGCATGATTTATTTTTGGGATCTATCCTTTTCATTTAAGTATCTGTGTACTGACAAATAGTCTTCCCCCCCCCCCCCCCTACTTCAGATCATGTGATTTTGCAATCATCTCTGTTCTGCATTGCTTTCACAATACTACACCTGTATATAAGCAATTCGTTTTCTTGCAGCTTCCTACTCTTTTTGAGTACAACAAAATGAGCATGCTAGATCTTGCAAGCCTTGTGAAGGTAACTTCATTGCATTTGTCATTTTGCAGTTCTTAACTTTAGGAGAATGATTTTTTTAAATCACACTCTTTGATTTACTTTTGCTTACTTGTCTACCAATTACAATCTCAGTTAGCTAATGAGACGAATAATCTGATCTATATGACCTTATCCTACTGCTAATTGTCAAATATCTTTTTTGGTGATTTTCCCTTGCAATTTATAGAAGGTCTGGGCTATGGTGACTGTTATTTGTGGAGAGTTCATAATTCTGTTCAAGTGTATGCTGGCTGTTGATTCCATAACTTTTTGTTAATCTTAAGTAAAGGATAGCTTGATACTTGACCAAAATGGTGCCGAGTGATAAGAAAATGGATCTTGGGCCTAACTCAACCACAAAAGCTAGCTTATGAGGTGAGGATTGCCAAAACCATATTAGAGACCAAATTATCATCCACCGGTGTGGGGCCTGCCCACCGCCAGGATTGAACATTTGGAGCGTGAACAATATATGACGGGAGCCAATATCTGTTAAATCATGAATTGGAATGTGAAAACTCTATCTATGAAATCTTTGAATTGCCCGGGCCTGACTATGATACCATGATAAGAAAATGGACCTTGGGCCTAATGTAACTCAACTCCAAAAGCTAGCTCAAGAGCTGAGGATTTCCCAAACCCAAAAAAAGGAGATTAATCTCATATTCCACAACCGATTGGGAAAATTTAACCCAAATAAAAACCCACAAATACATGATATCAATCCCAAATGTATCCTAGAGTTTTAAGAGTCTATGCTGGCAGGTCAAATAGGCATTCTTTCTTTGTGATTGATTTCTTTTGCGGACTTATGCCTCACATTACACTTACCTGATTTAATATAACGTAGACAGGAATACACAGAAGAATTTTCTCATCAGATGAGGGCAGGCCTTTACCAGCCTCAATAGCTATAAAAGGAATAAATTCCACGGTGTGTTCTTCATTTTCAAAGCCTTTTGGTCATTGTGTATAAATTGTGAAGATATATATTCAATTTGATGTGATATCACCATGTGGTACTGATAGAATTGTGTGCTGATATCAATATCAGCAACTTCATCCTAGAGTAACTCTAAAACTCATCTTATTTTATTCTGTGGAAACCCAATTCTCCCGGTGCCTCTAGTTTTAGTTTTGTTTTGTTTGTTTGTTTGGTTCTTCTTTTTCTTTTTCCATTTCCTCTTTTTGGTGGTTTCTTTTTACTCCTTTCTCTGATATTGGACCTGGGAAAATAGAGACTGGTTTGGTTGGAGTTTGCCAGATTATTTCCTTTAGCTAACTTTTCACATTCTGGTTATTCATATATCTATTTATTCCATGTCATTTGTCACTCCATATTTGGTCTAGTTTGAACTCTGGTTTTTAAATGGGGCTTGTGATGGACATTCATATTTCTTGGACAATCATCTTACTCATCCTGTCATTGTCTTCAGATACATGCAAGAGAAACGTTAGACGATTACCACCGCTTGCTGGTGCCTGAGGGGAAATATGAAGGTAACCACAGATTAAAGCAGTTAAAACTCTTTTTCATTACTTCTCATAAGGAAAAAGTAATACCCTTCTGTCTTTCAATAATAGGATAAGAAATTTAAACAAATTGTTACTGGTCTTTTTGAAGAGTATAAAAGAGCTCAGAGGGAAGCTAAGTCCGTTTTTTCACAGAAAACCTGAGTTAAAACCCAGGCTTGTATGAAAGACATGTGAGAAGGGGAGAATGAAATGTATGAACTATCACGAATGATAAAGAAGAGGGGTAAATATTTAAATCAGGTTAGGTATATTATTGATGATGCCCGACAAGCATTGATATGAGATAGTAAGATCAACAGGTGGGAGATATTATTTGGATCAATTGCTCAACTCAAATCACGGATGCCTTTACAGATCTCCGTACATGGGTGCAAGGCTTATACCTTAGGTATAACTCACAAAATAAAGTGTGGAGAAGTAAAAGAAATGTCAGGAGAAAATGATGGTTATAAAAGCTTGTCTAAATGGTATGTCTGTAGAGGGTTGGAAGTGCTTTGCATAGGTTGGAGTAGTTTGGCTTACCAAAGAAATCACAGTTTGGCAGAACCATAATTTTGTGTAGGTTCTCCACTCTTATATCCCACTTCTGTACAGGATATTTCCCCACCACATTAAATATTTTATCAAAATAATATGTAGTTGGCCATTGTTTGTACAGTTGCACTAGGTCGTCGTTTGACCACAGCTTTTTGGAGATTGTATATTACTCCAAAATGTGTAATCTCCCACCCGAGGAGCCCTCATACCCCGGTCCGACAGGTCTGTGAAGGAGGTAAATCATGGTGACTCAATTGATTTCAAAGGTTAGACCAGTACCACGCTGCGTACAAGAGGCCCTCCTTTATTTCAAAAAGAAACCCCCACACTGCCGATGACAGGATTCGATCCTTGGTCCTTACTCCAAATATCCCCCTTGAAACCAATTGAGCTGCCCAAGCGGACAAACTAAGGTAGGGTAAACTTTTTAAAGTGACTGGTCCCACCGCATTACGGCCCCATACCCCAGAAAACCCCACCTCCGGCCTGGCCCTACGGATTAGTATACACCGCATGGCCCTACGCGTATGGAGGGATTTTTTTAGGGGAACACAGTTTCACTCTCGCTGATCAGAGGACTCGAACACGGAACCTCAGACAGCAATACCCTAATGTATTGGCCAATAGGCCAAACACTTTGGATGGAGATTGTATATTAGTGTAGGGGTAAGTTTAAGATGTAGAGAACTCCTAATTTCTCCTAAAAGTTACTATTAACAATCAAATATATAGAAATAGGTCAGAAGTTGGAGGTTGTGTGTGTTTAATCATTTATCTATTCGCGGAACGCTTCTTTCTCGAGTGAATAAATCCCTTTTTGGTGTTGAAACTTCACTTTCAGTGATAGCAACAATGCCGGGATACAAATCAAGGAGTACAAGAATTATGTTGGGGCAAGAAGCAATGACAGTGGATTTTGTTATGGATCCAGTTATCACTCCCACAACTAGCTTTTTGCAAAGGAGATGGAATTGCAGTTTGCCAGGTCCTCATTTAGAAGTTCTTTTCATTTTGGTTTTGGTATTAGTTTCAGTATTCCTCTGCTTTTTATTGAAGAGGAGAGTAGTATTAAACTATCCAAAACAAAGACAGACAAAAAGGTCTATTGTTGGGGTATGAGATTAGCACACATGTTACTGAGAAATGATATTTGTAAGACTGGAAAATATATTTATGATACTAATAGTGAAAAATTTATCATATTTCCTTCCTTCCTTGGAAAAAAATGCACAATTGAAGGCTTTGATTCAATTTCAAATACAGTATCTGGAATTTCAATGATGCATCTTTTTTTTTTGTGCCTGGTTTAGTTGGGAATATTTTGAACTTCTTGTGTATAAATCATAGTTAGACTAGTTATTAAGGTAATTAAATCTAGCTTTGGTTTACACATTTAGGGGCGCATTCGACGTTATATTATCGAGTTCATCTGAATCTAGTACTTTCAATACGGAGTATAAATGTTTGTATAAAAATTTATTAAAATTGTAATAAATAGTGGATATGAACGTAACTTTAAAAATAATGTGTCCAATATTAAAAACCTTAAAGCTGCCTCAGTACACATTAGACAATTGTTGCCTATATAAGCATATGTAATGGAGGAACTGGAGGAGATCTTCACCGGAGGGGAGGTGAATCCGTATGTCATTACCTTAACAGTCAAGTTTTTAAAATATTTTAAAAAATGAAAAAGGATTTGATGACACTAATTGCACGTTCACTTATCGTAAGATTGTTTATATATCTATTTTACCACTTACCTAATTATTAGTATACCATTTAACTAATCATAAGTTCTTTAATGTTTCCGACAGTATTAATCACAACTGCCAGCACCAGGGTTTTGTCCTTTATTAATTATTACTCCTTAGATGATTGTTTGCAGAAAGACTCACATTTTCCATGCTTAGTTCCTAATCAACGAGGATTAATTACTAAATCCACATAGCTAATTATTTTAAGTCGACGGATCTGTAAAGTCAAAGATCTTCACTCATCCTTTTACGTACTTTTTTGTTTTCAATTCGCCGTGCTTACCATTGTGCACTCAAAAGTCTAACTTGATGGTCTAATGACATTTGTTGCACTTGTGTGCTATTTTTTGTCTTCTGTTTTGACATTTTAAACATGCATAAGCGTGGGGTGCGCGTATATAATGGCCTCAACACACAACGACACGCACATATTATACGTATATGTTTAGGTAAATACTTATCCGCACTAAGTATTTACACCATGTATATATAATTGGCACTCATGTGTGCCTAAGTCATCATCATAATATTTTTCTTTTTCTGTTAAAAAGTGAAAGAATATAATTTTTTAATTATTTTCATTAATAAATATAGGTATATATACAAATACACAATTCCTAAATATGAAAAAATAACTCTACCTTTTCCTACTTTAATTCTAATAGTTTTTCCTAATACAATACTAATACCATAATTACAATTGTACAATAATTCTACAATTTATGGAGACAAATTCGGATCATGATATACACGGTATTAAAATCGTGTATATCAGTCTTTCACACCCCCACAATCATAGCGGGCTATTTTCGTACACTGAGACTGTCCCTAAAATCTTCAAATAGAACCAAGGAAAGACCCTTAGTAAAGATGTCTGCAATTTGGTATCGCGAAGGGACATGGAGGACGCGTACTTATCCACGAGCTACCTTTTCTCGAACAAAATGTATATCCATCTCGATATGTTTAGTGTGCTGATGTTGGACTGGATTTCCAGAGAGATATACCACACTAACATTATCACAGTAGACCAAGGTAGCTTTCTGAATAGGAAAGTGTAGCTCTAATAGAAAATTACGCAGTCAACATGACTCAGACACCACATTGGCTACCCCTCGATACTCGGCCTCCGCACTAGATCGCTATAAAGTAGCCTGGCGTTTTGCCGACCAAGAGACCAAGTTATCCCTAAGAAACATACAATAACTAGACGTCGAACGTCTGGTATCGGGACATCTACCCCAATCAGTATATTTATATGACACGACAGTAGAGACGGAGAATGGATATAAATGCAATCCATAATCAAGTGTGCCATGTATGTATCGTACAATGCGTTTGAGCGCATGCATGTGCTCAATCCGCGGATCATGCATAAATAAACACACATGTTGTACTGCATAAGTAATATCTGGTCTCGTGAAAGTAAGATGCTGAATAGGCCCTTAAAGACTACGATAATGGGTGGGATCCTCATCTAGTGTGCTAGAAGTAGCACTCAACTTCGGTTTGGTATCCACCAGAGTAGAAGATGACTTAGAAGATGACATGCCAGCTCTCTTAATGATCTCAAAGGCATACTTTTTCTGTGATAAAAATAGACCACATGCATGACGAGTGACCGCGATACTCAAAAAATAACTCAAGGGCCCCAAGTCTTTCATAGCAAATTCTGAACTGAGAAGGATCATGATAGACTTGCGCAAATTAAAGAGGCAGTCAATATAATATCATCAACATATAACAAAATGTATGCCAGAGAAGCACCACGTCGATAGATGAATAGAGAATGATCAGACATGGTGTGAGAAAACCCAATAGTAGACGCATAATCTGCAAACCTCTTATACCAAGCTCGTATGGCTTGCTTAAGCCCATATAAGGACTTTTGAGTAAACATGCATGATTAGGATAATCGGAGTTTTTGAAACCAAAGGGCTGATGCATGTATACTGTCTCCTTGAGATCACCTTGTAAGAAAGCATTTTTCACATTCAATTGATATATGGGCCATGCTTTCGAGAGAGCTAGGCTAAGAACGGTGCAAATGATAACCAGTTTGACCACTATACTAAATGTCTCTCCACAATCTACGTCAACCTGTTGGGTCTTACCATCACCTACAAGACGGGCCTTATGCCTCTCAAAAGAACTGTCAGAATTTTTTTTATGAGTAAAAATCCACATAGACCAAATAATAATGACACCAGGCGGATGGGGCACCAACTCCCACATATTATTATTATCAATAAGAGCATTATATTCATTATCCATGGCCATTTTCCAATTTGGGTCATGAAGGACAGACATTGGTTACGTGGTATGGGCGATTTAGTGACATTAGAATTTAGATTAAAATGTCGTTTATGTTTAAAAATACCACGTTGACTACGAGTAACGGGCCCTTGACTAGGAATAGAAGTGGACTAGACCGGTGACTTATCGGAATGTTACTGGACGGGCAAACATGCAGTGGGATTGCTGGCCATAACAGTAGATCGACGGACAGAGGTACTGGGCCAGTAGGCAACGTTGGGCCAGCAGGCAGTGGGCCTGCTGGCTGGGTCGATGGTACTGGAACTGGACATGGTGTTGGGCTAATATTGAGAGTATTTGAGCCAGCAAGTAGTGGGCCTACTGGCACAAATGGGTCACGGGAATGCTGGTCCCACTATTGGACGATGTACGGTGAGGGTCCATCATCCAAAAAATATACGAACTAGACACGGGATTATACAATTTAGCAAACGGAAATTGAGATTCATCAAAAATAACATGGCGACTAATTATGATTTTATTAGAAGATAAATCAAAATATTTGTAACCCCGATTATTAGACGGATAACCCAAAAATACACAAGCGGTAGATCAGGCTTGAAGTTTGTTAATTGTAGTGAACGAAATAAGTGGATAGCACAAACATCCAAACACCCGAAAATGAGAATACGACGAGTCTTTATGATAAATAATTTATAGGGGAGATTTATATGCTAATCCTTTGTTAGAGAGTATGTTAAGGAGATAGGTAGCCATTTGTAAAGTATGATGCCAAAAAGAAGGAGGTAATGAGGCATGGACGAGCAAGGTCCGGACAATATTATTAATGGTACGAATTATTTTTTGGTCTTCCTATTTTGTGAGGACGTATGAGGACAATTATTATATTCCTTTCCATTATCACATTGAATATTCTTAATTTTTCGTTCAAATTGGGTACGGATAAATGCTCTACATTTTAAGAATGTTGAAAACACTTGAGACTTTTTAGACAAAGGAAAAATTCACAAAAAATTAGAATAATCATCCAAGAATAAAACATACTAACGATGGCCCACAGAACTTAAAATGAGAGATGTCCATAAATCACTATGAATAATGTCAAAAGGCATCAACGTACTAGAAGTAGAGGCTACAAAAGGTAATCCAACATGTTTCCCTAATGGACACGAAGGACAAATAGGAGCACTACTCGTACTCTTACAATCAATAAATTTATTACTATGAAGAGACGAAATAAAAGACGACCCCGGATGACCAAAACGGGCATGCCACAAGGACGGAACAAGAGCGAAAAATGTTGAAGGTGTGGCTGGACTCGTGGACATGGTGGCGATGGTGATTGGATACAACTCGCCCCAACTATTACACCTCATTAGAGGTATCCCCATCTTGAAATCCTTCACAAAAATCCAAAAGGGTCAAAGTTAACAGAAACTTAATTATCAGTTGTGAATTTTTGGACTGACACCAAATTTTTAATTAAGTGAGGCATGATGGACATTTTTTAGGACGAGAGGTGGATGTGGGGGAGACAAATTTGTGTGACCATAACCACGAATTGGAATGGAATTGAATTGTCATTACCAGCAATTATGCCTCGATTTTTGCTCATATTGAAATAAGACGAGAGATTACCTTGTGTCGATTTCATATGAGAAGTGGTTCCGGTGTCCATATACCAATTTATGTCCGGAGGATTTAATCTAAGTGTATGCATTGCGGCTTTGATATCCGTAGGTGTTGGAAACTTATTCTTTGGGCAGCGTTTGTGAAGGCTGCTAAGCGAGGCCAGCGGGCCGACTGGTGACCAGGCCCAATATCAGTGTCGATC
This sequence comes from Anisodus acutangulus, assembly GCA_029783415.1. Taxonomy (NCBI): domain Eukaryota; kingdom Viridiplantae; phylum Streptophyta; class Magnoliopsida; order Solanales; family Solanaceae; genus Anisodus; species Anisodus acutangulus. The sequence goes on from CM056505.1 coordinate 40,535,294, forward strand.
CAAAGCTGAAGCTAACTGCGGTTGGGCCTCTATTTGGGCCGCTGGATATCTTCTTTGGAATGGGAAATGGGTAGTTGGGCCACTGCCAAGCCCACTGGCTAATGTCATTGTTGGCCCACTGTCCAGGCCACTGCCCTGGCCCAACAACTTGCGGTTTCCCCTGCCTGCTGCCACCCGGACTCCTGCTGCCGCTACCGTTACCGCCGCGGTTGCCGCCTTTGCTTCTGCCGTGGCCGCCGCCTTTTCTGCTGGATGTCCGATTTTGACCTTATTTTCCACCCCTGTTGTTCCAATTGGGAGTGGAATTAGCCGAAGATGATGAAGAGTAGGAACTTGATGGAGAATCCGCCATCATGGCAGAATTTGCTCCAGTTGCGACCTTTTTAGCCAACCCTACCTCTTCAAGGGTGAGCATAGATCGGGCTTGATAAAACAGAGAAAATGGTTGCTTTGACGAAGGAGGGTCCCAACACTATTATAGGCCTCGGATAGGCCCGCAACTATTTAAAGGACAAGACAATCATTGGTGACTGGCGCACCAACGTTCTTGAGTTGATCCGCCAATTCCTTTAGCCTTTTACAATAAGTCGAGACATTCGGAAAATCCTTCATGTTGACATGGGAAAATTCCTTTTCAAGAGTGATAGCACGAAATTTTTTGTTATCTTGGAAAATATCATGTACCATATTCCAAGTTTTCATAGCCGTAGCGTCGGGCTCAATAATTGTCTGCAAGAGGTCTGTAGAGATAGTATAATAAATTCACCGGAGAACGGTAGCATCAAGGATTGTCCATAACACCGGATCATCCTTCCGGGGCAGGCACATTCTCCTTGCCTGTGACCGAGGGGATGATGTGATGAAGCACTTGATGCGAGCGTACGTGAACCTTAAACAATTCCGCCCACGTCGCGTATTGGATGTTTTCCATCTCAAGAACAATAGTGATGAGGTTCTTGATGTTGGAGATTGTAAGGGCAAGATGAAATGTGTTCTTTGATGTGGACATAATGAATGAAAGAACAACAGGTGAATGAGGGATTTGGAAAAGAAATTTGGAAGGAAAAAAACAAGAAGAATTCCGAGAAGGAAATTTGGAACAGTGGCCGACGGCCTGATGAGTTCCGAGAAGAGGGGCTGCGGAAGTTATATGGAGAAGGAAATTATGTGCCCTAGACTTCTGATAAAATGAAAGAATATAATCTCTTGATTATTTTCATTAATAAAGAGATGTATATATACAAATACACAATTCCTAAATATGAAAAATAACTCTACCTTTTTCTACTCTAATTTTAATAGCTTTTCTTAATACAAGACTAATACCATAATTATAATTGTATAATAATTCTATAATTTATGGAGATAAATTCGGATCATGATAAACACGATATTAACACCGTGTATATCGATCTTTAAAAAAATGTGAGAATAAAAGAAAAGACCAAACCGAGCTAGTAGATTATATTCGGTCCCTGAGTTGCAGAGTTCCTATATGATCTTTAATTTGTTTAAAACAGGCCAGTTTGGTTCCTTTTTGTTGTTGTTGGAGACTTGGAGTTAACAAAATTAAGAATAAAATTTATAGCTTCTGACCAAATCGATAAAGGTAAAGTGTCTAACGAATTGGAACGACTTTTGGTTGCTGCCAAATGGTCAAGAATAATGATTCTATCACTTGAGAGTAGGTGCCATTTGAAGGGAAAAAGCTCATTTTTGACACTATTGTTTTAAGTATTTCTTTCTATATACATAGTAATTGTTAAGTAACTTCTGCAACTATACATTATCAAAATGAATTTCTCCTTACCTATTTTTGGTTAAGGGTACCAAGATCGAATATATCTATTTATCGGGCTTCTGTTGTATAATAGGGTAATGAAGTTAAAGATATGTTAGACACATCGAAAAATAATGTTATCTTTAAAGGTATTAATTCATCACTCTCGTGTAAAAATTTCACTAAGAAATTAATCTTTCATGATATAAAACGTATAACTCTCAGAAATTCGAAAGTTACGAATTTCAGAAGCAGAAATCGCAAGTATACAATATAGATTTTGAAAGATAGAAGAAAGAATAAATCGCAGAGAAGGGAATCTCAACTTATTTCTTTTTGTTTCTTGCATTTCTTCAAAGCACTAAGTATTTATAGATACTCAATGGTTGCCCCAAAGCGTTGCAACACTTTCACGAAGGGATACTTCGTTCACGAAACAGTACCGTTATAAAAACCGTTTTCGTTCCCTCTTTATCACGAAGAGAAAGTTTTGAACTATTGAAGCTACTATTGGTTTCCCTCGATAATGAATGAGAGCCAAAGAGCTTAACCAACATGTTAAACCAATTAATTCTTTTATAGCCAAAAGAAAGTTCATACTCCTACTCAAAAATCAATGTGGGACAAATGACTTTTAATCAAAAATCAATGTGAAACAAATGACTCAATTATGATAGAAATACTCATATCCAATGTAATATATATAACAGCTTCATAGAACAATTTGATAACAACTATTGAGATTCTCCTATATTAGCTATTATACACTAAGTAATTCACACGACAGTTTGTTTGCTCAATTCCATTTGACACTAGGATTTTTTTAAAATAAAATAAATAGCAAAAAAAAGTCATTATATATTGTTACATACAATATAAAAATTATTTCCCCTAGTCTTGCTAAGCTGGTCTCTTAAAGCAGCAATTCCAATTGCGGTTAAACATAGAGTAACAAAATTCATGCTACTGCCAGCACCCCATGACCAGTGGCGGAAGGATATTCACCAATTTATATATATATATATATTCACCAAGAGAGATTTAATTGAGCTAGTTTCAGACATTCATTTATTTTATTCAGCTCCTTTATTAAACTATATTAACAATCAATACTATATATATATATGATATTACGTCAATCACCACTTAACCATGGTAAACTGATATGATTTGGTTTAAACATTGATGCGAATAATTTTTTTTACAAAAACTTATCCATTTTTTAAGAAATGTTTTTAGGACAATTCAAAAAATAAATAGTTTGGAAAGGAATAGTTATCATCGATATCTTTCACCTTAAAAAAGATCAATGGTAAGGCTTATGCCCTAAGAGCCCGACTGTATGTCCTAAACACGCCTAATGTCTAACGTTCGGGGCTCGCCTAACAGTTCTTACACAAATTATATGTTAAATTCCTTAATTAAAATTGTTGACCCTCATAATTATTTAACAAATGAATGATACTTAATAGTTTTTCATCTATAGAAATAAAAGATTGGTTGTAACTCAAATAACAAATTTTAGTATTGCATATTTACTATTTGAAAACAACGTGAGGATGAATATCACTTAATATTTCTTTAAAAATACATAGCCGAATTGTACATTTTCACTTATCATTAGCCTTTTGTCCTATGTATCAAAATTATCATATTTTATAATTTTGTTATTTGAAAGTAATTTTATTTTTATTCATGAAGGAGTTACGTTTTAATTATAATACTAATAAATTTATTGATTATTTGCTTATAGGAAGATAAAATGAATAGTGTGATAGTAATATTGCTTTAAAAATTGTAATTTTTTCATTGTTTGAAAGTTAATATGTCAGAGTTGATTTGCATTTCATAATAGCTTTTATTTCATTGTATTATTTATACTTGTAAAATTATGTTATTGTATATAATTACAAGTTGTAAGTGGTGTATAATGAATTGCTTTGATTAATTTTTTTGTGAGGATCAAACACACACGCGCGCGCGCGGCGCGCGCACACACACACACACACACACACATATATATATATATATATATATATATATATATATATATATATATATATTATTTTAATAATGTTGTGGGCTCCACTTTGGGTATAGGTAGGTCCCTGTTATATCAGTATGTATCATGTATATGTCCAAAATTAGAACAAAAATTCAACGTACATTTTTCTCTTTTCAATTTAAATATATTAAAGTTGATGCTAAATATTTGATGGTTAAGTAAAAGGCACGTAATTAGATGCAAGAACAGTAAAAATAGAAGTCCACCTTTCTATGCAGTAATAGTTATTATTCCTATTTATTCTTTTTAAAATTTTCTCTATATTAGTGTAGAAAAGATAGTATGCTAATAGTTATTATTCCTATTTATTCGTTTTTAAATTTGCTATATATTAGTGTAGAAAAGATAGGAAAACAAAATCATTTTCAGACTTAGTATGTGTATCAGACTTACCAAGTCAAAAATGGATTTAAATGACCAAACCCCACTGTCCTTGTGGATAGGACCGGATTTCACAAAGTGATAGTAAAAATTAATACTCTCTTTATCTCAATTTATATGAATGAAGTTTGAAGTAGGAGAGTCAAAATATTTAATTTTAATTATAAATTTGTAGATTCTTCAAACTTTTAAATAAAATTTATATATTTAAAAAGAACACAAAAAATACTATTGTCAACATAGCTAATAATTCAAAATACTTTAAAAAGTTTTTAAAAATTATAGTAAAAAAATTATTTAACTCCACAAACAGTAACACTTCACATAAAATGTGACAGAGAGAGTAGTAATAAATGGGACTTTTACATGGTTATTCTAAGCAGAGTAAATACTGTTGGAAATTTGCCTTTGGCGGGAGTTGCGACCGACCAACTTTAACGGCTTAAACACTAGTGTAACGTATGTTGGAGAATCCGGTTCTTCACACATGCATGATCTACTAAGTACGTAGATAACCGTAGGGCCAAGAATCGTCAAATTTCATTGAGAAATGAAAGAGATATTGGTTCACGAAGTAAGGTGTTTGAAGCATGGAAAGTGTGGTATTGTGTTCAATTCTCCCTCATCGGTAGAGGAAGAAAGAATTGTTGTGTATATAAGACTCGAAATTGGTTTGGGGTTTGGGACCCCAAGGGTATCCCATGTGTTTAAAGGAGGGAGGACCTAGATGTGCTTGGTTCGAGGAAAGTCCACACGCTGCCGCCGCTTGCCGTCCGTCCGGTGCTCCGAAGTTCCGAAGTTCCGAAGTTCACTGGCCGTGGTGTGGGTCTTCGATATTATCTTTTGGGCCGTAAAACTTTGCCGAAATGCAGTTTGATCCCGGAAGTTTGAGATATCTGATTTGGACCGTAATTCTTTCAGATGTGCGATTTGGTCCCTGAAGTTTCGAGAAAAAGCAATTTCGACGGTCAAAGCAAATGCCAAGCACTCAATTCAGCCATTTATTTTGGCTGAATTACTCCTCCTATAATGGCCAAAGCAGTTGGTCTTTCTCCCATTTATGTTGGTGACTTTACTACCTCCATAATGGCCATTATTTGGCTATTATGGAGGCAGTCAGCAAGAAATGACCTCTCCCTCTCCTATATAAACACCCCATTACACCATTGTTGAGCACTAAGACATATGCACGAAAATACAAAAGCAGATGCAGAAAAACAAGGTACGAAAAATACACAACCAAAATAGTTTTCTTCCTACAACTTCCAAGGCATCATTTCGTTACTCAATATTCTTCACGGTAGCTCTTGAGTTTCCTTTGCTCAAGTGTTCCATTCTTTGTTTTATCTTGGGAGACAAATTGTCCAGGACGTATAAAGGATACATACGGGCAATATTGTCTTAAGGACAGAGTGCCACACTCGACTCAAAGAAAAACAATTTCAATTTTTCCATCTTCTACAAACCTGGAATTTCGGTAGTGTGTAACTATTGTAATTTCAGATTCCATGTTGAATTATTGAATCTCTGTTTATCCTTTCGAATACTTGTAATAGTTATATACTTCCCGTACTACTTTATAAAGTACCATAGAGAAAAAACTCCCAACAACTTAAGACAATTTTTGTATAGTATTACTATTAGTGTTCGAAGATGTCGGTCAAAAGTTGTGTGACCAAATCGGGATATGGAAATGGTTTTCTGGTAGAAGAGAGTGATGATGATGAACGCATTCATAGTGTCACCGCTATCAAGACTGGTGGGAACAAGCGCTCTCGAGAGCCTGAGGATGTCAACTGGGACAAGAGGAGAAGACTGAAGATGTACTTCTATCTTGCAGCAGAAGGCCTGTACCTATCCCAGACAAAAGATCCGAATAATGGTAAGAAGGAACAGGACACTCAGTCTGATGAAGTGACTGAAGTGAGCCAGAATCCGAAATTGGGATAAGTATTTTTCTTACTTGTCAAGAATAAAGATTAGATGATGAGTATTTTTCTTACTTGTCAAGAATAAAGATTAAATGATGTCTGATTAAAAATGGATTAAAGTAAGGAGGAATATGAAAGTAATTTATATTCCTTACGCTTTAAAAATCAGAAGTTTAATCACATCTTCTTTTCCGTTTAAAGATTGGATTGTAAAGCAACTTAAAAAGATCCGTTCTTTTAAGTGTAATTATTAAAAGTGTGTAAAGTATGTTCGCACATACGATGGAAAGAGATCCACTAACTGTGCGAAAACTGTTACCACTCTTAAGTAAGCGCCAAGAATTATCTGGACACCAATCATAACGGAAGAAGTCTAAAAGTTAAAAACGTTGAGCCTGTCACACCATTTGGCAGAAGATCCTTCATAGGGTGATATTGGACACTCAGTCATATAAAGCCTCCGGGCGACTGGAGTGGGCCAAAATTCTTTTTGATATGATGATATTGGACACTCGGTCATATAAAGACTCGGCGATCGAGTAGGACCGAATTCATCTCATAAGAAAAGTAATGGACACCTAGTAAGGTGGGCGAGTTTCAGTGTCCGAAATGATCTCAAGGCCTAAAGAAAGGCGTAAAAGAAATTGGACACTCGCCTACTAAAGCAACTAGAGTGGGCAGAGTATCGAGATCACATATGATCAGGCGCCGCCTAACCACGGGCAAGAGGTTGTTCATGTGAAGCAACGCCACCTCTAAAATCAAAGAAATTTGGAGAGGTTGTCCTCAATAGGACTTCAAGGAATGAGATCACTCTAAAAAGAGGTATTACAGATTCCTAACTTGGTTTAAGGGACGCTGTTGGTCAAGCTGGTTTGAGACTACTCCAACAGGTCTGTAATAACTAAGAATGGTACAGTACGTCTGTAGCCGAATGAATGATATATTTGTAATCCGTGCATCTATGCCATCTTAGATTAAGACACGTTAAATAGCAAGTCATTCAAAAGCTAGCGAAGTTGAGATTGTTGCCTTCTTTCGACATAAACCCTCAAAATGAATGTGAGGTAGGCGAAGAGGCAAAATCACCTTTTCAAATTCCGTCAAGGGAATAGCGAAAGAAGCACCGCTCCTCTAGAACTTAGTCACACCTACTTGGGTGATTTGAAGTTCATACAAAATAGAGGGGGGAGACAAGTACGTTGTGATCTTCATTAATGATGGTACAACGTATGGAATCCTGTGTTTATTGAAAAGCAAAGATGAAGTTGTTGAAGCGGATAAGCGCTACAAAGCAGAAGTTGAAAATCAACTAAGCCTATGGATTGAGAAATTCGTAGTGATAGAGGGGTAAAATGTGAAGCATCGTTCATTAAACGACTGTTCATTACTCACCTCAGTCTAACGGTGTTAGCCAAGCGCAAACCCGTACGCCTAAATTATGTGGGGCAAGGCGATCCTTACCGCTAATGTGATTCTCAACAGAACTCCGCATAAGGATAAGGATAACTCTCCGTGTGAGACATGGAAATGATCTCACATACAAAAGTTGTGATGTGGGGTGGCTTGGTAGAAGTTGGACTACCGAAACAGGTCAAGTTCGACCTAGGACTGTAGATTGCATATCCACTGGATCTGTAAATAACAGTAGTACTTATCGCCTCCTGGCGTCAAAGAATGTTGAATTCTTATAAGATAACTTTCCTTGAAAAGGAAAAAGGAGTAATTGCTCAAGGTTAACAAGAACCAGCGAGGGTTCGACCGTCCGAACTAGACGCCCGTATCTACAGGACTCGAAAGTTCTTTGGCTATCCGAACTTAATATTCGGATCTGCAGAACTTCAGGGATTCTAGATGTTGAACCAAGACGAGCAAAGAGGGGACAAGGACTTGTTCCGTCCTTCTAGCTTGTATGGTTAAGAACGAACCATGGACAAATAAACAAATAATTGTTATCTCCAAAAGCTGCTTTGGAAAGAAGCTAAAGAGAGAAATATATTCCCATACTTGCGTAATGGTTGATCTTCCTCCGGAAAAGAACCTTTGGGTTGTGAAAAAGGATACTCAAAGTGAGTACAAAGTAGATGGATCTATCGACGAGTTCAAAGCCTCGGCTACTTGTACATGTGCTCCTGGAGTAGCTTAACATCATGGGCCATTGCAGTCTTGCGTGGCATGAATGTTAAATGACCTTCCCAACCGGAGAGTTGGAAGAAGAGAATCGAGTTGGTTTTTGGACTGTTGGGCTTCTTCACGAACTTTCATCTTGGTCCGAAATGTTTACATTTTGGTCTGAAAGTTTCAGATAAAGCGAAACAATGAATCGAGCACGTAAACATTGAATCTGAAGTTAGAAAGCCAACAGTTGGAGAATCAACACCTGAAAGTAAAAGTCATATTGAAACAAAGTCTCGATATGAAAGATATGGATATCACAGATGACATCTTAGGAATTGGATTTCTAAAGACATCTAACGGACGGTCGATAGTTGACAGTCTCGTTGAAGCCATCAATGGATATGAATCAAAGAACTGATTGGAATCATGATGCACCCATAGACAAGGAGCGATACGCACAGATCACGTGTAGTTCAATGTATTGTACACACTACAACCGACTTGGTATCGCCCTACAAGCGTATCAGTTGAACTAAGTTTCACCGATGATCTTAATACATGATCAATAGAAAGTGTTAAGTCGGATATGACGATATCCGAATTATTCGCTATCTTCTGATTATAGTATTACGGATGTCTAGCGGTTACGAGAGAACACGGTGATGCAACCGACATCGATTACGAAGAACACCAAAGCCACAAGTAAATGTGTATGGTGGTTCTTGGAAAATCCTCTAAGCAAACTTGCATCGGTCGATTCATGATGAAATCGGAGTTTATCGCTTTATACAAGGCATGAAAGAAGTTGAGTAACTTCACGACTCCTTAGAGGACGTCCCTTATTGGGAGAAACCCGTGCCTTGGCAGCTTATACATCGTGGCTAGCCGGTCGGCTTTAGGAAGGACACGGATGGCGGCTGCCTGGACATATTTGTCGGGATTTGTCGGGAGACATAAGATCAGTATGGCGATTGATCATCACAGTGTCACTTCCTTGTTTACTAACTAAGGGACTACCCGAGATCAAGTGTTACGCTCGTTGTCAGGGAATGGGCTTAAAACCCAAAATATACGGACCAATACGGTGGAAACCCAACCTTACGAACCGGAGATCCCGGTAATTTGGTTCAATGGGAAAACTAAGTTGTAAAGGTTGATTGATCGCTTCGGTGGAAGCATGAGCACTTCGGATAGTGATTTACGAAAAGAAACACCAAATCCAAAGCCGTTCCGCGATAGACTTTAAGTGCTATCTGCGGTGTGGGTAAAGGTTAAGTTTTCAAAACTCGTAATGCTCCTCAACAGTTGAGGTTAGGTTTTGGGAAACTTTTAATGGTTCCTAACACTTGTGAAGTGGGGTATAGCAGGATACCTTGTAGGAGACCACCTATTTAAGTGCGAGGACGGGCCGCCTCAAAATGAACGCACTTAAGAATCCAAGACGTTGTCCATGGCCAAAACGGACAAAACATTACGAAGAAGAGAGTAAGGGAATTTGTTGTGTTGGTATCATTGTCTTGTCTTACACTAAACACTGACGGTTCAAGACATCACGTTCACCGCGCAGTAAGTAAGTCCGATGGTATTCAACTATGGAAGGTTCAAAGCGGAGGGTACCGCTCCTTAAGCAACATCGGTCCATTGAAATATTCTTTGGAAATGAAAAAGACACCATGTGAGTGCGCCAAAGTCTCTTTCAAGAGTGGATTGTTGGAAATTTGCCTTTGGCGGGAGTTGCGACCGACCAACTTTAACGGCTTAAACACTAGTGTAACGTATGTTGGAGAATCCGGTTCTTCACACATGCATGATCTACTAAGTACGTAGATAACCGTAGGGCCAAGAATCGTCAAATTTCATTGAGAAATGAAAGAGATATTGGTTCACGAAGTAAGGTGTTTGAAGCATGGAAAGTGTGGTATTGTGTTCAATTCTCCCTCATCGGTAGAGGAAGAAAGAATTGTTGTGTATATAAGACTCGAAATTGGTTTGGGGTTTGGGACCCCAAGGGTATCCCATGTGTTTAAAGGAGGGAGGACCTAGATGGGCTTCGGTTCGAGGAAAGTCCACCTGCCGCTTGCCTTGTGTCAAATCCCGTCCGTCGGTTAGATTCAGATTCAGGGATTCAGGGTTCACGGTCACGGGTCGTGGTGTGGGTCTTCGATATTATCTTTTGGGCCGTAAAACTTTGCCGTAAGTACGCTTTGATCCCAGAAGTTTCAGATGTCTGATTTGGACGAATTCTTTCAGATGTGCGGTTTGGTCCCTGAAGTTTCAAGATGTCTGATTTGGTCCTGAAGTTTCGAAAACAGAATTTCGACGGTCAAAAACAGAAATGCCAAGCACTCAATTCAGCCATTTATTTTGGCTGAATTACTCCTCCTATAATGGCCAAAACAGTTGGTCTTTCTCCCATTTATGTTGGTGACTTTACTACCTCCATAATGGCCATTATTTGGCTATTATGGAGGCAGTTTTCAGGCAGTAAACAACCCCTCCCTCTCCTATATAAACACCCCATTACACCATTGTTGAGCACTAAGACATATGCACGAAAATACAAAAACAGATGCAGAAAAACAGTGCACGAAAATACACAACCAAAATAGTTTTCTTCCTACAACTTTCAAGGCATCATTTCGTTACTCAATATTCTTCACGGTAGCTCTTGAGTTTCCTTTGCTCAAGTGTTCCATTGCTGTTTTATCTTGGGAGACAAATTGTCCAGGACGTATAAAGGATACATACGGGGCAATATTGTCTTAAGGACAGAGTGCCACACTCGACTCAGCAAAAATAATTTCAATTTTTCCATCTTCTACAAAACTGGAATTTCCAGTTTTCGTGTGTAACTATTGTAATTTCAGATTCCATGTTGAATTATTGAATCTCTGTTTATCCTTTCGAATACTTGTAATAGTTATATACTTCCCGTACTACTTTATAAAGTACCATAGAGAAAAAACTCCCAACAAATACACCACATGTATATATCCATTTATAAAATTTACCTTTTAAGAAATTACACAACACAAGTTTAAACGTTTTATATCTTCATAATATACAATTCACATAATTGCATACCCACGCTACTTCAGTAGCGTGGAAGAAGTTTAACTTATTCAATTCTTAAATATTTTAAAGTCGATGCAAAATTATGAGTCCCAAATTTACATCTTTTGATCAAGTGGTGCTCTCACGTGATCTCTTTAATAACATCGAAATTTACTAACCTATAGCGATTTTCAATAATATTATCCTTTATATTATCAAGGGTGTGCACAATATATTAAAAATAATATAATTTTTTTGGATATTCATATTAAGTATGATGTAATCATAAAAAAAATGTCGAAGTATTTCGGATGTATAGATAATAATAAAAGTTGCCGTGAAATGAATACGATATATTTACCTTTAATTTGAGGTTTCGGATTGAAGTCATGAGTATAAAAAAAATCTCATAAGGAGTGTTTTCTCTTAAATAAGTCTTATACGGCGTGAATCCAAATAAATCATGACTCCAATACAAATATCAAACACCATATACGTGTGTATATCCAAATTATATACATCCAACGTGTTACCTAAGAATCTTGAAAAAACTGTGCTGGAATATTGAATACTTCAAGTAGTTTCTACTCCCCATTTAAAAAAAAATGTCATTTTAAAGAAAAGGACAAAGGAGAAGCAGCAATATTTTGGGAGTCTTTCCTGATTAATTACTTTTACCAAGTCAAATCCATTAAATGACCAAACCCCAACGTCCTTGTGGATTCGACCGGATTTCACTAATTAGTGATTAAAAAGTTAACTAATAAGTTCCTTAAATGAAAAAAAGCTCCAGCCCTTCTAAATTACTTATACGTTTTCTTTTTTCAATAAAAAAATAGCACTTTTTAATCTTTACTTTCCTATTTTATTTTAGTGACATGATTATGTTGGATTAACATGATTATGGTGATTTATCTAATGATGTGTCAAGAGGTAGTTTGATTGATGGATAGAGACTAAAAGTACGGGAATTGTTATATGGAAATAATACAGTAATTGTTATATCGAAAATAAATAATACATGAATTGTTGTACGTTGAATAAATAATAAGAGAAGTAATTTTAGGAATTATCTATTAAAGTAAGAGCAGTTTGGTCTTTAGATGATCTTATCCACATATTGCTAAATTCATGTATCATTCATGTCACCTTTTAATCTCGTATAAAATAATATAAATTATTATATAATTTATACCTGCATTAGTTATGAAATATTTGGTTATAATATTAAAATTTGCATGACAAATTATCTTTTCTGTTTAACAACCTGCGCACCCTGAAAACGACTCAGCTGGAGGTAGGGTCCAGCGGCCAGAAGAGCAACTCACGTCAGGTGGTGTCCGTTGTTCTATTCTAAATCATTAAGAAAAAAATAAAAAATAAAAATAAAGACCCCTGATTCTATTTATATAAGTTGTGCGAGTTTTAATACTGATGATCAAGATTAATTATATTAGCGCAAAATTAATACCGATTTGTATACCATGATTTAGTTGGCTTGTACTTCAAACCAAATGACCCCAAAAGTTATTCTATTTTAATTTCGTATTGTCAAATTTTCTTTTTTTGTTTCAAATACACCCCAAATAATTGGGATGAAGCGACGCATTAAAAAGGAACACGTGTCCTTGTTTCAACGGTTCGATAAAGTTCCGTACTGATTTAGTCGTTAGTCGTTTTTTCTCTTCCTTTTTTCTTTGGGTCGTTAATCGTTTATTTTGATATTTTCACACAACTTATCAAATTTTCTCGCGGTGACTTTGAATTTAGCGGGTTCATACGTGTCAGATTTCTATTGGCCTCCTGACATCTCCTACGCGTTTTAAATAGTGTGCCGTCCAAATCCCAAAGTCCAATTATAGTTACACATCCAAATTATTTTACTAATTTTCTTTTTCAATTCTTATGTTTTTTTAAGTTTAAAACTCACAACAGCTAGTTTGAGATAGTATTAGTCAACCCATATTTGTTTGATTAAATTTTTTTTTAGAGGTTAATTTTATGACAATAGTTATCCTTTGCACAAAAATTAGAAACTATAAAATATAAATGTTTAAGTTTTTTCATTTAAAGCATTAGAAAACTACTTTAAATGATAGTATTGGTTAAAATATAGTAAAGTAGCAAATAATTTGAGTCAAGTAGAGTGATTATTTTTATACAACATCTTATTTGTAACTTTGTTCATATAATGATATTAATTCAGTATTAAATGAAATAACTCGAAAAAAGCGAAAGGGACATAAAAGATTCATATAGTCAAATCTCGTTTTGAATTTCAGTTACAACAATAAATTAAATTACAAAAATGATAATCCGAACTAAATCTAAAAGAAGATTGTCGAATCCTTTTATGCTTATCAACAACATTATTCATTTCAGAAAATAAGATAATTTACTAATAATTGAGCTTCACATAAGCTGGTCCGGACAATATTTTATTTTATAAATAAATAAATTAAAGATACTCCTTTAGTTAGAGTAGAAAAGCATAAAATCTTTAGGTTTAATTTTTTATTTTAAAAAAAAATGCTGTTCTTTAGTTCCCTTTTCAATTTTATAATATTTTAATTAGTATTAAAAAATTAAAATTAAAAATAAAAATAGAAAAGGAAAAAGTGGATTCTTGGTCTATATGGTTGTCACAATACACGGAGACAATTTATCTATATATACACACACACAATAGAGCTTGCGTAATGTCAGAGTTTTCTTCTCTGTAAATCACTCCATATTCATTAAACTTTTAGAGCTCTGAACAACGGTTCCATTTCTTAGCTCCCCAAAATTTTGTAAGTTCTTTCAATTAATTCTTGATTGCAAATCCCCTCATGGGGTTCTTGAATTTCTGTTCTTTTCATTACATGTTTATGTTTATAGCATGTAATTCCACTATTCTGCATCTGGGGTCTGTTTAGTTCATCAAAATCTAAACTTTCTTGAATAGATCATGTGTTTGACTACATAAATTTAATCACTTTCTTGAATTTTTTGTGTTAAGAATTTGGATACAACCTCTCTACCTACCGTCCCCGACTCCACTTGTCGGATTACACTTGGTATGTTGTTGGTGGTGGTGACAAGACTTTCTGATTTTGAAATTTTGTAGGTGAAGCTTTTTCTATTCTTGATTTTTTGCTGTGATGGCGGTGAAGATTGTTGAAAGGATTTTGCCAGAGGAATTGATGAAATTGCTTCTATCGTTAGCAACAAAATGGGGGGATGTATGGGATCTAAAGAACTTGAAAGTTCATCATTTGAGTGGTGCCATGACTAATGAGGTATATAGGATAAGTTGGCCTACTAAGAACGAAAACGTATCGAGGAGAGTTTTGGTTCGAATGTATGGTGAAGGAGTAGAGAGATTCTTCAATAGGGATGAGGAGATTAGAACTTTTGAGTGCTTGTCAAAGAAGGGTCAAGGACCTAAGCTTCTTGGTCAGTTTTCAAATGGTAGAGTTGAGGAGTTCATTAATGCAAGGGTATGTGCAATTTCTCACTCAATGTTCCAACTTCTTTAGTGTTATATACGAACTTTTATCTATTGGATATGTGTGGTTTTGTAGCTTTATGTTACTATAAAGTTTATGATTTCTCTTTACTGTTTCCAGAAGTAAAATTAGAAAATGAATGAGGATCATGGAATGAGATTTCTAGGAGTTTTTGCCTTGTATGTTGATCAAATGATCAGAAAAATGTTTCATTGTTTGCTGGGGAAATAAATAAAGAGAACAGCATATATAGAGGATCAATGATACTGCTTTGAGCCGGGGAGGAGCCCCAATGAAATTACGGGTTTGGCAGAACCATTAACTTTAGCTTAAACCATGTATTTGTGTTAAAAAATTATTTAATATGTAAAATTAATATATTTAGAACCAAGTAAGTAAAATGTATTGTGGTTCAGAGTACTTCAGACCCATAAACTAAAAGTCCTTTCTTCGCCCTATGGCTTTGAGTATAATGAACTAAGCCTTTTAGATGAAATCCTCTGCAGTGCTTTCCCTCCTATGCCTAGGTAACACAATGAATTGTCTTAAATTAAAACTATTACATGCATATTTTGTATATCAATTTGATGCACTCTTATCGAATGCCCGAGCAGCAGGTGGTGCTCCGTGCCTTCTCGATCACCTTTACAATTCAGCTGAATAAAGTTATGTTGTAGAATCTTTGACCATGTCTAGCATAAAGCAAAGTGGAAGTATTAGTGAAGTCAGTATTTTATCAGTAAAATACCAGTAGTTTCTCTGTTTTTGCTTATGGACTTACTAGAACATAATTTGATTGATAAGCCTCCTTTACAAATATCATATGCATATATTATTATTACAAAGCTAAGATATATTATGATGTTTATTGATTGCTTGTTGACTTTGTTCTGTCTGTCTTATTTGCGTTTTCAGACACTATCTGCTGAGGATCTTCGTGACTCGAAGATCTCTTGTCTGATAGCTGCTAAACTGAGGGAGTTTCATAACCTTGACATGCCTGGTTTAAAGAATGTCCTTCTATGGGACCGTCTCAGGTATCAATTTTACCAGTCGCAGCATAATTTGATATTTTATATTCGAAAATTTGATTACATTGTGTATGTAAAATTCCAGAAAATGGCTAAACGAGGCGAAGAGTCTTTGCTCCCCTGAACATCTAAAGGAGTTCTCAATAGGTAATCTAGACAAGGAGATCAGCTTATTGGAGAAGGAACTGCCAACAGAGTCTCGGGAGATTGGCTTCTGTCACAATGATATGCAGTATGGTAACATAATGATTGACGAAAAAACAAAGGCTGTTACTATCATTGTAAGTGTTGTATGATATCACTCAGAACTTTATACAGCTTGTGTGTGAAGGGCATATACTTGCCCTATGTTTTGTTGGTTTGTTTATTTTTTTGGTGTTTGACTTGACGACCAGCTTCCCATATATCAGTACTTGTGCATTATTTACAAAGTGAATGTGATAGCTCCAGCAATTCCTACAATGAATGTATTATACAGATTGAGACTTCTGTTGATTTGCAATGCAGGACTATGAGTACGGTGGTTATAATCCAATTGCTTATGACTTTGCAAACCACTTCTGTGAAATGACTGCAAATTATCATACTGATACCCCTCATATCATGCACTTCAATACTTACCCTGGTAAGTAAATATTAGTTGCAACAAGAGACGGAGATCATGTTTATTTGCTTCTCTGATCTTCCATAGTATTTCTTTTATTGGATTAAACTATAGACTTCAGAATTTATTATTAATTCCTTTCTTAACTTTAAATCTCTAACAGATTTAGAGGAGCGACAGCGATTTGTACGTGCATATCTCAGTTCTTCAGGTAAGCTTGGAGTTTGAACGGCTTCAACTGTTTTTTTCACCTCTTTGTCCAAAACATACGGTTGATTTCTTGCACATGAGAAATGTGTTCTGATATTAAAAGATTCAGCTTCATACTCTGAAGCAACAGGTTCTGAAATAGTCCCTTTATACAGATAAAGACAACTTGATCCAGCCAAGCTGATCCATTTTTTGTCCCTTAAGAACCACATAACATTTATTATTCGATTTGGATAGGCATCTCTGAGTGAGATTTATGTTGACCTTTGAACAGCAGAAGGATCAGTTTTTGTGTGTGCTGGGACCTATATGTCAAAAGACTTTAATTACTTAAGATATGTAGAACCTGATTCCCAACTAACTTGGAATTGATAAATAGTAGTAGTCATTGTTACTTGTAGGACCTGATGTATTGATAAATTATGCTAATAACTCTGCCTCAACTATAACCAAACATGTTCCCTTTTCCAATTATCTTATTGAGCTTGGAATCTCATTGACAAGTGCAGGCCATCAACCAAGTGATGAGGAAGTAAAGAAACGTACTGACGAAGCAGAGAAATATACACTTGCGAATCACTTATTTTGGGGATTGTGGGGAGTCATCTCGGTATGCCTTTTCCAGTTCCACTTCCATTTGTTGGTATAAATACAAATCTGTCCTCTAATCTTTTCCTTCTGTGTTTGTTGTTTCTTCTGCCAGGCATATGTTAATAATATCGAGTTTGATTATATGGAGTACGCAAGGGGAAGATTCAAGCAATACTGGTTGAGAAAGCCCGAACTCCTGGGTGCATCAGAAAATTTGTTACATGTGGATGGTTCAGCTGAACCGAAACCACTTCCTCCGCAATTGCTTGATGTCAAAACATGTACATTAACAACGTAGACGTAAATGCCTTGATTATTAATAAGCCTATGTCATATAGTGAGTGGAGCATTTAGAGACTTTGATGTTTCATAGAATATGTTGATAGGCTATTATTGAGGTTATCTGATGTACTGTTAAGAGTGAGTGTTGTCACAATCACAACCTCAAATATATTATCCAGTTTTAATAAATGAAAGTTTCTTTCTCAAGTTTTTGCTTTCATTTTCCATCTGGTTTTTACCTTCATTTGTTACCACGAGTGTCCTCAAATAAAAATACCCCTAGTTGAAACACGGAAAAACTACATCACAGTTGGAAAAAAATGCTCTTCCACCCAGACAGTGCTCAAGTAAGGCAAAACAAGATCTACCTTTTAGTAAGTTGTAGCAAAATACTAAAACAGAATGAACTAATATGAAAGTTGTCTAAAATGATTGCCTAATTCATAGTGAAAAACTAAATATTTGCATTGTGATGGATAGAACAGCGGGGGAAATTCAACTCATTAGCCAAAAAGAAACAAATGAGAAAAATATGTAAAACCAACGAAAACGAGAAAAAGAAGGAAACAGGAAAAAAAGTTGCACCAGCCGGGAATCGAACCCGGGTCTGTACCGTGGCAGGGTACTATTCTACCACTAGACCACTGGTGCTTCTTGGAGGAAACTATCATTTTTATCAACTAATCATGAGATTTTATGTTAAGGTTACTCATGATTACCATTTATAGGAAACTACTCATCAGCCACTTAGAATTTATTGAAAATGGACATATATGTTAGTTTGGTACCTTTCTCTCAGAAATATATATACGTGTATTATATATATTGAAACAAATTATTGTTGAAAAATAAGGGGCGTGTAGTTTTCTATTGTATAAATTAACGTTTTAGTTAGAAAACATCAATAAATTTTTCATACGAAATTTATTGCTTGCATTTTTAATCTCTGAGAACGAGAATTTCTGAAGCTTCAAAAGGGCATGATGAGGGGTCAATCGAAAAACAAAAGATTTGATTTTTGCTCTATTTTGCACGTTAATTTCGGACGAAATAATTTAATTGAACTCAACCATCATTCTTCAATTTAACTGCTCCAACATTAATAATGTTACCTTGAAAGGTAGCTGAAAAAAATAATTACTAGATTGATAATAAATACTTTAAATAATTCGAAATCTTTAATTATTGAAATTCAATATTTGCAAATACCGATTTGACTGATATGTTTGCAAATCCTTATGTAAAATAGTAGTTTTCTCTTACAAACTTCTAATCTTTTAGTCCAATTGGAATTTATGCCCAATCATCTCAACTTCCAATATTCTTAATTCAGATACTTTTTTCCTTTCAATTATATCATTATTGTTCAAAAGCCTATATATTGAACTCGAAATGCTTGCAACTAAAAAACACTTTATGCAAGTCTTGATATGGAGCAAAGTAGATGGTAGTGTAATCATTCTCCCTAAAAGAGGATTTATTCTGTATTTTTTAAATCATTCCAAAAGGAGAATAAATGCTGAATGATCAACTTTTAACTCTTCTGAATAATCTTAATTATTTTATTGTTATGTGTATATCAATTTTATTCCAATGGTATCAAAATAGTAATACCTTTTGTATTCTTTCTCAGGTTTTTTCTTTAATCGTGTCTCCTCTAATGAACCAAACAGTATCCATACTAAAAAAAATCATTGATTGAATAGATATATATACAAGTTACAAAATAGGAGAATTCTATTCCTATTCTATTTCTAAAACCTTATTCTACCATAATTCTAACTATACAATTATGGTATGTGTATATCCTAAATATGGTAAGAATATATCATAATCTAGGTAACAAATATACTACAATATACACACAATATACTTTCCTTAATATACAAGAATTGTCCACTTTTTTTCTTGCCTCTAGCTCGTCTTTGGGCCTCGAGAGGCCCACCGAGAAGGCCTAAGTCTTTGACCGCCGCTTCTTTGTTGTATATCACTGATATACATGTGATATACACTGCTGTATATTCAGTGTATATCACATGCTGCCTCCTCCGATGCTTTGCGCTAATCTATCATGGCCATGCTCAGTTCTGAATTTGCTATGAAGGACTTGGGGCCCTTGAGTTATTTTTTGGGAATTGCTGTCAAACGTCATTCAGGTGGGTTGTTTCGCCTCAACTAAGTATCTCGCCGAGATCATCGAGAGGGCTGGGATGTCATCCTGTAAGTCCACTTCCACGCCAGTTGATGCAAACCCAAAGCTAAGTGCCGCAGCAGGTGCACCATACGAGGACCCGACCCAGTATCGCAGTCTTGCGGGGGATCTCCAGTATCTTGCCTTTACCAGACCGGTTATTACGTATGCTGTTCAGCAGGTGTGTTTATTCATGCATGATCCCAGAGTTGAGCACATGAATGCAATCAAACGCATCATTCGGTATATCCAGGGGCACTAAGACTATGAGTTGCACTTGTATCCTTCATCTACATCCACACTTGTCTCTTACACGGATGCTGATTGGGGTGGTTGTCCCGACACCATACGGTCGACTTCTGGCTACTGTATGTTCCTTGACAACAACTTGGTCTCATGGTCGGCAAAGCGTCAAGCAACTCTATCACGCTCCAGTGCAGAGGCAGAATATCGAGGGGTAGCGAATGTGGTCTCCGAATCATGTTGGCTATGTAATTTGCTTTTGGAGCTTCATTGTCCCAGTCAGAAGGCAACCTTGGTATATTGCGATAACATTAGTGCCATCTACCTTTCAGGTAACCCGGTTCAACACCAGCGCGTCCGTGAAAAGGTTGCAAAAGATCAAGTTCGAGTATGTCATATCCCGTCTCGTTATCAAATTGCAGACATCTTGTCTCATATAATGAACCAAACAGTATCCATACTAAAAGAAATAATCCCCTTGATTATTTTCATTGATTGAATAGATATATATATAAGTTACAAAATAGGAGAATCATATTCCTATTCTATTTCTAAAACCTTATTCTGCCATAATTCTAACTATACAATTATGGTATGTGTATATCATAAATATGGTAAGAATATATCCTAATCTAGGTAACAAATATACTACAATATACACATAATATACTTTCCTTAATATACAAGAATTGTCCACTGTTTTGCTGCCCTAGCTCCTGTGCTGGGATGGACATGCTGGGCCTCGAGAGGCTCACTGCCGAGAAGGCCTAAGTCTTTGACCGCCGCTTGTCAGTCAGATATCACTGATATACATGTGATATACACTGTTGTATATTCAGTGTATGTCACATATATATTGCTCTGTTTAACACATACAACTAAACAAGAAAAGTTATTAAGGACCATAAGACTCACTCCTACCTTTTAGTAGTTAAAGCAAAAAAAACTGAACTAAATATGAAATAAGCATAAAATGATTGTAGGATTAAATCCTTCCCTCGTCAACAAGGATACTAGTGGGATGTATAGTGTCTTGATCCTTAACGAGAGATTTCTACTTCGAGCTTTGGGTATGAAAAAAATCGTGTTAGGGAGCGCTACCCCCTTAATTGTCCTTACGTGACGCGAATCCAAAATAGTTGAGATCTTAATACGGATAACAAACACCGAATGAGAAATCAAAAAGAAAAAATAATTCAAGATTTTGCACTAGCCAGGAATCGAACCGGGTTTGTACCGTGGTAGGGTACTATTCTACCACTAGACCATTGTTGGTTTTTTTTATGTGGGTGAATAGGAAATAAAGAGGTGTTTTTCCGAAAAGACATCAGGAGATAGGTTGTGAGTTTTCCGATAAGGCACAATAGCATCATTAAATTAGAACTACATCCGAGTATCTACACATAAAGCCCCATACTTTACAAGGTGTCTAATTAGGCCCATATAACTTTAACCTTACCATATCACATTTAATCCGGGTCAACCCTTTAATGTAACAATTAACATACAATTATTTTTATATATATATATATATATATATATATATATATATATATATATATATATATATATATATATATATATATATATATATATATATATATATATATATGAAGTCTATATATTCTTACAATCTCCCACTTGGACGACACATATATACATATACATAACCTTATAATTATATATTACCTTATGGGCTCAAAATATTTGCTATCATAAACTGAAGTACCTTTAAACAATCTCGTCCATCAATCATGTTAGCATTGAACCAAGACGACTTTTGTTATAGTCATATTGTATTAAACCTTTCTTGATCACGTATATCCTAATCCATAAAAATAAATAAAAAAGAAATTGAGTGGCCGGTTGGTCAATTAAAGTTTAAGAGTGGCCTCTTTGTCAAATCTTCTCAGAAAACTCTATCTTAAGACAAACTATGTCTTGCAATTTTTTTATCAAGCTGGAATTTAAATTCAAAACTCAGAATTTTTTAGGCGAATGATAAAAATAAAAAATTCCCAATTTGAAGGATAAAAATTAAAGACCACCCGAAAGAGCGTCATTTGTGCGAATTGGCCTTTGCAATGTATATATAAGTGCAATTCTTTCAAACTTATATAACCCAAAAATAAAAAGAAATTAACATAGGAGTAACTTATTAACATAGTCAAATAAGTTATCTTTCTAAAGTTACCTAGATTGCTTCAATTGCTAGTACAATAAACTTCCCATTCTCATGCTATTACTTAAATAACCCTTGATACATGTCACATGCAATTACATCCCTAAGCACCTTTTTGTAATTTCATCTATCGTCATTTCTCATCTCCTCTGACTAGCAATACCTCTTCTTTTGTTCAATTTCCAGACAAACCCTAGTAAAAACGCACAAAGCAAAATCAGAGAAAATGGCTTCAACCAACCAAACACCCGTTAAGAAAACCCCAAAAAAAGCCAATCTATTGGATCATCACTCAATCAAGAACCTTCTAGATGAATCAGTTACTGAGGTAACTCAATTTTTCTACCTTAGATTTATTAAAATTGATTTTTAACCTATTTCCGTGTGTTAATTATTATTATTTTTTGATTGTATGGTTTATATAGATTGTGAAAAGCAAATGTTATCCAGAAGATGTGAGATTGAGTAACGTAAGGTTGTTGATTGGGACAATTATCATCGCTATTGCTCTTGTTGCTCAGTTCTACAAGAAGGAGTTTCCTGCTAATTGCGATTTTCTTATTGGCTGCATTGTGTTATATCCTTTTTAGTTTTTTATTTTGATTGTCATTTTTTTACCTGTTAATTATGTGGTTTTATTTGGAGTATTAGAATGAAATGGATCCAAATGGAGGATATAGAGATTTATATAACCTGCCTTGTTTCTTTGATCAGTAAAGATTATCACTATTTGAAAGAAGTAAAAAACAATTTAATTGTCTAGTTTAACAACTGTTTATCATTGTGTTATATCCTTTTGTTTCTTTTTATTCACTTGTTAATTATGTGGTGTAATTGAGATGATTACTGAGTATTAGAATGAAATGGATCTGAATGGATGATATAGGGATTTATATAACGTGTGCTGTTTAATTTGGGATTGATGCATAGCTGTGTTTTATTTGGTCAGTAAAAATTATCACCGAGGAAGAGTTGAAAAATTGAAAAGAAAAAAAATTAATTTTACGACCTTTTTTTGTACATTGTTTTATCACGTTTTCTGATAGTATCTGTTTCGTTCTTTGTAAATACTGTTTGGTTATCTCGTGAGAAGATTGATTTTTTTTTATATTAATACTTGCTTATTTTTAAGTGAAAATGACAAATGTAAATTGATTATTCAGTAATTGCTTATTTATTTATGTACTTAAAATGAGTTTTGGATCTACATGAATGAGTCCCTAAGTGTTCTTATGAATAGTCACGATTTAATAGGCATGATTGTAGGGTTGAACTTTGGAAGTGAATGCTCATTTTTGGTCCTGTATGAGTTTATGGTTGAGAAAAATGGAAGTGATAAATTTTGAAAGCTACACGTTTATAGGTTTTGTAGTATTTGATGTTTGATGGTTGAAAAGGTATGCCTTTGCAATTTTTGTACATATCGGGAGCTTGATTGATGGATGTTTTATGGTGCTTGAGAGATTTAATGTTTTTAGTATGTGAAACTTTTATCCAACTTTGTTGTATCCTTGACTATGGCACGTATATCTTGTTCAACGTGATATTGCAGTTGATTATCCACACAAAGGAAAAAAATGCGATTTTGTTCACTTATCCTCCAGAAGTAAGTTGTCCATCGACACGCCTTTTTATGCAACAATATGTTTGTGAAATTCAACATGCTATAAGTTTTTTGTTGTGCATTAACTGAAGTGGTGAATTCTAACATGTCTTTTGTGGAGTAGTCCTGATGAATGCAAGGATCTTTCCTGATAAATGTGTTTATTGGAAGAAGAACTTAGCTACCTATTAAGAAAAAAGTGGTTTGGATGTTACATTCTACGTCTATTTGAATAGTAAAAAATTAGGCTGGTGAACTTTCCTGGAAATATTATGCTTTATTGAGTTGCCTCCTTAATCTTCGATTGCATATGGGGAAATATTTCAAGACTAAGTTGCTGAGATTTTTTTTGCCGTCAAAATCATTTCTTGTACTTCCTATTGCAGATGAAACAATATAAGGTCCATGGTAGTCTTCTATGATGTTTCATTCATTGTAGTCCTGGTATTTGGGTGGTTATTTGATTTTGTTCAGGTTTAACCTGCCCACAATCTTCGGTAAAATATCACAACATTGAGCTTAAAGTAAATACTACTACTTCGTAACTTATGTTTTTTTTGATAGACTAGTAGCTTTCTGTTTTCTCCAACAACATTGCTATCCAGTCAATGTTGTAAGCATTCTACCCTTGCCCGTTTGGATTAAGGATAGCCTGTAAAAGTTTGTTCTACACACTAATAACATTTCTCTTTTATTTAATGGATCAAAAAAATTATCTCCAAATCCCATCATTATTATAAATTATAAATCTTATGAAACTGAGACAAAGTTATGGCCTTTTGTCCAACATATATTCTACACATTTATACCAACACAAAAATGCCACAATTCTAAATCATACATAATATGCCACACAACATGAGAATTCAAACCAAGACATCTAGTTTGGGATAGAGGAATTGTGTAAATCATGTGTAAGGTAGTTTATCTTTCCTTTCTATTCACAGATGGTGAAAAGTGATTGTGTATCTTTAATTTTGTAATTACCAATGAGATTGTCTAAACCTTGCTTTAGGCGATGACACTTTTGCTGTTAGAGAAATGAGATTTGTTAGTTAATGCAATTTTGATTTGGTTTCCTATTCTTTGCTTCTAATTTTCTTGCTTGATTCTTGTTCTTCTACTGTTGCTTCTCAAGTTGTACTCTATAAAAAAAATTCACACGTGGGTGAAAAGATTGTGATTGTGCGAGTCAGAATTAGTGCCGTAAAATGGGTGGGTTGGATGGGACAGAAACAAATAAACCCCCCGTCTCCTCAAATTTAGGTCTACGGGTTGAGTGATAGATAATACGGATATCAATTTATCATTTACCAAGTGGTTTGTGCTCCTACGTAAAGGCTAAAACTAGAGAAATCTCCATATTGTGGATTTTGTGCTGACTGCTTATGAATGGACTTTTATAATTTCCCATTTTGTAGCCCTCCCAATCTCCATTCCATACAAAAGGAAATGTATCTCTACTTTTTTCCTTTAATCTTTTAGTCTCAAATGGATGTAAATACTAATAGGTGAATTTCTATTTTATGACAATTCGACTCTATGGTCCTTAAAATTCATAATTGAAAAATTAAACAGAGTTTGAAAGTGGGTTTCATGTGATTTGAATTTTGACTGTAGTTGTTGAAACCAAAATTAATGCAAATATTATACTCCCTCGGTTTCAATTTATGTGAACCCTTTACTATTTGGGGAGTTTTCCCTTATCCGAACGGGTCTTGCAAGAAAATAGGATTTCATATTGAGCTCCAAATATACGCTATTGGGATGGGATAAATTATCATGACGTATACTACTTTTAATGTAGTTTCTAAATATATAAATTTTATTTTTATAAACTTGAAAAATCTATGTCAAAATTTAAGGTCAAAGTTATAAAGTTTGACCCTCGTAGTCCGAAAAGGTTCACATAAATTGAAACTGAGGGAGTATATGTTATCCAATTATGTAATGATTAATCAGCCTTGTTAGCTAATCTTTTAAAATAATGGGTTAGTTATTATCATCAAAATCATTTATCAACTTGAGAGTAATCAACTTTATCAAGATAATAGATGGTTATTTGCTAACAGTGTTGTTTCGAGTAGAATGGAACAATAATTTTGTGTTGTCT
The DNA here is from genome assembly GCA_029783415.1 of Anisodus acutangulus. Classification (NCBI taxonomy): domain Eukaryota; kingdom Viridiplantae; phylum Streptophyta; class Magnoliopsida; order Solanales; family Solanaceae; genus Anisodus; species Anisodus acutangulus. Next base: position 40,561,164 of record CM056505.1, read on the forward strand.
ACAAATTTGATAAATATTCTGATTATATTAGGTTTAAAAACCCTGTTAAAAAATTAGGCGAGGAATCAACGAGAACTATCAACACTCGACCCCCTTAATTTTGAATTGTGCCTTGCTTTGATGCATACTAAAAAAACTCTTATTTAGAGGTGTAGGAATTCTTCCATAGAATACATAAGAATGTAGTGGGTAAAGTTGTGAGATCATTGGATCATGGGTTGGTGGATAAGTTATGACCTTTAGTGTGTTAACAAGTGGGTAGATCACGGGATAATAGCCTAAAAAACTATGGCTGCATTTTCATCTTTATAGCCACTAAGATGAAAAGTCATGCAATTTAATATTAATATTTTAATATTAAAATGCAATCACTCCCCTATTATCCGATGGGTAGATCATTGGATAATAGCCTTAAGACATAAATTATGGCTACCTTCTCATCTTTTTTTAGGTAACTAACTTTTTTATTTATCACCAAAGTGTAAGCTTTACAAAACTATAGCTAACTATACACAGCTATGCTATTCAACTACAAACAGCAGGAAAACAAAGAGCTAATTTAGAAGATATAACTATGCACTATATTCTATGGTAGAATTCCTACACCTATAAATATGAGTCATTTTACCTTGTGATGGTATATGAACAAGTGTAGTAGTGTGCATCAAAGGAGAGGTCTAGTTATGCAAAAAAGAGAGTTGGAAATTTTTTTTAAGTCTCCAACATATTCTCCATAAAAAAGAGTATTCATTTGTTGGAAGAAAGTGTTTTTTTGTTGGAGCTTTGGAGTTTGGAGTTTGGACTCAACAACTAGTGACGAAAGCATCGATTCAGACACACATGAAATGGGTGAATGTAAACCCATTTTGACCCATCAAGTACTCATTTTTTCAGCGGGTTATATGGACATGATCCATATTTGACCTGATTTAAATAAATCAAACTCGTTTTTAGTTGACTGGTTTGGACGGATACTTGATTATTTTATTAATTTCTTCAAGCACTAATTAGAAGTGTGATGAAGGGAGTATCATCTTATGGCTATTATGCAAATTTGAGTGTTTACTTCAGGGAGGCGGGGATGAGGAATTGATTTGAGATAAAAAGGACCATCGATTTGCCCTCTGTAGCGTTTCTGTGAGCCTGATATTGGATGTTGTTTTCTCTAGTTTATTATATAATATGCCTACCGAAAAGGGAGGCAAACATTGTTTATTCTATTTTGCCTGGTTTTCTTCCATGGTTTACCATGGTGGGGTGAGACTAATGCTCCTCATATCTTTTTATCAAGATTCCTTTCCCCCCATTCCCTTTTTATTTCTTAGCGTCAGTTTCAGTCGATATAAAATGCACTACTTTTCTAGTGTGAAATCTTCATCTAGTAGCACATTGTGTTCAGACTTTGAATCTGGTGCGCATCTTTTGTTTCTTTTCTCAGTCTTTATCTCTATCTCTCGTGTCTCATAAGTTGCATCTCTTGCATCTGGTAGCATACTCTGTGTAGACCTTAGATCTGGTGGATACCCTTTCTTTTCTTGTTTGTCTTTTTCTTTTTTCTTCCTATTGTAGTCATTTTTATTTTTATATCAGAATCTTCTTCTCTTCTAGCTTCTCAGATATTCTTTTGTTTTTGTATGCCCTTTTTTAACATCTTTTATGGGAACTTACTTGCTCCTTTCAACCAAGTGGTACACTCTAATGAGTTGCTAGACGCTTATGTGCTACTACGAAGAGAGCATGAAGGACTGCATGTTTGTCATTTATTCTCTACTAGATTCTGTTATGTTGCGTTTAGTGGTGAATTTTGAGGTAACTGCTCTCGGAGTATGTCAATGAATGCAGTATGCTTTCCAATATATTTAGCTATCTTGTCGCGTGTAAGATACTGTTAGTTATACAGTCAAAAAGATACTGTTAGCTATAGTCAACTCATATCCGCTGCAGTTTGTGGACTGCTGTACTGTATAATTAGATCTTGTGACTTTTGTGACTCTTTAGCTGAATCTGGTGAAATCTGAAGACCAGAGGCTTCTTCTTCTCCCAAAGATGTCTCCTGTTGTCATCGGGAATATCACCTGCATAGATTTTTGTTGAGCCTCGTCTTCCAATGTCTGGATGGTCAGTTAGCTTATGCTACATTCAATCATCTGGCAAACTCATCTATCCTATAAAAACTGTCGTGAATCTTCTGTCAATAGGAAATAGGAGACACAGTAGCTGAAATAACAATCTAATACCCGGTTAATCTCGTATTGAATTTGGCGCACTTAGCAATAAATTTCTTATGCCTGTTCATTTAGGAAATTTTGTTAGTTGGATGAAATTCACAGAAGATTAATGAGCAAAGGATTGTTTGTGACAGGGATCTTTTAACAGCACTGGCTTAATCGTCTCATCAAAGCTGCCTAGACTCTCCGACTTGTACACACTTACAGTAGAAAGTGCTGATCCCAAGTCGATTTCTGCAAGGCCAAAAGTTGAATTTACCAAGAGCGTAACAAAATGGTCTCTTTCTCACTCTTCCTTTTCAAAGAGGAAAAATAGTACAAGTGGGATTTCGTAAACTGAATGACTTGATTCTTATGAGATATGTTTTTGCAGGTTTGCAAAAGATGGAGTTCTTGTGGAGGGGCTATTCTGGAAAGATGTTGAAGCCTTAGTTAACGGTTATGCTAAAGAACACAAAAAGAGCAAATAGATGCAATTTCAGACATTTTGATAGGAATGTTAGGTGGCATGGATAGCCATTGAGATTGAAAACATCAGTTAATGACTTCCTGGATTAATATCATATAAAATCATTATTGAAGCAAAATTGATCCAATTTTCATCGTTGAATTATATTGATTCAACTGCTAAGTACTTTAGCCCTGTTTTCAGTACTAACCCATTTCTGAAAAGTAGAGCATTTGGTTTCACATGTCTTGCATTTTTCATTATCAATTCATATAGCTAAGGTGAAAGCTTGTAAAAGAATAAAATTGAGGGCTGCTCAAGTAGGGAGGTTGAGTGATTCATCTTTTCTTGGATGTTCTTGGCCTTGTTAAGCACATGTGAATAAAGAATTTTAGAATAAAATATTCAACTTCCCACTTTGAAGGTTCAGAGTTTTCTACCAAACACGATTTTATTCCCAGAGGTCAAAATCAAACCCCCTTTATACTTTGATCAATCAAACTGTTCAGCAAACTTCCTCTGGCATTGGCCCAATAAGAGTTATTGAATGATTTGTGCAGATCTACTGCTTCAAGAGAAATTTCCTTCGGTTATTAGACACTGGTAAATAGGTATTATAAAACTTATGGTATTTACGAAATATTTTTTTAAATATCTGAATATTCAAAATATTTTAAAACTTTTAGTCTTCAAAATCAAATGGATTAGATTATTGTTACTTAGTTATATTCTTTTTAATTTTTAACAATTATGATTTTTATTCTTCTAGAAATAGTTGAATTTTACATATAATCTATATTGGTGGAACATCGATTAAACATAATTTTACTTTGTTCATTTAATTTTACGGGTTTCAATAACTTTATGTTCATATGCTTATAAACTTTAAATATAGTTTTTCTTTGTTCATCTAATATATATTAAGTATCTATCTAACTTCTCTACTCTATCTTTCAAAAGTTACAATTTAATTAAAAAGTTTAATCTTTTCTCATCATCAATTTTATATTTTCTCCTCTTTTAAACGTCGATCCAAAAAGTATAGAATCTTAGAATAGAATTTCATTTAGGATACTTTCCGCAATTCAAAAAATCTAAGTAAACCATATAAGTAATAATAAATTTAGCTAAAAGCGACCATGAGACATGCGTGGATGTGAGACTTGGTGCTCAGGTCATTCCAAAGAAAGGAAGCTTCAAGTATCTCGGGTCTATTATCCAAGGGAATGAAGAGATTGATGATGATGTCACACATCGTATTGGTGCAGGGTGGATGAAATGAAGGCTCACATCTGAAGTCTTGTGCGTTAAAAAGGTGCCACCAAAACTTAAATGCAAGTTCTATAAGGTGGTGGTTAGACTGACTATGTTGTATGGGTGGAGTGTTGGCCAGCTAAGACTTCGCACATCCAAAAGATGAAAGTTACGGAGATGAGGATGTTGAGATGGATGTGTGAGCATACAAGGAGTGATAGGATTAGAAATGATGATATCCAAGACAGAGTGGGAGTAGCCTCGGTGGAGGATAAGATGCAGGAAGTGAGGTTGAGATGGTTCGAACATGTGCAGATGAGAGACACAAATTCTCCAGTGCGGAGGTGTGAGAGGTTGGCTATAGATGGGTTCAGGAGAGGTAGAGGTAGGCCGAATAAGTATTTGGGAGAGGTGATTAGACGGGATATGACGCAGGTGCAACTTACTGAGGACATGACCTTAGATAGGAGGTTGTGGAGGACACAGATTAGGGTAGAAGGGTAGTAGGTAGTTGAGCGTAGTCTTACTTACGCTTACATACTAGTAGTTGTAGGGTTATTATTGTTGTCCTGTTTAGTCTATCATACTAGTAGGCACAATATTATTTTATAGTCCTTTGTCCTTTGATTTCTGCTGTTGTATGTTCTTTCGTGTACTTTATTTATCTCATTTACCTGTGTTAGCTACTGCTTCTTTTTTCAGAATGCTTTATCATAACTTATTCGCTTTTGTTATTCTCATTTTCATTCTGCTTTAAATTTCTTGTCCGGGTCTGACCGTTTCTCTTGCTTTGCTTGTGCTTATACTTTGTCTTGAGCCGAGGATCTTTCGGAAACAACCTCTCTACTTACCAAGGTAAATGTAAGGTTTGCATACACTCTACCCTCCCCATACCCCCACGTTATGGGACTTCACTGGGTATGTTGTTGTTGTTGTTGTTATTGTTGTATTATCTCTTTTTCTATGAGAAAAAAATACTTTTAATAAATTAAGAAAAGAACACAAACGAAATCTCGTCGATTAAATTTTGCCTTATTTTTTTGCTTGTTTTTACCTTTTCTCCTCTTTTCTTTTCTTTCTTGCTTCCTTGCCCATTCAATATTTACCTTTCCTTTTTCTTCTTTCACCAAAACATCACAATCTTTATAACCAACAATTCTGCTTTAAAGCTACCCATCTTTTCCATTCTCAAAATCATCGAAGCTATACATAAATTTCATAAAATCTAAAAAAATGTTCATTTCGTTTAAAATAGTTTCCTACGAATTCAACACACGACTCGTCGAAATAGGAGAGAGAAATCAAAATAGAACATAGTTTTCAAGCTTCAATTTCATTGAGAATCCTTTTGACTATTGAGAATTTTATCATTTACTAATTTCTTGATGTAAAATTATTTAGTAAAACTAATCGTAAATAAAAACTTCACTTACTATTGTTGACATATTTTTCAACTTTAGCAGTTAATAGGTAAGCAACAAAAGTATGATTACACTGTCTATAAAATACAAAATAAAGAAATGAGAAGTAAAAATTATTTTAAAAAGAATAGAAAATAATTGGTACAAAAAATTTAGAGCTGAAAACCCGCTTCAATTAAAGAAAATGCATACCCGTTGGAGATTAAAAAGGAAAGAAGAAAGAATAACACATATAAAAATCATAATAATATGTCAAAAATAAAATTATCATAAAATCATAAAAAAGAGAATATTACATCCACGTATAAATTCATTACTCACCTATTTTCAATCTGCAAAAAAACAAATCACGGCCATGTAGAAAGTATAACAATATAATGTTCTAGAAATTAAAAAGAAAATAAAAAAGGAGAGTTCAAAAGAACTTATCTGGTGTAAAAGAGAATAACAAATTCAGTTAGAACATGGAAATAGTGATTAATGCGTTCAATTCAAGAAAATTCATATCCGTTAGAGATCGAAAAAGAAAGAAGGAGACAATAATACAAATAGAAATCATAATAATATGCCAAAATTAATATTATCATAAAATCACCAAAAAGAAAAAGAAAATATTGCATTCACATATAAACCCTTTAACTCACTTATTTCCAATCTGGAAAAAAAATCACAGTTATGTATAAAGTATAACAATATAATATTCTTAAAATAAAAAAAATAAAAAAAGGATAGTCTAAAAGAACTCACTTGGCGTAAAAAAAAACAAAAAAAAATTGTTGAGTTTGGAAAGTAGTGATTAACACTTTCAATTCAAGAAAATTCATGTAACACCTCGCACCTTTAAACCAAGTCATGTTTATGATTCAGGGATGTAGAAAACCAAAACGAAGAGTTTAAAGTTGAAAACCAGCTTTAGTACTGCATAATGAATTTTACGCCAGGATTGACGGATCGTAAAATATTTTACGGACCGTTGAAATGAACCATCGATTTTATTTTAAAATTTGACGGAACCCAGTATACTTTTACGGACCGTATAATAATTGACGATCCGTCCCTTTTGACCGCCTCTAATATCTCAAGTTTTAAAGTCACTGGAAAGTTGTAAATTAATTAAATTAACTTAACGGTCGGATTATACGTACCGTATAAAATTTGATGTTCCATGGGTAGATCGTTGAAAATTTGACGAACTGTCGAATACAGCTGTCAAATTCCTCCGACAACAAAAAGTATAAATGCACGAATTTAATTTTAAAAGTCAGGTTTCTTATTTCTCCAAGTCCTAGAACGAAGTTCTCTTCTCCCACCATCATGATAACTCAAGGTAAGTCTTTTCCATGTATTTCTACGCGATTCTAATCAAGTATAATCAATTTCTAAGTAAAAATAATTGTTCCTAACCTAGGGTTTTCAAGTTAAATTCAATTCAAGGTTTCAAGGTTCAATCTTTGGAGTTCTTCTTCAAAGTCCGGATTTTTAATACAAGTTAGGAAGCGAGTAAGGTATGTAGAGCTTCTATCTACATGTGGAAATATTATTGTTCTTTCTCACGCCACAGTTATCCATAAAATCACAAATTTCCAAAATCTAGGTTTTACTCAAGTTCATGATAACCCTATATACATGTATAATTATACCTCATGTTATATCTTGACTTCATTAAATTACATTCATGATATGCTATTATGACTGTCATGAACCCGTCCGTAATCCATGAACTCGTGCCTTAATTTTCATGAGTTCTTAAATACAAGGTATGATCCTTATCACTCAGTTCCATGAAATGTATACATGTTTATCATGATTGATACAAGTTATATTATGTATTTCTTCACATGCTAACCTATAAACTTACAAGTTATGGTTACAAGTTATTTCATGAAATTCATAGGCTTTCAAGCCAACTATTTTCAAGTACATGTTTTAGGAGTTGCACAAATTATCGAGAAGGCTCAGACAGCCTGTAACTACGTATACCAACGTAGGATAAGGGCCGCTCCGCCAAAAGGACGATACCTTTTTATTACCCTTTGTAGGATTATTGGATCCATCATGTTCATGTTCATATCTCGTACCCCGACAAGGTACGAGATGGCTTAGCTGATCGAGCAGAGATCAGACCCCACGTTCACGCGTGGTGGTTCATGTCAGTTTTGTTAATGCTCTCCCACAGATATACAGTTTACAGATTTTACACATATTATATTATATTCATGTTCATGTTTCAGTTTCAGTTCAGTTTATGTCCCTATTATTACATGTGCCTGCTTATTCTTTCAGTTGCCTTACATACAGTACAATTCAAATGTACTAACATCACTTTTGCATGGGGCCTGCACTTCAAGGTGTAGGTGTTGAGTTTCAGGGAGATGGATCTGCTCAGTAGGATTGCTTCAGTATCAGCCATTTGGTGAGCCTCATCTCATTCGGGGTGTCAGTCTAGTTATCATTATGCTTATGCATGTTTAGTAGAGGTATGCTAGGGTCTTGTCTTGGTAAACATTTTTGCAGACTCATGTTGTCAGAGGTTTCATAGACTAGACTAGTTATCATGTCACGTCAGTTTTTCAGTTATTCAGACTTATTATATTTTCAGACTATTTCCGCAATATATACTTTCAGATTATAAATTCAGCAGTTGAATTACATGTTTTAAATCATTACTATAGTATGTTTTGATGCCCATGTTGATCAGCAAACCATGTGGTTCGCTCGGTCACATGCAGTTAGGCACCGAGTGTCGTGTTTCGCCCAGGTCATGGCCAATTAGAGATAAAAAAAGAAAGAAAAAGAGAATAACACAAATATAAATCATAACAATACCCCCAAAATAATATATTATCATAAAATAACTAGAAAAAAGAAGAATATGCATCTACATATAAACCATTATTCACCTGTTTACAATTTACAAAAAATCAGAGCCATGTAGAAAATATAATAATATAATATTCTAAAAATTAAAAAGAAAATTGAAAATGAGAGCAAAGAAAACTCACTTGACATAATAGATAATGACAAAATTGGTTGGGTTAGGAAAGTATGTGATTAAATTTGTTTACTTATCATATGGTTGATAAGAAAAAGATGAAGAGATTAAAAGTTTTGTGATCTTTCATTTCCAAAACGTCTTTTGCATTTACTTAAGTAATTGATGATATTATGTTTGAAAATTATTTAAGGATATAAATATAAATAGTAGTATACAGTTACAATTTTAGGGGAATAGGCCGTAGAAAATATAAATAGTACTCCATATAGTTACTACAAATTTAGGGGAATGGGCCGTAGAGGACTAAACTTTATCCTCATTTGATATAGCAATTATTTCTTCCTCATTTAATAATGTAATTATTTAGCTATTTTTGATAATAAGATAAACAATAATACCAGGAGAGAAAACCAAAAAAATATTATTTCCTCTGTGCCAATTTATGTGATACACTTTCATTTTTAATCCGTTCAAAAAAACATGATACATTTCCTTATTTTGCAACAATTTAACTTTAACGTTTACCTTTTATGCTTAACAAGATGATCTATAACCACACAAATATCTTTGACTTGTTTTAGACCACAAGATTCAAAAGTCTTTCTTTATTTCTTAAACTCTGTGTCAAGTCAAACTATATCAAATACATTAAAACGGAGGGAGTAATAAATAGTAGAAGTTATGAAGATGAAGGGGTGTGTTATTGAAATGATTTTTTGAATTAAAATAAAATAATTAAAAATGACATAAAAAGTCAAAAAAAGCAAAAAAATAAATATGATTCTTAGCCATAGAACTGTGTCACGTGTAATTGTCTATTACTAGCTTTATATTATATATTGATTGATATTGATTTTACAACTTGTTTGTATATGTAATTAATTAATGTATTTTTTATATATGTAATCTATATTTATATCTATATAATAATGAAAGAAATAATCCCCTTGATTATATCCCTTGATTGAATAGATATATATACAAGTTAAAATAGGAGAATCCTATTCCTAATCTATTCCTAAAATCTTATTTTACCATAATTCTAACTCTACAATTATGGTAGGTGTATAACACTAATTATGGTAATGAATATACTACAATATACACACAATATACTTTCCTTAATATACAATTATTTGTCCACTGTTTTTATTTGGGCGTCTTTGGGCTCGAGAGGCCTTGCTGCTAGGTGTTGCCCTCTTTGGGCTGCCGAGAGAGGCCCAATCTGGGCGTGTTCTTTGGCTGCCTCGTTCCATAATATACATGTGATATATATTCAGTGTATATCACATGTATATTGCTCGCTTAACACACCCATGATCATAGCGGACGGTTTTCGAACGCTGAGACTGTCCCTAAAATCTTCAAAGAGAACTGCTGGTAGATCCTTTGTAAAGATGTCTGCAATTTGATAACGAGACGGGACATGGCAGACGCGAACTTGACCCTTTGCAACATTTTCTCGGACAAAGTGAATGCCCATTTCGATATGCTTGGTGCGTTGGTGTTGAACTGGGTTACCTGACAGGTAGATGGCCTTCTGAATGGGACAATGAAGCTCCAAAAGCAAATTACGTAGCTAACATGATTCAGAGACCACATTTGCGACCCCTCGATATTCCGCTTCGGCACTCGAGCGTGACAGAGTTGCCTGACGTTTGGCCGACCAGAAGACCAAGTTGTTGCCGAGGAACATACAAGAGCTTAAGTCGACTGCCTGGTGTCGGGACAACCACCCCAATCAAGATCCGTAGGAAACAAGTGTGGATGTAGATGGCGGATACAAGTGCAACCCATAGTCTAGTGTCCCCGAATATACCGAATGATGCGTTTGATTGCATTCATGTGCTCAACTCGGGATCATGCATGAATAAACACCGCATCTTTGAAGCTGCGCATATGTAATATCGGTGCAGTAAAGGTGAGATCTTGGAGAGCCCTGCAAGAGCTGCGATAGCGGGTTGGGTCCTCGTATGGTGCACTTTGTGGCACTTAACTTTGGGTTTGCATCAATGGTGTGGAAGTGGACTTACAGGATGACATCGACCCTCTCTATGATCTCAAAGAAGATACTTTCGTTGAGACAGAAACTAGCCACCTGAATGACGTTTGACGGCAATCCCCAAAAAATAACTCAACGGCCCTAAGTCCTTCATAGCAAATTCAGAACTGAGCATGGCCATGATAGACTGACGCAAAGCATCGGAGGAGGCAGTCAAGATGATATCATCCACATATAACAGAATATAGGCCAATGACGAACCACGACGGTAGATGAATAAAGAATTATCTGACCTGCTGTGAGTGAACCCAATAGTCGAAACAAAATCAGCAAATCGTGTATACCAGGCACGTGGAGACTGCTTAAGCCCATATAATGACTTCTTCAACAAACAGACATGATGAGGGCGGTTGGGATCCCTGAAACCCAACGGCTGATGCATATAGACTGTTTCCTTGAGATCTCCATGTAGGAAAGCATTCTTGACATCCAACTGATGAATCGGCCAAGTCTTTGACAGAGCCAAGCTAAGTACAGTGCGAATGGTAGCCGGTTTGACCACCGGACTAAACGTCTCACCACAATCAATACCAACCTGCTGAGTCTTACCATCACCAACAAGTCGCGCCTTATGCCGAGCAAAGGACCCATCTGAATTCTCCTTATGAGCAAAAATCCACATAGACCTGATAATATTAATACCATATGGACGGGGCACCAACTCCCACGTCTTATTATCAATAAGAGCATTATATTCATTAGTCATAGCAATTTTCCAATTAGGGTCATTTAATGCGGACACAGGATTGCGGGGCAAGGGGGATTTAGCGACATCAGAATGTAAATTAAAATGTCTTTTAGGTGTAAAAATACCCCGCTGACTACGAGTGACCGGTCTATGACTCGAAGAAGAATTAAGGAAATTTTGGGAATTTTCTGGGCTCGAGGCGATCGGCGTGACGATGGGCTCTTGGCCCAAATCGAAAATGTTTGGACTCGACTACGGACGATTCGAGCCAATTTGGACCGCCCGATTCTTTGGAACTGTTCCAGTGGCTGGAATAACTGGGTGTGGCGGTACTGTTGGGCCAGCGGGTAGTGGGCCCGCTGGAGGATTTTGGGTACGGGAGATGTCCGAAAAATTCCGAATAATATACGGAGATATTTGGTCATCCAAAAAATTATATGACTTAGGTTCGGGAGTATGAACTTTCGTAAATGGAAATTGAGTTTCATCGAAAATGACATGGCGATTGATTATGATTTTCTTGGAGGATAAATCAAAACACTTATAACCACGATGATTTGACGGATAACCCAAAAATACACACGGAGTAGACCGAGCCTGAAGTTTGTTAATTGTGGTGGATGAAAATAACGGATAACACAAGCACCCAAAAATCCGAAGATGAGAATAAGATGGGTTTTTATTATATAGTATTTTTAGGGGGGGAAAATATGTCAGACCCTTAGAAGGAATTATGTTAAGAAGATATGTGGCCATTTGTAGAGCATGATGCCAAAAATATGGAGGTATGGAGGCATGTATTAGGAGAGTTCGGACAATGTTATTTATGGAACGAATTTTGCGTTCGGCTTTCCCATTTTGTGAAGATGTATGAGGACATGAAAAATGAAAATTTATCCCATGAGTAGCACAAAACTCTCGAAACTCCCTATTGTCATACTCTTTCCCATTATCACATTGAATATTTTTTATTTCTCTTTCGAATTGAGTACGAATGAACGCTCTAAATTTTATGAAGACGAAAAACACTTGTGATTTATTCGCAATTGGAAACGTCCACAAAAATCTAGAATAATCATCTAAAAAGAGAACATAATATCGATGACCCATTGAACTAAGAACAGGAGATGTCCATAAGTCGCTATGAATAATGTCAAATGGCATAGAAGTATGGGAATTGGAGTCTACAAATGGCAACTTAACAATTTTTCCTAATGAACAAGACTGACAAATTGGAGTACGACTTGTACCCTTACAAGAAATAAAGCTATTTTTATTTAAAGCTGATAAAATAGAAGATCCCGGATGACCCAGACGAGCATGCCACATGGAAGGAGAGATGGTTGCAAAAGCTGATGGCAAGGCTGGACTCGATGGACTGAAACTGGGCATGATAGGATATAGATCCCCCCTACTATCACACCTCATGAGATGACTCCCCGTCTTGAAATCCTTCACAGAGAAACCGAAAGGATCAAATTCAACAGAAACAGAATTGTCATTTGTGAATTTTCGGACAGACACTAAATTTTTAATCAATTTAGGAGCATGTAAAGTATTTTTCAAGAGGAGTGGTGGATTAGGAGGAGATAATGTTTTCTGACCATACCCTAGAATTGGAATAGAACTGCCATTACCAATAATTATCCCCCGAGGGGTGCTCAAATTGGAATAAGATGAGAGAGTACCTGATTCGAAAGTCATGTGAGTAGTGGCCCCGGTGTCCATGTACCAATTTGGGTCCTGTTGGGACAATCCCAACGTGTGCATCGCGGCCTCGATATCGGTCTGAGTGGGGCTTGCTGCATGATGGGCTTGTGGAGGACGGGGCCCAAGGACGCCATTCCGTGATGCTGCTGGGCCGTAGGTGCTGGATACGCTGGCCGTTGGGCCATCGCCGCCGGCCGCCAACTGGGCGCAGTTCGATCGCTGGCTAGCCCCACCGGCCGCGTAAACCGGCCGAGGGTACGGTGCCATCGCCATCGCCCCACTGCTAGGCCCACGGTGGTGGTGGTGGGCCACTGTACCCCGGATGGGACCCACCGCCTGCTTGTTGCTCACCGGAACCGCCACCAGAACCACCTCGTTTGCCCCCGCGGTTTTTGTTATTTTTGCGATTATTCTTGCCGCCACCATTATTATGTTTTTGGCACGAATTATTAACAAAACCCGAAGAACTAGGAGAGGATGCCACCATGACAACAAGCTTGCTCAGAGTCGCTTTTAGCCAATCCGGCTTCTTCCAACGTCAGCATGGAGCGGGCTTGATGAAAGTCGGGAAGAGGGTTGCTTTGGCGAAGGAGAGTTCCAACACCATTATATTTATCTAAAGGGTTCAGGCTAAGTAGGACCAAGACAAAATACTTGGAGTGCAAGTTCAGTAACGGGAGCGACATTGAGACAGACGTGGAGGTGAGGCTTGATACTCAGGTCATTCCAAAGAAAGAAAGCTTCAAGTACCCTGGGTCTATTATCCATGAGAATGGAGAGATTGATGATGATGTCACACATCGTATTGGGGCAGGGTGAATGAAATGAAGGCTCGCATTTGGAGTCTTATGCGATAAAAAAATGCCATCAAAACTTAAAAGGCAGGTTCTATCGGGCGGTGGTTAGACCGACTATGTTGTATAGGGCGGAGTGTTGGCCAGTCAAGACTTCGCACATCCAAAAGATGAAAGTTGCGGAGATGAAGGTGCTGAGATGGATGTGCGGGCAAATAAGGATAGATAAGATTAGAAATGATGATATTCGGGACAAAGTGGGAGTGGCCTTGGTGGAGGATAAGATGCGGGAAGCGAGGCTGAGATGGTTCGGGCATGTGCAGATGAGAGACACATATGCCCCAGTGCGGAGGTGTGAGAGGTTGGCAATGGATGGGTTCAGGAGGGGTAGATGTAGGCCGAAGAAGTATTGGGGAGAGGTGCTTAGACGGAATATGGTGCAAGTGCAACTTACTGAGGACATGACCTTAGATAGGGGGTTGTGGAGGACACGAATTAGGGTAAAAGGGTAGTGAGTAGTCGAGTGTAGTCCTACTTACACTTGCAAATTGGTAGTGATAGTGTTATTATTGTAGGCATGTTTAGCCTATCATACTAATAGGCACAATATTGGTTTATAGTCCCCTGTAGTTTGTCTTCTGCTGATATGTGTCCTTTAGTGTACTTTGTTTAGCTTATTTACTTGCGCTAGTTATTGCTCACTTTTTCGGAATGCGCTATCATGACTTATTCGCTTTTGATACCAGCATTTTCATACTGCTCTAAATGTTTCCTGACCGTTTCTCTTGCTTGCTTTACTCTTTCTTTTCTTTTGCTTTGCTTGTGCTTATGCTCTGTCTTGAGTCGAGGGTCTCTCGGAAACAACCGCTCTACCTACCAAGGTAGAAGTAAGGTATGCGTACACTCTACCCTCCCCAGACCCTACGTTGTGAGATTTCACTAGGTATGTTGTTATTTATAAAAATGTTACTTATGCCGAGCGAATCAATTGGGTAATTTCATTAAATGAGCAGGGATGGAAAGTAAAGACCATTGATATGAGGGATAAAAATTAAAGACTAGGGACAGTCTATGCACGTTACCGAACCTTGCATCTTTGCAGTAATGACCCGGGGACTTTCCTGGGCCCTGACCCACTCAACGAGTAGATGTTGACCCATTCACATCGTCTCGCAGTCCAGATAAGTAGACTTCACTTCTAATTGTAAACTTGGCATCAATATCTTCAACTCGTCGGAGCTGAGAATTACTCGCTATGGAGCAGATCAATGTTGGTTAACCTACATGCGAAGAGTAAACTGGGTTTTGTGCTTGGAACTTGTAAAAAGAGTGATTATACTGGGGAATTGGAAGAACAATGGGAGAAATGCAATGCTTTTGTGTTGGCATGGATAATGAACACAGTTTCAAAGGAGCTATTGAGTGGAATTGTGTATGCTTCAGATGCGGCTACAGTATGGGCAGATTTGAAGGAGAGGTTTGATAAGATCGATGGTTCGAAGATTTATCAACTTCATAGAGAAATTTGCACCATAAGCCAAGGCATTCTGAGTGTGTCGGCTTATTTCACTAAATTGAGACTGTTATGGGATGAGTTTGATGCCCGAATTCCACCATTGTGCAATTGTGAGAATTCAAAGAATAATGTGTGTCATTTGCAGTATTTGAGACTGTTTTCTTTCCTAATGGGATTGAATGAGACTTATGGTCAAGCTCGTAGCCAAATCTTAATAATGCACCCTGTGCCTTGTGTTAGCAAGGCCTATGCAATGATAATATGAGATGAAAATCAAAGAAAAAATAGCAGGAGGAATGATAGATCCAACTGCTTTGTATGCTCAGATCATAATGGAGGAAATTTTCAGCAGGGTCAAAAGGCACAATTTAATCCTAATCAAAATCAAAATCAGAGAACTCAGTTTAATCCTAAATACAAGAATAATTGGAATTCCTTTTGTGATGTGTGTAAGAAATCAGGACATGTTGAAGGTGAGTGATAGGCTATCCACCTGACTGGCCATTCAAGAAAAAAAAGGTCAGGTCAAGGGGTAGCAAACCAGGTGCAGGTGGAGAGGACTGAGGGACAAATGAATGATGCATTTGGACCAATACAAGGAGGAAACATGAAGGAAGTGAATGATCTAGCTGCTTAGATGGGAGCACAATTGAATTACACACCAACACAACATTTTACACCAGCTCAGCACAATCAGATCCTGAGGATGCTGAACAAGGAGGGCACATCTGATAGCATGACTAACATGGCAGGTATTAAAGCTTTTTCTGTTCATTTGATGAACAAGAAAAATGGATAATAGACTCAGGTGCAACCTGTCACATGACATCTAAGCTGAATAGATTGAGTTCTATAGATACATATAGTAATGATGTTGGTAGAAAAGTTCACTTACCTAATGGACAAACTACAATAGTGACTCATCATAGAAGCTGTAGGATATCTGATGGAGTCATGTTAGAGAATGTTTTGGTGGTACCTGAATTCAAATTTGATTTGTTATCAGTTTCACAGTTAACAAGATAGTTAAAATGCTCAGTAAAGTTTTTCCCTGAGTTTTGTGTTTTCCAGGACCTCTCAACTAGGAAGGTCAGGGGGATTGGTAAGGAAGTTGAGGGTCTATACTATCTACCTAATCTGTTGTCACTGGGAATTGATAAGAAACTGTTGGATGAAAAGCTACTAGTAGACATGGAAGCACCTGATATGATGTTGTGGTATGCAAGATTGGGGCATCCATCAATAAAGGCTTTGGAACAATTGTCAGTTGTAAGTAGAAGTGCTGATAATAATGCTTGTAATGATTGTAGTTGGCTAAGCAAACTAGACTGCCATTTCCAATAAGTAGTTGTAAGAGTGATATTGTTTTTGAATTGATTCATATGGATGTATGGGGACCATATACTCATAATGGATATAGGTTTTTTCTGACTATTGTGGATGATGCATCTAGAATGACATGGTTATTTTTACTTAGATTGAAGAGTGATGTGTTTACAGTCTTGAAATCCTTTTTTATAATAGTGAAAACACAATTCAATAGCTGTGTTAAGAGAGTAAGATCAGATAATGGAACTGAATTCTTTAACAAGGAATGTGGGACATTTTTCAGAAGGTTAGGAATAATACATGAGAGTAGTTGTCCATACACTCCTCAACAAAATGGAGTGGTGGAAAGAAAGCATAGACATATCCTTGAAGTAGCAAGGGCAGTTAGGTTTCAAGGTCACATTCCCATCAGATTTTGGGGAAAGTGTGTGGTGGCTGCAGTTTATCTTATTAATAGGTTGCCTAGAACAGTATTGCAGAATTTGTCACCTTATGAGGTTTTTCACCAAAAGAAACCAAAGCTAGATCATTTAAGAACACTGGGTTGCTTGTGTTATGCAACCAGAGGTGTTATGAGTGATAAGTTTTGCCCAAGAGCAGATGCTTGTGTGTTGTTGGGGTCTGCTGCTAATCAAAAAGCGTATATTGTCTATAATTTGAGTCTTAAGAGGTTGATGGTGAACAGAGATGTCATCTTCAAAGAAAATATATTTTATTTTGTGAGACTGAATGAAAATGATGGTCCATTGTTTATAGACTGTCATGTTTCTACTTCACAAGAGTTTGACTTGCTAGTTCCTATGCAAGTTGGTGATGGACAATAAGATCAGCCATCAGATGATCTTGCAGATGGTAATCCTACACAGGAGGAAGGTGGGGAAGTTGGAGAAGCACCTGAACTCTCCAGTTGGTGAACAAGATGAACAAGTATCAGCTGGTGAACAAGCACCAATACTAGCAGATGCAGATGAACTTGGTCTTTATAATGAAGTGGAAGAAGAGGTGTCATTTATTCCTCCTGTGCTACCACCAGTTGAGGCCACTAGAAGATCTACAAGAACATCAGTCTCACCTATCTGGATGAAAGACTATTTTATCAATGCTGCAGACATAGACCACCCTTATTCTTTACACAACTACATGACTTATGATCATTTGTCTCAATAATATCAAGCTTTTTTGACAGAGTACTCAGCAGACATTGAGCCTAGAAGTTATGAGGAAGCAGTGAAAAATCAAAGGTGAGAGAATGCTATGAAACAAGAGGTTCAAGCACTAGAAGAAAATGGGACTTGGAAATTGGTTCCATTACCACAAGGGAAGGCATCAATAGGATGTAAATGGGTTTTTAAGATAAAATACAAAGCAGAAGGTCAAGCAGAAAGATTCAAGGCAAGACTAGTAGCTAAGGGGTACAATCATACTGAAGGGATTGATTATCAAGAGACATTTTCACCAGTTGTGAAAATGATCACAGTGAGATCAATCATAGCTATTGCAGCAGCTGAGAATTGGATCATCTATCAGATAGATGTATCCAATGCTTTTCTTCAAGGAGATTTATTTGAAGAAGTATATATGGAACTGCCTAAGGGGTTTCAAAGTGAGGGGGAGAACACTCTATGTAAGCTTGTTAAATCTCTCTATGGACTTAAACAAGCTTCAAGACAGTGGAATGCAAAGTTAACTGAGGCATTGTGTAACTCTGGATATCAACAAAGCCACCTGGATTATTCACTTTTCACCAAGAGAGTTGGAAAAAAAATTGTGGTTGTACTACTAGTATATGTAGATGATTTACTAATCACTGGGAATGATTAAGAATTGATTCAGCAGACCATGCAAGTACTACACACTCACTTCAGAATAAAGGATTTGGGAGAGCTAATGTTCTTCTTGGGAATTGAATTCTGCAGATCAAGCAAGGGGATAGTCATGAACCAGAGAAAATTTACTTTGGAGTTGAAGTGTAGAAGTTGAAGGAGAAAAAGATGCATTATTTGCTGATGTGACATAATATCAGAGGATGATTAGTAAGTTGCTATATCTTACCAACACAAGGCCTGACATAGCTTTTGCAGTGCAAGCCTTGAGCCAACTCATGCAGAAGCCCAAGTCCTCTCATTGGAATGCAACTATCAGGGTAGTAAGGTATGTCAAGAATGAACCAGGTTTGGGACTGCTAATGCAAGCAAGGAAACTAGCTAAGCTTGTTGGTTTTTGTGATGCTGACTGGGCAGCCTGTCCCAATACAAGAAGGTCTGTGACTAGATATTTGTTGAAGTATGGTGGTTAACTGATTGCATGGAAATCCAAGAAATAAAACACAGTTTCTAGGAGTTCTGCAGAAGCAGAATACAAAAGTTTGGCTACCTTGACAACTGAAGTAGTTTGGGTTACAAATTTGTTCAGAGAATTAGGAATAAAGCTGGAGGAACCTACTGTGTTGTTTTGTGATAGGAAGGCTGCTATCCAAATAGCAACTAATCCAGTTTTTCATGAAAGAACAAAACACATAGAAATAGATTGTCACTTTATAAGGGAGAAGGTGCAACAAGGTTTGATCAAGACAGTTAATGTGAAAACTAAAGAGCAGCAGGCTGATTTGTTGACAAAGGCACTTGGAAGAACTCAACATGATTTTTTGTTGGCCAAGATAGGTGTTTTGAACTTGTTCAATACATCCAGCTTGAGGGGGAGTCTTGAAAGTATAGGTACAAGCAGAGATGCAGTGGGTACAGCATGCAACAACAGTTAGTTTAGTTAGTTAAATACTGTAGCTAAAATAATTAATGACAGGCTGTTAGTTTGTTAGAAGTCAGATTAGGGAGTTAGTCAGAGTGAGCTGGTACTTATGTGCATAACAACATCTATATATCTTTATCCTTGTAATTGTAAACTTCACTTCTTCGATTGGAATGAATAGATATTTTCTTCCTCTCAATTCATTTCTCAACTGCTCTCTTTGATTTGTTCAGTTTTGTATCTTGATATTTTGCTGTCTTATTTTGCAACCCTGCATCAACTACTTTCCTTTTGAGCCGATGGTCTATTGAAAACAACCTCTCTACACCACAAAGGTAGAGGTAAGGTTTGCGTACATCCTACCCTTCCCAGACTCCACTTTGTGGGATTACACTGGGTATGTTGTTGTTGTACTTTAGCTGAATCTGGTGAAATCTGAAGGCCAGAGGTTTCTTCTTCCCCCAAGGATGTCTCCTGTAGTCATCAGGAATATCACCTGCATAGATTTTCGTTGAGCATCGTCTCCAGTATCTGGAGGCCTAGTAGCTTATGCAACATTCAGTGATCTGGCGAACTCATCTATCCTATATAAACTGTTGTGAATCTTCTGTCAATAGGAGACACAGTAGCTGACATAACAATCTATTACCTGGTTAATCTCATACTGAATTTGTCGCACTTAGCAATAAATTTCTTATGCCTGTTCATATAGGAAATTTTGTTAGTTGGATGAAATTGATAGAAGACTTAATGAGCTGTGGATTGTTTGTGACAGGGATCTTTTAACATCACTGGTTTAATCGTCTCATCGAAGCTGCCTAGATTCTCTGACATGTACACACTTACAGTAGAATGTGCTGATCCTAACTCAATTTCTGTAAGGCCAAAAGTTGAATTTACCAAGATGGTCACAAAATGGTCTCTTTCTCATTCCTGTCTTCCTTTTCAAAGAGGAAAAATAGTACAAGTAGGATTTTGTAAACTGAATGACTTAATTTTGATGAGCTATGTTTTTGCAGGTTTGCAAAAGATGGAGTTCTTGTGGAGGGGCTATTCTGGAAAGATGTTGAAGCCTTAGTTAACGGTTATGCTAAGGAACACAAAAGGAGCAAATAGATGCAATTTCAGACATTTTGATTGGAACGTTGGTGGCATGGATAGCCATTGAGATTGAAAACATCAGTTAACAATTTACTGGATTCATATTATCTAAATTTATTGTTGAAGCAAAATTGATCCAGTTTTCATTGTTGAATTATATTGATCCAACTGCTAAGTTATTTAGCTCTGTTGGCACTTACTAGCTATTTTAAGAAAATTAGAGCATTTTTGCGATGCACAGTATCTGCAATTGGTTTCATACGTCTTGCCCTTTTCTTTTCCAATTCATATAGCTAAAGGTAAAAGAAGGCAACATTTAAATTGAGGGTTGCTCGAGTAGGTAGATGGTTGTGATTATTTTTCTTGGCCTTGTTAGGCTCATGTGAGTAGGATAGTCGGCTTCTGATTCAACCTCTATATATTTACAGTTTAAATATTTTGAAAATATGCTCTTGATCTAAAAGTATGCACCTGTAATTACAATGTAGCAAGGTTTTGTGGTTATCTTCACTTAGACTTGCAATTTTTGAATCCGAATCTAAGTAGGTAGTGTCAGGAGAACTTTATACAACAAATCTCCTTATATAATCAAACAGTTCAGTAAACTTCCTTTAACACTGGCCCAAGAAGAGTCACTGAATGATTTGTGCAGGTCTAAGTTTTTAGATAATTTTAGTTTTTTATTTTTCTAATTCGGTGTCCAATATTTATTTTGGACCTGGCTAATTCGGATTCGTGTTTAAAAAATCTATTTTAGGAAGGCACTTTGAAAAGACCAGTAATGGTGAGCTTGAGCATCTCAACAATGGAGAGAAACTGAGTAGAGAAGATATTTTTGGTGGAATGCTTCAACTGATTCCATTTCATCACTGTAGCTACATATATACAAATTTTGAGATGTGGTTGATGGATTGGAAGAAGGTTGTAAAGAAGTATCTAGTACTGGAGCATTGCTATGACCATTAAGTGAAGGTGACTGTTGTTGGTTAAATGGTGAGACATCGGTTGAGGGTGATTGTTGAAGGTTGAATGGTGAGGCAGGTGAGGGTGAACTATTAAGTGACTGGTAATGTACAGATAATGGTGACTGATCAGGTGACAAAGAATGAAGTGTATCAGATGCTTCTTCTGAATTACCTTGTATATCATGTTTTGTGCTACTAGTGTCAGCATCAATGAAAGGAATAGAATGTAGTACTGAAGGAAAAGAAGCAGACTGAGAAAAATGAAAAGGAAAAATATCTTCATGAAAAATCACATCCCTAGATATCTGTATCTTCCTGGTAGCTAGATTCAGTACCTTGTAACCCTTGGTTTCAAAGGGATAATCTACAAATACATGGGTGGTTCTTGGTTGGAATTTATCTCTGCAAACTTTAGGTATGGTTGGAAAGTATAAGCAACCAAAACTTCTTAAATGTGCATATGATGGGTTTCTTTTGTAGAGTAGTTCAAAAAGATATTTGTTGTGAAGAGAAACAGTTGGCAACCTGTTTATAATGTAGGTTGCTGTCAAGATACACTTTCCCCAATACTTCAAAGGCAATTTGGATTGGAACAAGAGTGTTCTTGCAATTTCTAGAAGGTATTTGTGTTTCCTCTCAACTATACCATTCTGTTGAGGAGTATATGGGCAATTATTTTGGTGAATAATTCCTTTGGATTTGAAGAATGAAACTGCCTCTATACTTGTGAACTCTAGGCCATTGTCAGACCTCAAACTCTTTATGTTAGTTTGGAATTGAGTTTCTACTAGGGAAGAGAAGGTTTTTATTACTTGTAATGCATTCCTTTTGCAAGTGAGTATGTGAGTCCAAGTGACTCTGCTGTGATCATCTACCATGGTAAAAAAATACTTGTAATTATTGTGTGTGTGGGGGTATGATATGGTCCCCACAAGTCAACATGTAGGAGTTCAAATGTTTGTGATGTGGAGCTTTCTCTTTGAGGAAATGGTAGCCTAGGTTGTCTAGCCATGGGACATATAGAGCAGGTAAATGGCTGTTTGGGTGAAAATCTTACTCGTATGGAGGATATCCTTTTCATTTTAACAAAGGGCACATGTTCCAGTCTAGCATTCCATAAAAGATCCATATTATCTTTGTTTGACACATATGAATGTAAAACAGGAAGACAAGATGTGCAAGATTTATCCAACACATGCATGCATGAATTCAAAATAGAAGTGAAGTGCAATTGGTTTTATTATAAAAGAACCAGACTTATTTACATCATAAGGGAGAACACAACTTTGAGGAGTAGTCTTAGTTACAGCAGAACTAGTGATACATTGCAAACTATTACTACGAGTGGATTTCTGAGAATTAGAAGAATTGCACTGTAAATTTTTATCACAAAGAAAGTTGTGACTGTGTTGTGGACTGATGGATATGTCAGCAAAGAAATCATTAGATGAAGTGGAGCAAGAGTTCTTCAAGCATCTTGGACAGAGAAAATACAAGCCATCATTGACTTTATTAATCCCCTGAGGCCTCTTCATTGAAGGGGCCTATATTATACACAGTGAATCAGTGAAATATACTATACCTTTTAATTGTATAGTCAAGGAGTGAATGGAAATGAGATTGTATTTGAAAGAAGGCACATAAAGCACTCTATGCAAGATAATCCCAGGTGCAAGTACTACAGTACCAATTTCTGTCACTTTAACTCTATAACCATTAGGCAGGGTAATCAACAAATGGTACATGAGTGGTCTAATGTGAGACAAATGGGATTTGTTAAAGGTTATGTGGTTTGATGCTCCAAAGTTTAGGATCCACATATTAGCTCTAAATTCAGCACATTTGCATGAAAATATACCAAAATCCACAGAAAGTACAGATGCAGAAAGCAAATTTACCTGCAAAGTTTGCCATTCCTTTAGAATTGTTGTTACTGGTGGAGCATTCTCCCACATTGCCAGCTTGGAAATGCTGCATTAGGATAATTAAGTGATCATACTGCTCCTTTGAGATCTTGACACTTTGACCATCATCTTGAAATTCCATGTTTTCATTCTCCTTTCTAAGTAACATGTCAACAGGTGTACTATGGACATTTGCAACAGGCCTTTTTCCCTTGTTGAACCTAGAATTCTGGTTATTTTTGAAATTTTGAGTGTTGTTATGAGTGAAGTTATTCTGATCCTGATGAGGTCCTTGATGAGAGTTGGCATTTTGATTTGGACATCCATGTAACTTGAAACATTTGTCTTTAGTGTGACCTAGTCGTTTACAGTATTCATAGAAGGGTCTGGACCTGTTTGGAGAAGGGTTGTTTGAAGAATAGTTTGTTCTGAAATTGTTGCTGCCTGAAGTACTAGGACAGTAGCTGTTTCTGATATTGCTCCTTCCCACATTGGCATTGAGTGAGGTTGATTCCATCACAAGTTGACTATTTGGTCTAACTTCTATTTGCCTCTCCTCTTGAATTAATAGTAAAAAAGCTTGTGCAACTGAGTGTAAAGGGTTCATCATAAGGATGTTACCCCTTACAGTGGTGTATATCTCATTCAGTCCCACCTATCTTGTTCAGCCTTATGAAATTATCTTTTGCACCACAAGTGCAAGCACAACTACAATTAGTCTTAGCAGTTAAAGTATTCAACTCTTCCCACAATTTTTTTGATTCTAGTGAAGTATCCACTAATATTAAGAGTCCCTTGGGATAAGTCATTGATTTTCTTTTGAATTTCATACAGTTTTGTGCCATTAGTTAGTCATATCGATTCTCTAGTTCTTTCCACAATTCAACAACATTATCATCATATTTTACACTATAAGCTATATCTCTATCAAGTGAGTTTATGATCCAAGAAGTTACTATGTCGTCGCATCTCTCCCATTGTCTGAAGGTAGGTGCATTTGGTTCTGTCCTTTTGCATTTGCCAGTAATGAAACCTAATTTATTCTTCACAGATAAAGATCGAAGAACACTTCTTCTCCATGATTTGTAACCACACCACTGAAAGGAACCAGAGTTAACATCGCTCCGGAATTGTCCGATGGATGCATTTACAAGGGATCGGTCGAATCAACAGTAGGCGCATCATTTTTATCAGCAATCGCCATTAATGAACAACTTGTTTTGGTGAAATTTGAGCTTAATTCAAGCGAAAAATGAACTGTTTATCAACGGTAGGCGCATCATTTTTATCATATTAAGATGTTCTAAAATTTGAATATTAAATAATTAAGACTATTTATTTCTTCAATATCTGAATGTGTAAAATTTATTTTTATTTAAAAATATATTATAAATATAAATTTAAGAAAATATGAGATGAATCTAATACTATATTAACAAAATATTTTTAAAAATTATATGACAGTTGATGGCGGTTGTGGATGGTCTTGGTTAATGACGGTGTTCTGGGTAGTGGTTAGTGATAAACTGATAATAGTAGTTGGTAGTAAAAGTTGATTGTAGTAGTTGGTGGTGGTGATTAATAGTTGGATGATAGTGACAGTGAATAGTGGCGGTGAATGATGATGGTGGTCGACAATATACAGTGGTGACTGAGGGTGGTAATTATCGATAGTGATCTGTGGTTGTTGTGGTTATTGAAGATTGTAAATACTGACTAGCGATGGTGAAAGTTGATCCTAGTGATTGACAGCGATTGTGATTGTGGCTGAGGATTGTGGTGATGGGTGGTGGCCAGTGACGGAGCCACATAGGGCTGAGGGGTTCTTTGTATGTTTTACTTTTTTATATTTTGAGCTCCGCCACTGGTGGTGGATGGTAGTAGTTAATAATGATGGACGGCGGTGACAATACTTAATAATGATCGGGATGGCGTGGTAGATGAATGGAGTTGGGGACTTCCCCTCTTTGATTTTTTGGTATAATGACTTTATGAGTAAATTCGTCTAACTTGAATGACCTTTTCGATATAAAATAAATATAAGCTTAGTGAAACATTTACTTTACTTCAATAACCTTTTAAGTTATTTACTCCAATCTCCTCTATGCGTTATTTGACATTTTACCCTCTTTCAAAGAGATTTGACTGTTCAAACCTAAGAATATTTAGTTGTACGTGCTTTGAATAAAATGTCACCTAGAAAAGAGGATGAAAATATATTGCACCGTGCCAACAAGAAAATTGTTCGGAAAACAACTTATTTTCATTAAAGTTTCTTAGTTAAAAAAAAAAACTTATGACTGATAAATTATCTTAGGCTTTTCTAATCAGAGCCTAAAAGATTCAGTAAGATTATGCTATTTTATTGGAAACATATATTTCCTGAACCAAAATAATTATCACGCTCCACATCATAAAGTAAAACGATTAATTTTTCATAAACGTAAAAATATTGAGACGATTGGTAGGGTATTAAAAAAGAAATACGACTGCAAGATCATAAGCCCCGTTCAGTTAGCCTTAAATTGGGCCATGTGAATAACTGTAGAGTTGGCCAATATTCGCTCATGGGGGGCAAGAGTCCATTAAGGCTCCACCTCGTCTCAGCCCAGCCCTTTTAAGAGAGCAGACACACCCCCCTTGAAACTTATTCGTTACCGAACCTGCATCTCTGCAGTAATGGCCCGGGGACTTTCCTGGGCTTGACCCATTCACATTTGAAGTTTCAAGAGTATCAATATTGGATGTAAATCTAGC
This sequence comes from Anisodus acutangulus, assembly GCA_029783415.1. Taxonomy (NCBI): domain Eukaryota; kingdom Viridiplantae; phylum Streptophyta; class Magnoliopsida; order Solanales; family Solanaceae; genus Anisodus; species Anisodus acutangulus. Next base: position 40,587,081 of record CM056505.1, read on the forward strand.
ACTCACAATCATAGTACTGACTGAGAATACTACTAATATAAAGTGTATGTTATACGCAAAAACAACTAGATAATCGAAGAGCAATCTATTTAAAAAAAAGTGTGCACTAAGCACGTGCTAGGTGAAGGATCCGTAGAAGAGTAGAAATCATATTTCATCTATTTATACAATATGTGGGCAGAGAGTAATTTATGTTTGAAAATTATTTTACATTGTAAAATCTCATAAAACGTTCTTTAGGTTTCGCATTATGTATACGATTAAAAGACTATCGCATTATGCATACGATTACAAATTCTTTTAGCTCATAGTTTTTCAAGTTTTCATAAAATAAGACTTACCTGACATCAGGGGCGGAGCCAGTAGCTGTGGGGTTCACTCGAACTTCATTCGACAAAAAATTACATTATATATACAAGGTTAAAAACATATATATATATATATATATATATATATATATACAGAAGATGTTGAATCTCTTTGGCTTTTTCGTGTTAATTTTTTATATTTTTGAACCCTCTTAGTAAAAAATTCTGGCTTTGCCACTGCTATGCAAACCTACTATTCATAAATCTGTAAGACTGTGATCGAAGGATATATCAACAAGCACCAGTGGTCTAGTGGTAGAATAGTACCCTGCCACGGTACAGACCCGGGTTCGATTCCCGGCTGGTGCAAACCTCTTTTTCTATTTTTTTTGCATTCTTCAGTAAAATATAATCATTGAAAATTTCTTTACCTTTTTCAACATATTCACCATAACTTCCAAAATGTTACAATGATAATCACAAGAAATACTCATTTTACCAAATCAAAAGAAGCAAAGATACCTAGCTTAATATTTTAAGAGATCATAATCCTGTTCTATGAACTTGAGCATAGGATTTTTTAGCTATGTATCCTCATAAGCCAGCAAAAGATTTAAGTTTCTCAATTATGGAGTCTATAGCAGAATGAGAGTTCTTGGTGCCTGTCAATGGCAGATGTTTTGGTGCTTCAGCTCTGTCAAAATAATATTGTCCAGAAACCAACTTCTCTTTTGGTTGTAATGCCAACCAGATAACTGTATCTGCACCTTCCTCACTACTATTCTAAGTTTTCCTTCAAACCTACAAAACATAAATTTCATATAGTTGTGGGCTCGAAATTAATTTTAGGAAGGTAAATGAATTTGTTAGGGAGTGTGCTCCATGAAAGATGATTCACTTACGATTTAGAAAAATCCGGCAAACTCTTGGCCACTCCGGGCGTCTCGGCCCACCCCGGATGCATGGAGTAGAAACCAACACCTTTATCCTTGTATGTTTCAGCCCATTTTTCTGTCAATGCAACCTGAAGTGAAAGATATACAAGTCCATTGAGTTGATGTCAGCTTTGATGAACGTGATATAATTTCGTCTTAAAGAGTAGAGAGAGTTGTAATTTAGATGGAGAGCAAACAAGCAAGACACATGAAAGAATTGCCAACATTTGTTGATTTGGAGGATCATAACATGCATGTCCATATATCCTGTTTATCTACGCTAAACCAAGACAGCACATACAAAATGTACAGGAAGGACCGCTTGTAAAACATAATGGAAGGGGGGTCTCTAAAGCTGTTCCACTGTAGCACCTTAGGTTGCACCCATTGGTCAATCAAGTGAGTTGAGAACCATGAGGTCTCAAGTTCAAATTCCAACGGAAGCAAAAACACTAGGTGATTTCTTGCCATCGGTCCAAGCCTTGGTAGACAGAATTACCCGGTACCTATGTTGGTGAGAGGTAGCAAGTACTGTGGAATTAGTCAAGGTGCGCGCAAGCTGGCCCACACACGACAGTGATAAAACAAAAGTTGTTCCGCTGTAAAAATTTGAAAGGAATACTCCTACTTTATCGATAGTTATCTTTAACTATTAACTCGCGACACAGGATTTGATGTCCAAGCAAGATGGATAAAAATGCACTATATTTGTCCATATGATTCTAGGAGATTCCATCATCGACTAATTTCTCGGAAGAAACCATATGAGCAGCATTGCAGAATTAGTCCGTGATCAAGGTAAAGGCCTTAATTGGGATGAACAAATCAAATTTCAATTTGCTGTAAGATAAAACTGAAAATAGTTGTCTAGGAATGAGGGAGACAAACGACCACAGCTATCAAGGATGAAAATACATCTCTTACATGATCATTAAGATATCAGTAGGAGTGCTCATAAGCTAGGTAAATGAAACTAGGATATAACTTTAGGAATAACAATCATACTTGAGAGTGAATAACAGCACGCAGAAGTTTATTTTTGGAGTATTAAGAACTAACAAATGGGATATTCTGGAGGGAGGTTGTTCATGAAACTTCAATAAACTTCTTAGATGAAACTTCAAATATTTTGGAGCAAAATATTCTCTTAAGAGATGCAATAACAGTATGCCAATAGTGATTAACCAGTTCTTCTAGGTTGTTTACACCAAGGAGGATGCTTATACATCAGGCAGCAAGCCTTTATGTTGCAAAAAGGGGAGGAAAATCACTTGTTTCTCTTGATCTATAAATCAATAAAAATAGAAAACAACCAGCAGCATTTAAGAATAATGTTTACACTGGCTTCATAGCAAAACCTAGCTTAACGGAGGAAATATTGGAATAAAGGTGAGCTCTTCGTTATATCATAAGAAGCACAAAGAGGATAGATATCCTAAAAGTCACATGAATAACTCAAAATGCGTGCACTTAGTGATTCTAGAATATTTAAAATTACTTTCCAACAACAAACCTCTTATAAGTATCCTTTTCCAAGACTGAATATTTAATGTGCCTGAACTATCTTGTTCCGAGCATACTGTACCACCCCATCAAACTTGTCACCGCTAAACTGCAATTTAGTCTTATCAGATAATAGGTTTTCTAGCAAGATCAAGGTATTAAGAATGAAAAGAAATATCTTTCTACCTGTAAATCAGTAGTCAATGGAGATGTGTACATTCCACCAGATGAAACTGTGATAACACGAGCATCAGGTGAGGCCTTCTCGAGGAGTGGTAACATCAACTCTGACAAGTTGTAAGTTCCAAGAACATTTGTAGCAAAACTCAGCTCATATCTGTTTTTAAGATAATAAAAGGGTATCATTAACCTTTGAACAGCCGTCCAATGAGAGTTTTTTTGAAAGCATTAAACATAAGCCTGCTTACCCTTCTGGTGTGATAACACAATTAGCTTCAAGCAGGCCAGCCTTATTAACCTTTTTATATCCAAAAAAAATGAAACTGGTCAAGAAGAATAGAAATCATCTAAGACCATTAGACGGTGTCCAATGAAAAAGTTCACAAATGAGAAAAGGTATACTACCAGGACATGGACTGGCACGTCCTTTGAACAAAACCTGGAAGCAAAGAATTTGACATCGTTGACTGATGAAATGTCACAGACCTGCCAATTTTTTGAAACAGAACTTCAACACTGGAGACTAAGCATTGTGCATACCACTCTAGAATCCCTCGACACGACACTGGAAATTGTCATGGCCTCAAAGACAAAATTGAGGCACTGATCAAAGGATGAGTCATCCAACTGAAAGGAGCTCCCCCTAATGTAAACAACCCTTTGCCAAATCATGAAAATGTCAATGTGAACATGATTACTGTTGATGAAGAAAACAATTTGGAAGGGACTATTGTGTCAGTCCAAAGAGAAGAAAGGGTTGAATCATCGGCCTTTATCACTCCTATAATTACAGTTCAAGGTAGGGCACCATTTGAAGCGGAAGTGCTTCCTCCGAAGCCGCGGATCATGACGCCGTCTTTTGATACCAAAACTGCTCCTTGGAATTATTCGGCTGGGAAAGGAGCAGGGTGAAAAGAAAAACAGGTTGTAGAAGTTGTCGCCGCTGGTATGACAAGATCTGAGCAGTGTTATGCCCCGACAGAAGTAGCGCGAGGAGCGCCAGGAAAGGAAGACAATCCAAAAAAGGTCGTAACAGAGGCCGAAGTGGAAGAGTTCTGGAGGAAAATGCTGACTAAGGAATATTCCATTGTAGAACACCTGAAGAAAACACCGACCCAAATTTCTTTGCTATCATTGCTTTGTTAGAGGTACTAAAAAAAGCTTATGTTCTGAGGGAAACCACCAGCGAGAATCTCTCGACCTTGGTCGGATAAATTTTAGAGGCCCATAAAGTCTATTTTCATGACAAAGAGTTGCCGCCTGAAGGCTTGGGGCACAACAAAGCATTGAACATAACTGTAAAGTGCATGAACAAGTTCATCTCTAGAGTGTTGATTGATGGAGGCTCAGCTGTCAACATCTGTCCTTTGGCAACTCTCTGAGCCCTGGGAATTAACATTGAGAAAATTCGCGAAAGCCATGTAAGGGTTAAAGGCTTAGACGAAGCCCAAATGGTGTTATGGGGGAAATTGATTTGACATTGGAAGTAGGACCTGTAGAGTTCGTCGTGGAATTTCAAGTGTTAGACATATCTACCGGCTACAATTTGCTGATAGGAATACCTTGGATCCATATGGCTGGTGCGGTCCCTTCTACCCTACACCAGAGCTTGAAGTTTGTCTGGAATCATCACGAGGTCGTGATACACGGAGAATGGAGAAATTCAATATATCCCGAAAGTCAAATCCCTATTGTTGAAAGTGTGGAGAGGTTAGATGGATCTGTTTTCCATATCAGGGAGATTGCATGTGCTTCTAAAGCTAAAAAGCTGAAATTACCCCGGATTCTCACAATGGTGGCCCAGGAAATATTGAAAAATGGCTTTAAGCCTGGTCGAGGCCTCAGATTGAACTTGGAAGGTGTAGTGGAGCCGATTCATTTGCTCAGTAAGAAGGATACTTTTGGCCTTGGATACAAACCCACTCCTGAAGAACTCTTACCGACCAATCTCTGAAGGAAAAGAGATACTCCCTTGCTAAATCCTGTTCCGACTCTGAATCAGTCATTTGTCAAAGCATGCGCTGCTCAGGAATCAAAGGAAGAAGATGCAGACAACCTCATGGAAGGACTCAAAAGTCTTTTCATTGCTGAAGAAGGAGCATAATGCAATGTGATTCTGGATGATTACGTTGGAGATCCAACCATTTGGGATGCAGAGCATGGAGATGTTTTGAAAAATTGGACCTCGGCCCCGGCCCTGTTTCTCCGGGAAGCTCGTTAGAAATTGCATTAGTACTTAATGAAATGATGCGATTCAGATTGAGGCCTGAATCACATCTATGTATTTAATGTGATTTGCCTCCACCTTTTGAAAGCTTAAATCACAAATCCGCATTGCTTTTGCTATTTCAATATTTATTTTGTTTAATAATTTTCTTTTCTCTTTCATCATGCAAACTAATAAATCTGTCGATAATGTGAATGTGAAATATAATGAAACAAGCAAACAAAATCCAAACAACGAACAAGACTTCGAAGAATATGAGGAAGACTCACAGCCGGAAGAATTGATCGAAGAATTGGAGAATTATGAGAATAAGCCAAAGCCAAATTTCGATGAAACGGAAGTAGTAAATTTGGGAGACGCAGAACTTGTGAAGGAAACAAGAATCAGCGTCCATCTGAGCACCGCACAAAAGAAAGAGTTGGTGGATCTTTTGAGGCAATATATCGATGAATCTGCGTGGTCTTATGACGATATGCTAGGTTTGAGCACAGATCGACCTCAGACGAATGGAGCAGTCGAAGCAACCAACAAAAACATCAAAAGAATACTGCAGAAGATTGTTGATAATTACAAGCACCGGCATGAACATTTGCCCTTTGCACTTTTGGGCCATCGCATTACAATCAGGACTTCTACTGGGGCAACGCCGCATCTTTTGGTCTATGGAACAAAAGTTGTGTTACCAGCAGAGGTAGAAATACCATCTCTGAGAATTATCCAGGAAGCCGAGTTGAGCGAAGCCAAATGGATACAAAATCGATATGAGCAATTGATGTTGATTGATGAAAAGCGGATGAACGCAATTTGTCACGGGCAACTTTATCAGAACAGAATGGCCAAAGCTTTCAACAAGAAAGTAAAACCAAGGATTTTCAAACTTGGGCAATTGGTGTTAAAACGTATATTTCCGCACCAAAATGAAGCTAAAGGAAAATTCGCACCTAACTGGCAAAGGCCTTACATGTTTTTATTATTATCACATCGTTATTTTATCTTTATAATTTACATTTTTTTTGCAAAGCATCTTTTATAATAAATCCCTTTTATATTTTAACCCAAACTCATTTCACCCAACACCCATTTTATCCCTAACCCTCAAACAAGCCCAACTTAAACCCAATCCATTAAGATAGATAGGCCGTTCAAAAAATGCGAATTTTTAATAATAGGCCCTGAAGGAATTTCACAAACCTTCTACCGCCCAAAAAGGGGCAGCCCAATCGGCCACCCCAACTCACCCGACCAGCCCAATCAACCGAAACCCACCAAAAGGAACAACCGACCAATCCAATCCCACAAACCGAAACCTCACAAAAACTGGCCTAACCGGCAAGCCCAACCCCATTTCACCCATTCCCTTTTATTCCTAATAAACCATAAACACAAAACAAAAATCCTCACCCTTTCTCTCTCAACCCGTCGCCGACCCACACTCCTATCCCCAAAAATCCGCCGACCCGACACCACCACCAACGCCCCTCTATCATTCCTGTCACCACACCCATCACCTATCACTTCACCCATACCATATCCCCAAAATTCGCTTCCAAATCGTCACGTTTGCCTTTTTTTATTTGAAATTCAAACTCTTTGAAAAGGGGGATGGGGGGTGAACGTTATGGGGGGAAATTCATCTATAAACCCCCTTCCCCCCTTTTGTTCTTCATTTTTTCAGAGGTTGGAGGTCTGAAAAAAGAGGGGTTCCAAAAAAAATGAAGTGGTTTTTCGGGTAAAAAACAGTCCGAAAAAAATAATAAAAAATGGTCTACTTGTTCCTAATTTTTGGTTAGAAATACTCCTTTCGATCTCTAATCTTAAATTTGAAAATACCCCTTTGAATACTAGTTTTAATCCACTAAAAATTTTCCTTTTGTATCTTCACGTTTCCGGGTCGGAAAAGGTTTGAAAATCAAAAAAAGAAAAACTGAAATTTGTCTTCCGTTCTTCACATTTCCGGGCCGGGCCGTCAAAATTTGTTTCGGGTCAGAACCAAAACCGGTTCTGTTTTGGGCCAAAAATTTGAGTCCGAAATCAGAAAATCAGTATTCCAAAATCACAAAAATCAGAATTCCAAAATAACTTCTCAGAGTGGATTCGACGATTCAAAACACGCTTCGCTGCCCGAAGAAGGTCAGTGTGTTCAAATTCCTCCTATTTGTTGTATTTACGACATTAAATTGTGGTTTGAGCATGATTAGCTTCAAATGAATTATATGTTGGTTCTGTGTTATGTTTAGATTTAGTTCTATAAGTTTATTAAGGTGTTTGAGCAGACTGTTGATGTCTTAAACATGATTCGATTGTTTGAACTGTTAGATTTATGTTCAATATGATATAGTTTGTTAGATATAATCTTCTATATTACTTAACATCTGATTAGTAAGATTAGGGTATATATCAGTTAAATAAATAATGTGATAGATACATGTGACCGTTTGTTTTACCTTTTAGTTCATGATTAATGACAATTGAATATTTATGAGCTATCCTGTTCATATGTCTTTCAAATTACATGAGATTGTTTTGTTTAGTTGACTATGTATGCCTTAGACATGTTGTTTTAGAATTATGTCCTGCAAAATAGTTTAGCATTTGTTTAGTGAATCATGTCATAGAGTAACTTATTTGATGTTTGTTTTGCACTTGAGGATAAGAATTAAAGTCAACAAGTTCCGAGTTTGTAGTCACAGTTTGATCTTTGGCATGTTTGGAACCCTTGTTGAATTCTTTAACTAGTTTATTCCCATAATAGGTGTTTGGTTTGTTTGTTAATTTTGGTATGGCATTTAACTAATATGTCAACATGTTCGAAGACTATTTTGCTATATAATTTCTCGTCTATAATATCAATCCTCATCATGTTTGATTAAATACATATGTCCCGCTTACTAAGTTGTTGAAATGGTATTTGCATTAACATTTTACACTTATAGAGCTAGTATATACCGTGTTGAGGTGTGACTTTACCTTTCATGAATTATTTATTTACATTCTTTATGTATATATATATTTTTCCATGTTCTACTAATCCTTTTCTTTTCTTTCATTTACATGAAATGCATCGGGAGCAACGAAGAGTTTCGTTATGAGACTCATCATGACTATTGTCAAATGAAGACCCACATCCACATTCATTGCATTCTCCGGCCTCGGAATTTCTAAACAAATAGGGCGGGATGATATCGCCATCCGCCCTAGTCGCTGCTTTTTTATTCTTTAATCCCCTCCCCCCCTTTTTCTATTATTTTTGGGTTGTAATTTAATTATTTAATTTTGCGCGATCATAGGAATGCTTAGAATAATTAGGCCTTGAATGGATAGATAATAGGGTAGTTTAAAAATTAGAAACCCATCGCTGGTTAATTTATTTTAGGCTCGGGTTGTTTTAAATTGGAAATCCGCCGCTAGTTTATTTATTTTAGGCTCGTCATGCATATTCAAAACTTTCAAAACAATTTGGTCACCCTTTACTCGCATTATTAAACATACAAACAAGGTTTTGTTTTTCATCCGATTTGCAATCCAAAAAAAATAATTTCCATAAAAATCACTTCTTGGTATCATAAACAATTTATTTTCTCCTTATTATCAATTGTCAAAATGCATGCTTTTATCCAAAATCAACTTTACATGTATATTTTTATAAACAATGCCATACAAATGCATGCTTTTATTCAAAAAATCAATTTCACATATATTTTTATAAACAATGACATGCATACTTTTTTCGGATTTTATGCCGTAAATTTAGTTCTCCAAATTGCAATCACCTTTGCAAGAACCTTTTATGTTGTCAAAATGCATCTTTTAAATTAACAACTTGCGACATTCTTTTTAAACTTTATACTTTTAAACATGCATTTTTTCTTAACATAATAATTAACATGAGTTTGATCGGATAACTACAAGTTAGCAGATCTTAAAGGATGTCTAACCCCTTCCCTTTAGGATAATAAAGAACTCTTACCCAGAATCTCATAGTTTAGCAGACCATTAACCAGAGTTCATTTTGCAGCATTTATATTAACATTTAGGTGCCCTAATTCATCGTAGAATAATTAGGTGGCGACTCCTTAAGCTTTAATTAATTTATGAATCACCAATACGTCGCGACCATGTTGGATCCATCCTCGTCGCGGGCGGGGCAGTTAAAAACGGGTGCAACAAGTACTAAACTGAATGAATAAGCTGAATGAGTACTAAACTGACTGGATAGTGAACTAACTGAATACTGGAGTTATACAAATGTTTGAGTACTGAACTGACTGGATACTGAACTAACTGAATATTGAACTTGCATGAGCTTTTGAGTACTAAACTGACTGGATACTGAACTAATTGAATATTGAACTTGCACGAACGTTTGAGTACTGAACTAACATGAATATCTAAGTACTGTGCTGACACAAGTATATGAGTACTGAGCTGACATGAATGTTATAATACGAGGTCTGAGTACTGAAAATGTGAACGTTATAACATGACACTGAGTGTACGACGACCATCTCTGGTGGTAATTTTAACTTATATATTACTATACCGACCCCTCGGATCCTGTATGGTCTAATTATATCTAAGACTAAGCTTCCCTTTCTTCTAAAATCGCTTGACGCCTTCCATAGGCGAAACTTTCAAGAAACTCCCAATCATTAACATGAAACTCTGAATCTTTAAGTTGCACGTCCGAATAGGACTTCTGACAACTCTTAGCCACTTTTAAATACTCATGAATAAATTTAACTTTTTCCATAGCCTGATAGACCAAGTCTGGTCCTTATAATTCTGCTTCACCAACTTCAAACCATCCAATTGGCGAGTTACACCTGTACCCATATCAAGCTTCAAATGGTGCCATCTTGATACTGGCATGATGCCTATAATTAGAAACCAAACTAAATGAGAGGCAAATTTCATCCTAATTACCCTTAACGTATGGAACACATGCTCTCAACATATCTGCAAGTGTCTGGATAGTGAGCTCTGTCTGACATCTGTATGAGAATGAAAAACGGGATTGAGATCGTATCCAATCTTTTCTAAAAAAAAGACTTCAAAAAATCGCTTTGAACTAGGAACCTCGAGTTGATCCAATGGACATTAGAGCCCCATAGAATCCGGAACTTCCCTGAATATATAACTTTTGCATAATCTTCTGCTGAATCGATTTTCACTTGCTACCACTTTGGAAACTTAGCCACGAAATTGACTACATTATTTTTCATGTCATTCCACCAATAAACCTTCTCAAGGTCATGATACATTTTCGTGGAGCTTGGATAGATAGAATATCTGAAATTGTGTGCCTCTGTCATAATCCTTTCTTTGCATCTATCTACATCGGGATGCAAAACAATTTCTTCATACCTTAGAGTATCATCATCTCCCCCTTGTTTGGAAGCCATGAGTTTATGTTTGCGGATCCTCTCCTTTAGCTGCGATAGATAGTGATTATGAAACTGTTCTCCTCTTTTACTCAATGACTAAATGAGGATTTGGCTCTGTTCTGTACAACAACTCTACCATCTCCGGGGTCCAAAAATTGAACTCCCAGGTTTGTTAAACAATGAACTTCTCCCATCATAATTCTCTTGTCTGCCTCAACAAGAGCTAAACTACATATACTTGATATCTTTCTGAGATGCTTCTTGAAATACTCTTACTACTGCTGTGCACTAAGTATTTGACCAACACCCTAAAAATGGAGTCTCATACGATGGCACTACCTTCGGAGATATCTCATTATTTTTTTAATTATTGAACTGAGGTTCTTCATACTCATGCTAACCCTTCGAGTTTTCAATATTCAACTGCACTTATTGACAATTTACGCATCTCTCTCTTGGACCAAAGGTTAAGATATTATATTTGTGGATCATTGTCTCTCGTTGGGATTCAACCAACTTTCTTCAACTTCTGCAATTCTTTGTACTTTATGTCACTGACGACTCATCTTTCGACTCATTTCTGAGTGACCTTCCTTACTAGGGAAAACTAAATTTCTTATACGAACGGGAAACTAATTTACTTACATGGACTGAATTACTGGCATAATCTGTCTTAACAACTTGACTTCGCTCACACTGCTAGTCTTATGAAGACCCTTTTTTTAAACTCTAAAAAACCATCCTTCTATAATTTCATCTCTTATCGTCTAGCTGATTTTCTTTTCCCACTGTCATTGTACTTCATACTTATCTTAAACTCTTTAGGTTCTAACACGTATTCAGTGTATTCAACTGCTACTCACTCATCAGTGTTAACCTAACTAAGGAAATCAAATCATACCTCTACTAGCTCTGCTGAAATTGCTAATTCACTGTATCTACTCAAAACTTACTTACTATTCTCTATTAAACACCTGTTAGCATCATGTTCTCTGGTTCTGTCCTGAATGCTAAAGTGAAACGTTGATTATTTCTAACTTCCCTCGTCATCCGACCCTATTATGTAGTCGTATACTAATTTTTTTGTGCTATAGACATGGATCACACTTAGGGGAAAATTTCGTCACTCTTAAATATAAAAATTTGAAATACCTAATACCGAACTTTCTATACACTTTAAAATCATATCATACTATACACATCCGGAGATAACCACTTAATCACATAACCTTAGAGGGAACTGTCACATCTATTATTCTTATAGTAATATCTATTTCTTGTAGTAACTTACTAACGTCCTACTCTCTGGTTCTGATATGAATAAACTTAAATAATTTAAAACTATTCCTAAAAATTTAATATCGTTTTCTCATGGTTCTCATGTCGTGTACAATCTCTTCTTAGTCATACGCATGGGTCATATGATAAAATATATATTTGAAAAATCGAGACATTCTAGAATCACATGTGATTTGCCCTTAGGCTATTTTCTTGCTCAAAACTATCGTGGGCAGTTTAAGCCTGCTGCGGCTAACTTCATAACATGTTACCCTATAGGGTCTTAAATTTGAACTACCATCCTCATACTGGTAGCTCCATGGTCCAAAAATCCAAATAAACTTATTTTGTAAGGTATATAACATACATATGCTATCATGCCAAAACTTGTCCTTAAAATGGTACTATCACTTGATAAATACATCATGCGTCATCTGGCGGGTCTTGGGTCTCAACCTGGACTCAACACATGCGAAGGTTTCACTATAGTCATCATCACTTACACTTTCTTTTAGCACCTATAGGCATCACTGAATACTCACAAGTCAAGTCACAAGATTCTGGATACATTGAATATTGAAAATGTGATAACTACATAACCGAACACTGGTGTACTAAATAACCATGATCCTTCTAACTGAGACAATGTATAATTGGTAACTGGGTTAACTGATAACCATAAAACTTGATAACTGCTTTTGTATTTTCTTATAAGGTTTATACTTTAGTCCGTAGTAACCATACACTTTGTTCCACTTTCAATATCATCTCAGGTCTCATATGTTACCAACATGTACATCACAATTTATACCCCAATTGGTAATCATTCTCACTTGGACCTTAAATTTCATACGTGTCGCTTGCGCATTCGATACGTTCGGAATTCGATGGAAAGAGAGTGTTACTCACTGCTCTAGGCTTCATGGCATGGGTTAGAAGGATTTCTAAAGGTACTACTCTAATTGCACGATCTAGAGTATGAAAAAAGTGAGACAATTCTAGATGTCTTGTTGGTAAACTATTTACATGTGTGAGGCCCTCACACATAAAAGTGACCCCATTGGACATGGTTTCATAGAATCCCTAACACTCGAACCTAGGCTTTGATACCAAGCTTTGTCATGTCTTGAACCATGGCCTGAGCGAAATACAACACTCGGTGACTGGCTGCGTCTGACCGAACGAACCACATGATTGCTGAATCAATATGGGCATCAAAACATACTATAGTAATGATTTAAATACATGCAATTCAAATTGCTAAATTTATAAGCTAAAAGTATATTGCGGAAGTATGGGGTGGAGTGTTGGCCAATCAAGACTTCGCACATTCAAAAGATGAAAGTTGCATAGATGAGGATTCTGAAATGGATGTGCGGGCATACAAGGAGGGATATGATTAGAAATTATGATATTCGAGACAGAGTGGGAGTGGCCTCGGTGGAGGATAAGATGCGGAAAGAAAGGTTGAGATGGTTTGGGCATGTCAGATGAGAGATACAAATGCTCTAGTTCGGAGGTGTGAGAGGTTGGCTATGGACGGGTTTAGGAGGGGTAGATGTAGGCCGAAGATGTATTGGGGAGAGGTGATTAGACGGTATATGGCGCATGTGATACTTACTGAGGACATGACCTTAGATAAGGGGTTGTGGAGGACATGGATTAGGGTAGTAGGTAGTCGAGCGTAGTCCTACTTACGCTTACAAACTAGTAGTTTGTAGTGTTATTATTGTAGGCTCGCCTAACCTATCATTCTAATAGGTATAATATTGCTTTATAGTCCCCTATAGTTTGATTTCTGCTGTTATGTGTCCTTTAGTGTACTTTGTTTAACTTATTTACATGCGCTAGTTACTGCTTACTTTTCCAAAATGCGCTATCATGACTTATTCACTTTTGATACCAGTATTTTCATACTGTTTTAATTTTTTTTGATCGGGTCTGACTGTTTCTCTTGCTTTGCTCTTGCTTTTGCTTTTGCTCTTGCTCTTGCTCTTGCTCTTGCTTTTGCTTTACTTGTGCTTATGTTTTGTCTTGAGCTGAGGGTATCTCGGAAACAACCGCTCTGCCTACCAAGGTAGAGGTAAGGTCTGCGTATACTCTACCCTCCCTAGACCCCACATTATGGGATTTCACTGGGTATGTTGTTGTTGTTGTTGTTGTTGTAAGTATATTGCGGAAGTAGTCTGAAAATATCATAAGTCTGAAAATAGTAATACCGACATGTCTGACATGTTGAACTAGTCTAGTTTATGAAACCTCTAAAACATGAGTCTGACTGAAATATGTGTACCAGGACAAGGCCATGACATACCTCTACTAATAAAACATAATCGTGAAATAATAGACTGAAACCTCGGATAAAATGGGGCTCACCAGCTGGCTAGTACTGAAGCAATCTTACTAAGCAGATTCGTCATCTTGAAACTCGACACTGCACCGTGAAGTGCAGGCCCTATGCAAAGGGACTTTAGTACATTTGAATTGTACTATATGTAAAGCAACTGAAATAATAAATAGCGGTGGGATGGTTGAGATAGGGGCAACGTAAAACAATAAACTGGAGTAAATACAAAACTGAAAACTGTAACTAAAACTGAAACATAATTACTCTTTATCCTGAATGAATAACCATCTGTTTAACTGAATTAACTACGGCCTTGGGCCCAAATATGCATAAAGCATAAACTACGACCTTAGGCCTAATATAAGTGCACAAGCTACAGTCTCGGGCCTAAGTATACGTATACATAACTATGGCCTTAGGACCAAAGATGCATAAAGCATAAACTACGACCTTGAGCCCAAATACAGGTGTTCAACATTCAAGAATATAAAATAAGAAACTGAGAATCATATTGTAATACTGAATTATATTGAAGTACATGATACTGGAATACTTAATCATACTAAAGTACATGAAACTATAATATTGAATCATACTGAAGTACATGATACTGGAATACTGAATCATACTGAAGTACATGATACTAGAATACTAAATCATACTGAAGTACATGTTACTGCAATACTAAATAGAACTAGACTGAGACATGTACTCATAAACTGATTATGAAATTTGAAGCATTAACTGTTCATAGTAAACTGAATTGTCATAACTGAGACTCATGTGATATCGAACACGAGTTTATATTGATTACATAATGAGTTTACAATATTCAAAGTGATAATTATGAACAACTACGAAGTTATATTCTCAAAAGATAGAAGTTCTAGACTTTTCATAAACTAGGCATAATCTCTAATTTTGAAGTAATTCGTAGTAATCTTGAGGATTGAGGCGTGAGAGTGATTAATGATGTTTCCACACGTAGAGAGTTAGCCTCACATACATGTAAACGCTCCAATCCAATGGATTATCTTGCTTCTCTAACGAAGAACACTTAAATCCTAGCTTCGAATTGTTGGAGAAGGATTACTTGTTATTTCTATGTTTTCATTTAAGAATCCTGTTTTGAATCATGTATCTAGTGCTAGGATGGATTAAGAATCATAGAGATGTTCTTACCTTGATGTGGGAGGTTGAGAGGAGAGAAAACTCCTCAAGGATTTTCTACGAAATTGGAATGTCTGATGAATGAAATTTCGTGTTAAGTGTTGAATTTATAGAATGAGCATTTTGGACCCTAACACTCACTAAGCGAGTGCTATGGTCTGTCCTTGACTCGCTATGGCACTGGTTAAGCGAGTGCTATGGCCTGTCCTTGACTCGCTATGAGATTGGTTGGGCGAGTGCTATGGCCTGTCCTTGACTCTATATGACACTCTCTTGGCGAGTGCCCCTGCTCATTTCACACTTAGTCAAAATCTTACGTTTTTTTAATGTACGGACAATGTCTCATTATAATGGCCATAACGCTTAGCACACATCTCTGTTTGGCCTCCACCTTATATCGATGGAAAGGTATTTCAAAGGTCTACAACTTTAATGAAGGAAGTTTTCCCATATTCCGTATAGAATTGTCCAAATACTCGCTTTAAGTGAGACCTTGCGCAAACTTACTTGAATAATGACACGTAGAGTAGCTTCCGACTATACTTTGACCAAAGACTCTTCTCATAACTTGATTAGTTTTTAAAACTCTTCCTAAACTCCTCATATTGGTTCCATTACATTCCCATTGTACAGGTCAAACTCTAATCCGAAGGTACTAGGTGTTACAGTAAGTGTAATTGAAAAGATGGTAATAAAATATTATGAGTATAATAGTAGAAACTAGTATAATTAAGTTTTTATATTATATACAATATATAATATAATAATAACATTACATGGTATATCCAAATTGGTATGTCATTAAAAAGATGATAATAAAATATTTATGATATAATAGTAGAATTAGTATATTTAAGCTTGTATATTATATACTGTATATAATATAATAATACATTTTGTTTTATTAGTGTACGTGTCAATTAATTGTACTTGGTAATAATATATATAGTATATAATCGTACAATATATATATATATATATTTGTCTAAAAATTATATATGTGTTCATGAATTAGCTTGCTAGTGCATTGCGTTGGACCTCTTTTTTGGTAAGTAATTATTGTATTTTAATATGCATTTAATTATGTTATCACTAATACAGAAAATCTCCTTATTTCTAGCCTTTTATTTATAGGAATAATCTTCTTATTTTTTAGCTTGAAGTTGCACAATTTGTAATATCTAAATTAGTTGGAGTTTATATAATCAACTTTTATGTTCTTGTATTTATGTATCTTCCCCTGACATTTTCAACATCAGCCCAACATAAAGCAGTAAAAGTCCATTGAATTGTCAGCTATTCTTTTTTTAGAACTACACAATTGTTTTTTTCATTTTGTATTTAGATTAGAATATTCCTTCTACAATATTTGTTATAGATAGGCCAATAATAATAATAGAACAGTTGTAGTAGACGGTTATAGCATTAGCATTACAGATTTGTATAAATCTACTAATCTAGGCTTACGCGATTCTTTGCAATCAATCAAGAGAAAATTTGTCTCAATTCTCTTCATTCCCATTAGTGGTTGTAACATTAAAAAATACTTAATGTTTAAGAGCTAGAATGTGTAAGATTCAACTCTAAAACATAAACGAATTTAATAATTGTGATCGAAATGGTTAATATAAGACCTAGAAGTACAATTGCAATCATTAAATTACAACTTCGTATCAACACCCAAATAAGCTATGTTCTTCTCATTCAAAGTTAAATAATGCAGTTCCCAATTTTAACGAAACTAATTTACAATTTTTCATTATCTCAAAGAGATTTTCAACCCAAATTGTGGGTACGCCAAAAAATCATCATTTCATTTACTAGGCAAGGCGTCATCGGTTTAACCATCGCTAAAGCCAAATTTTTGGAGTTTTAATAGGAAGATTTTTAAAAGGCACGAGAAATTTATTTACTGAGGTTACTCAAAAAGAAACTCTTTCTCACAAGTGGTGTCATTTAATTTATTTTACAAATCTTTTATATTTTCATATTATTTTTATATAAATACTAAAAAAATTCGATAACACGGTGTCGCATGATACTGCTTCACGTAACATGTGTTCGCCCCGCACACCAAGGCTTGGCAAATATTTAAAAACCACTTAGTGCTTTTTGTTTCTGTTAAAACTCAAAAATATATGTCACTCTAAAATAATAGTGGCAAGCGGGTTGAATACAAGTTTATTAGGAGCGGGTTAAAAACGAGCTAACCCATACAAAAAGTGAACGGGTTGAATACAAGTTTATTAGGAGCGGGTTAAAAACGAGCTAACCCATACAAAAAGTGAACGGGTTGAATACAGGTTTATTATGTGCGGATTGGGCGGGTCAAACAAATATGAGTGTGAAACTGCATCACTAATCATACACTTAATGTACGACTCTGTCAGTGTCAAGTCGTATTTGTTGTCTGCCGTGACTATTCCTATCTTTGAGATTGTGAACCAAGTAAAGAAGCCACAAAGGACAAAGCCATTTGTTCTCTTTTCCTTCTTTTTTCTCTTTTCTTTATCGCATTTCTGGTTCATCCTTTTTGTCTTTCAAGACAAACATAGGTACTGTTAATTCCTCGAGTACATAGACTTGTCTTGGTGCATAAACCATGTGTAGAAAGTTATGGTCACAAGATTTCAAGTTCTACAACAACCTCCCTCGAGGTTGTTTCCGATAGACCCTTGACTCATTCGAACAAGATTTCAAGTTTTATTTTTGCAAATAAGAATTTGCTAACTTCTTTCCTTGCCACTGCACCAGTTAATTCTGCAGACTTGAAGAATATCACCATGAACAAGAAAGTTAAAAGTTTCTTTGACAGAGCATGTAGCAGTGTACACAGTAGGAAAGTGCAACTTTTTGCCGAATTCTTAATTTGCAAAACAGCAGCAACATATATGGTAAGATCTATTTTATTGCTAGAATTTTAGCATCTGACATAAAAAAGAAAAAAATGAAAGAGAAACGCTCTTCGGATTGTAGAGAATGTTATTTGTCAGAAAACCTGGGAGCAATATTATTGCATACATTTCTAATTTGTTATACACTGCTTAAGAAATTCATGCTGGAAAAACCCTAGACTAAGAAGGAAGACTACAAAAATGAGCTCACTCAGAAGTATGAACAACAACAATATACAGTAAAGATGCATCACCTAAACACAATATACAGCCTCAAGGATGAAGAATAAAAAAAATCAAAATAATATATGCAGAACCTTTACTCATGAAAATTCGCGAGTCGTGGAAAGTCTATCTTTCACCCTCTTCAACTGTCCCCTAGGAAACATCATCCAATAAGATTCGTCCTGTTTCAGCAAAAAGATTATCGTCAAAAAGAAATGCTACAAATCCCTAGCTTTCACCATAAGCTTTCACTGGCAACCATCGAAAGCAATATACTTGTCAACATTGATATTTCCAAACAAAATATGATTACATAAAAACTTAGGATCATGGCTCACTTTCTGGATTTCTATTGAATGTTACATGTATTACTTCTTTTCTATCACCAAGCTACTTTGTATGACTTTTTCTGTATTACTGATAAATTCTTATTGTTTGTACTTGAAGTCAAAGTCTCGATAATTTTTTTATGATTGCATTCACTTTTGGAAGACAGTTACATCTAGCACTAGTATCTCAATTCTGCAAAATATCTGATTCTAAAAGCCTGACTTATTAGATTCATGTAACAATTCCGCCAAACAAAAATATGAGAGAAAGAATCACCGAGGGAAGTTATAAATGGTATTGGCAACTGCAAAGAATTTTTGAGACATCCGTTGTCTTTGAAGTTCCAGTTATTATTTTTTCATAATCATATAATATTGCGACAATAGACCCTTGTGGTCCGGTCCTTCCCCGAACCCCACGCATAGCGGGATCTTAGTGCACCGGGCTGCCCTTATTCAGATAATATTGCGACAAAATATCAAAATCGATAATGCCAGGACTTATGTAGTTTTCTGTGAAGGCATCATACTGCATCAATAATTGTAGCATTTTCTTTCCCCATCATATTCTCTTTCTAGTTTGACAACTCCGGAAATTTTAAATTGACATGGTAACAACGCCTCCTATATATCTCCAACTACACCTCAATCCTAAATTAATTGGCGCAGCTGAGATTCCAAATATTTCATTTAACCAAGACGGATGATAGCCATCTCCTATAATTTCAAACCCTCAAGACTGCTAAGTTAATATTTCTACAAAATCACTCGGGAGTTAGGAGACTATAACTAATAGAAATGACTCCTTTGGTTATGATGTTCACTGATCCTCCATCTGCTTCAATAAAAGGATTTGTTTGAAATGAGCGCACCAAAAGGAATTATGCTTTGGAAAAACACATAATTGGAAAACAAACCTGGTTTGATATGAACCGGCTCATTCCACTCTCTATTCCCATATTTGTGACAATTTCCTCCTTTGCAATTTCTGCATCAGTAAAAGTGAGGGCCCGTTGCAACTTCCTTGGGCTAAATACCTCAACCTCTACCATATATGTGGCAGAGACAGGTCGATGATCTGAAAACTTAAGTTCAGATCTCCCGTAACTCACTAGCCTTATTCCCTTCCCTAGTGATAGGATTCGATCACACCTGAGAAACAAGAAATATTCAAATATCGCAACTAAAACGTATTGGTTGTAAAAGAATTGGGAAGTGAATTTTCACTGTGCATGACGTTAAATAAGAGTAGAGAAAAATTAAAATAACTCGCTTAATCTCGAGTTACTGATCACGATATATGAATTGCCAATCTGATGAGAGAACCTGATGATTGAAGCATGAGCATCACTTAGAGAGAGAGAACAGCAGATGGATATTAGGATGACATGCTTATTAGGCATAAGCAAGGAATTGTTATGCAGCTTCAATTTAGCATGGTCAAACTTTCAGATAAATACCAAGGTCCTAACCTCTGACTATTTTCCTCCCCTACCCTTCTGAACCAATTCCCCCCTCTCCAAAATCTTGGGACTATTCGAACATGTTAAAAATGTTGCCAAGGCAGCTGGGTCATAAATTTCATTTAGGCAGCTATGGTGAGAAATGCAACTATATGTATTCTCATACCACGAGACATCTGATGACAGTATAGGATGAGTGTGCTACTGCCGTGCGATAATAGATAAAAGATGAATTTTCTTCTTTGTTTTGTCGCTAGCAGCATAAACATATTGGTTTGCAGTAGGCATCATAGATTACAATCAAGCCAAAAGTTTTAAGATATTGGGGTATACAGACAGACTAATCTGAGTGAACAGCCAATAATTCTCTTCAACTAACAATAATAATAGATAAATACCATGCTGGATTACGTCTCCCGGCCTTTGGATCCTCTCCACAATACTTCTCTGAGTTTACTTCATATTTATAAGTCGGCGGGAAGTTTAAAGTACCTTCAGACCACCCATCAAATGTACGGCCTTTCTTGAACTCTTTGCTGAGCTGAAAAAATAGAAAGACATATGTTATTATCACAATGTTAAATTGCTTATAGTCTCAGATTCAAATCAATTCAAACGCGTATAAAAGTTCCATGTAGTCTGGGCTCACAGTTATTTTTTCATGGACATTACCATGTCAACGATGTCTGAAAAGGATTGTTAACAGTGATAACTAATTAAACGAGCCACAACTTGTTATAATACAGGCCTTCTTCTTATCTCTATTTTATCATTGTGAAGTTCATCAAATGCAAATCATAAGTCACTAGTTGGGGAGATTAAAGTAGATGTCTGTTGCCCACCACCTCTAGTTGGAGCTACACAAGCACAAAATGAGAGAATTTACTTTTGGGGTGGAATAGGGGACTGGAAGATCATATGCAGTGGTCATGGAAGGTAAAGATCAAGAATACAACATTTTCTGCAGAAATTATGCAGTCATCTACACAGAAGACATCAACAGGTTGTGGCTTCTCAAACTGAGCCACCAAATGGAGTATAAAGGGTGAGAGTGCAAGTGTTTGAGCAGCGTATAAGTCAATAAGGAACGTTTACTGATCAGAAATTCAATTGACAACCGGTGAGAAAATAAGCATTTAGTTTTTAAGAGTATCCACATTTACCTGATCATACTCAATTAACTTACGCCAGTCCTTTTTTGATATCAGCTCCCGTGTTCGATCATACGGTAAATTAATACGATAATTAAGATCTCCCAGCCAGAATATTCGCCTGCAACAGTATAAACTTGTCATTTATCTGGATCTTTTCAAGAATGAGATGAGACTGAAGTCTATAACATCAGAAGGATGGTACGTGGAAAGCAATAATGTCTTAGTTCTGATAATTTGCAAAGGCCAGTACAAGGAAGTTTGAATTTAGTTTTAGATGAATGAAAGTCGAGTAAACCTCAAGCACCATCAATAGATTCCAGTCACAAGCTAAAAGAAGTGTGAAGGCATAGGCCACATAATATAATCAGCACCAGAGAGTTTATACTATTGCAGGAGAATTGCAACTGAATATCAGGCTATTCAGATCTGCTCCTGAATTAAATACACATGAGTTGAGGAAAAAGTTTCTCAAACACGTGATGTTCCAAAAGTGTAAAAGGAGCATAATTGTACATATGTTTGCTAAATTGAACAATGAGTTAGATCTATGAGGATAAGATTCACCATATAGTATCAGAGAAGTAGCACAGTTGGTTGACTACTTGAACTTTCACTTTGTTGGTACCCACCTTGTAATCCCCTCCCCCATTTCCCCTTCCACTACCCCCTATGTAATATTTTTTTTCTTTTAAAGAACACTGAACCAGGGGCAGCCGGTGGATGAGATGGAAACATAAATTATTCCAGGATTAAAAATCTTTTCCTTCCCTTTGCCTCCGATTAAAAATAATCGTTCCACATAACCCAGGATCAGTGAGGCCTCTTTTTATTACGAGCTAAATTCTTCAGTACATGACTTCCTCTATCTTTTTGGATAAGAAGTTCAATACGTGGCTTGAGTGGGACTTCCGTAACACAGGCGTGTTGGGCATACTTCTATTCTGTTTATTTATGTTCTAGCCACCGACTTGCCACTTGGATCTACAAAGAGAAGGAGATTACAACAACAACAACAACATCATACCCAGTGAAATCCCAGTGTGGGGTCTGGGGAGGGTAGAGTGTACGCAGATCTTACCTCTACCTTGGGAGGTAGAGAGGTTGTTTCTGAAAGACCCTCGGCTCAAGAGAAAGCATAAGAAAAGTTCTCTCGGCTCAAGAGAAGGAGATTGCAACATCGACAAATATTTTTTTCCTTGAGATACCATCCTAGAATAGTTCCCCATGGAAGTCACAAACAGAGAAAGACATGTAAATATACTTACTAAATCAGACTTGGTGGAGGGAGCAAAATCCATGGTTAATAAAGGAGAAAGAAAAGTTATAATTCTGTAGATTTAACATAAATGTTTGCTAAATAGGCAAACACACTCACTCATGATCATGGATGCTCTTAGGAAGTCCGATCAAAGAAAATGCATTGAAATGTGTTCTTCGATGAATTTCATGGACATCAGTGTTTCTTTTGACTGCATCTGCCTCCTTCTCACCCGATGTTAGGTGAGTACAGACAAAGCAAAAGAAAGTCTGATATATTGACATGCTCACAGATACTGATCCCTGAAGAAAAGAGTAAGAGATGAGTTACATACATTTCCTGCACCCCCTTCCTGCTGGTCATTACTTTGAATTTTTTTTACTACTTTTCAGATAAAGAGTTAGGAATGAATTGCAAATAAATACACGTATTTTCCATTTAAGAAGATGAAATTCTGATGAGTTCTTCAATAGCATCTACCATAGTAAGTTAAGCGTCTAATAGTGTTATCAAAAGCATAAAAGTAAATTTGTAAAGGTTCACATGGAAATATCCAAAATTTATGCAGACAAGTATGCCGGAAAATCTGCTAAACTGTGCAATTTCATCACGAAGTTGGAAGTAACCAACTTTCACAGAAGGTCGGGATTATTTCTGTCCAGTGAAGTTTGTCACAAGTTGAATAAAGAAATCGAAGTTCCTCTTTCCATCCTTTAAGTTAGACCACATTTTCTATTTCGTCCTCCGCAAATGTTTGACCTGTATCCTTGAAGGGGAAACAAAACTGCCTTTATGCATGGACAAGCAAAGTTGTATTTGCAAAGTTTATCCTAGTTGAATGGTCAATACTGTCTATTTAGCTCACAAGGTTATAGGATCACAATCCCAAAATATAGAATCACCAGTCAATAGACAGAAATTATTGAGAGCTTTTTACTGTTACTATTCTCAATAAAAAATAAAAAATTGACAGCTTTTAAATCTGGATTCAAGTGGCCTATGTCTATCTGTTTTTTTTAATGTCTATCTGTTTGTTAACTGGGTGAAATGTAACAGTGCGATCCCAACTATAGGGTTTCATTTACATTATGGACTTAAATATACTATCTAAGATGACTTTGGTGCAAAGAAAACAAATACGGGAAGAAACTAAACATAGATTGTGCATAGGGCATCATTTTATTTGTATCTACTAATATCCTTCAAGGATTAGTAGATACATTTTTGCAGGAAAAGATCATCAACAATTCTAATCATTTGATCAATTAGATGTGCTTTTCCGTCTACTGATAAATCTCTGAAATGCAGAGCAACATCTAAAATAAAAACTGATAGGGATGTTTCTTCACTTTCAAGTTCCAACTATTAAAATGATTATGCCATTTCTTTCAAATAGCTATCAAAAGCAATCACCAAAGGGCTGAAAGTTATAAAAGAACAAACCTTGTTACCTATGAAGCCCATTACGCCAACACCAACTGTAGATACATTCAAATTCTGTATATGCTTTCTTAGGCCCCTACGAACCCACACGCTAAGAAAAACTCCAACCATTTGCTTGCTCACAATCCTCACATAAGATGGTTTCCTTTTCCTATTTATCAGAGCTTCAAGGTCTAGTTCTGCAAGCAGAGTTGCATCTGATTGTGTTCTATTCTGATCATTAACAGCCAACTTAAAAGAACTGTAAGCTTTAAAAGATCTAGAAGCTTTGAATGATTTCATAGATTTGAAGGAACCAGGTCTTTCCGAAACATGCTGGCCCAAAAGATCCAATGGTCGCTCTGGCCAGCAAAGACCAATTCTTTCTGTCCCACTAAGCGATTTTGTCAACTTTTTGGCAAACTGTACATTTGATTCGCCTGCTTCTTCTTCATCCTCATCTGGTCTAAAGCAATTCAGCCTGTCTAACTTCTTTGAAGAAGAAAATTGCCTTTGAAACTCCTCATTGATTGGCTCCAAACCCCAAATATTGTTCAAAAAAGCTACACCATTTTTCACATTCGTATCATCTTCCATGACATGTTCATCCTTGATTTCAACCAAGTCACTGGACTCTTCATTTATTGGGACAATTTCGTCCTCACTGCCACTGTCAGATTCAAAGGCGATTTCTTCTTCTATACGAGGGAAGTCTTCAAATGGCTTAAACCTTGATGGAGAAGGAGGATCACTAAAGGATTTGAACTTATTCACCGGTGAGACTTTATTCAGACTTTCGCGAATGATGTCCTCCCAAACTGAAATTGGGTGGCTATTTTCAGCACCAAATATATTGCCAGCATTTAATGGTATAACTTCCTGAAATCTGTTTATGTAAATAGGGAGAGTTAATATAACTTAGAAGCCTTTTTACGTAACACCAAAATATCAAATTAACTTCTGTCTGGGTGATGCATGGGTGTACGTGAGATTGGAATTTCACCATCTAATGGAACATGCATCCTCAATTAAATCACAAACCTGATGGTAGGTAAAAGTTCAAATGTGAAGGAGAGGAAATTAGTTGTAGAACTGGACAGCAGATTTTACTTATAATACGATTGGTAAAATACAGGAACCATGTGCCACACTTTAGACCAAAAATACAACTGCATCTCTTCAACTTTGGTCACCACTTATCCCCCGAAAAAGGGAAGCTGTGGCTGGTAACATGACAGCGTAAAGGTCATTCTGCTCGAGCAATTTTTTGCACTACCTATGTTGTGTGAAGAGCAATCTACAACTCTTTTATGCATAAATTGCAGATCTGAACTTCACATACAAAGACTACTTACCCAATCACATAGATGTCAGCAGGCTCATTAACATCCAACCAGCTATCAAGTTCAAGATCTTCTGAAGGAAATTTTCCTGCAACATTCCATGTGCCGACACATACTCTGGAAGCACCAAATTCAGTAAAGTTTATATAATGGTACAGGCCAATATGGAAACAGTATTTTTGGAGCAAAAAGTCAGCAAACGATGCATACCTAATTTCTTTTGTGCTTATATACTGTTGCCTAAATGTTTCTGACTTTCGTCTTCTTATTCTGGGAAGAGCATCTGAGACATAAAAGGTAACAAACGATTTAACCAAGGATAGAAATGAAGTAGGATTGAAGTAATTAGATAAGAAAATAATGGTAAGGTTCAAGATGATATTGTAAAGAATGAATCTTGGGTCTAACTCAACCTCAAAAGTTGGCTCGTAGGGTGAGCATTGTTCAAGTCCCCACTTACTTGATGTCTAGCTTCCCAATTGGCAGACGGTTCCTTTTCCCCCAAATCAATGAAAAAGGGAGACGTAAGGAGTCCATGTTACCATACCATTTCCGATGTGGGACTCTTAACACTCTCCGCACGCCTAGACCTCGTTAATGGAACGTGGATAATATAATTTGGAGGCTCATATCGGTGAACAAAGAATTGGAATGGGTCTGACTCTGATACCATGTAAAGAATGGATCTTGTGCCTAACTCAACCTCAAAAGCTAGCTCGTAGGGTGAGGATTGTTCAAGTTCATATAAGGAATTCATGTTATCATTCCATTTCTGATGTGAGACTCTTAACAGATATATCAAAAAACCCAGATTCATGAACAAGTTTTATTCACATGTAAATGTGAACATTCAAAAAGCCAGTACACCGTATATTCGGTATCCTTCTATTTTACCATTTCCCTTAAACATCAAATTTAGAAACTCTTACCGTTTGTTAATCAAACAAACACTTCTTTTACCGAAATTATTTAATAAATTTTTACATATTAGTACCTATTAATAAGGAAAAGATTAAGAAATCAATGTCCCAATTAGAGGCGGAACCAGGATTTGACGCTTATGGGTTTATGATTCTAATTCTTTTAAGTTATTGGATTCTAAACTAATCAATTTGTACATATTTAATGGACTTTTTAAAGATATCTAATGGATAGCCAACAGTAGTAAAATCAGCAAAAAGAATTATCAAAAAAGCTGCAGAAAAACCTACCAAAACAGGAAATGAACATTTTGGATAAATATGGAACTAAATTGAGCAACAAACAATTCTATTACCGTCAATTCCAACTTGGCCTTCTTTTTCATCGTTAAGCCGTGTCTCACAGAATTCTGCAACACAAACGGCACACAGCAAAATCAGCAAATCGAAGAATAATTTTTTTTTAAAAAAGAAGTGTTTAAGAGCAAATGACGAAATTAACCTTCATCAGAATCGGAACCGGTGGCGGAATCAGAGTCAGGGTCAGCACTATAATCGGAATCCTTAGCACTAATATGGAGCCATTTGCGCATCATCACTCGCGGCCAAAAAAGCTGTAGGCACGTGCAACCCAAACACAATATTTCAGCCCAACTTTTCTGCAATTCCTCATCACTTGAATAAGGAAATAAAACACCAAAAAAGGAAGAAAAACATAATAACGAAGAAATCGTAATTACCTGAGTTTGATGCTGTTGCCTTGAGCTTTCTCTCATTTTTTTTTCTTTATTATATCTTTTGTTTGGTGAATTCAAAGGAAAAAATGCTATGGAGAGCAAAAAAAACAAGTATGCAGAAAATTAGTTGAATTTTTTACAGTAAATAGCTTTAAATTTTGGAACAAAGAAGAAGAAGGAAATGGGTTAACGAGTAACGACCACTATCTGGGGTGTCGTGGAAATTGCAACGGTATTGAGCTGTATAATCATATTTATTTAAAACTTTTTTTTGTTGGAAGGTTTTTTTCAAACGTGATATCCGAATCAATTTATGCGTAGCTCGACTATCTTCATCAACACATGTACAGGGATGACTCTAATTAACAACAGAAAATCACCTAATATTTTTATTTCTGATGAAAAATCAACCCACTAGATTAATCACTAATCACGTCATTAGGTGTTTGTTTGGTAGAGGGTTTTGACTATGGGATTAGGGACAAGGGATATTCAATTAAGATAATTACTTGGGCAATACTAACAAGTAACGGAGGTGGAGGAGATTAATTGATTTAATGAAGAATATTTTGTGGCTAACAATGATTGTGACATAGTAATGGGATTTGATTAATAATTGACTCGAGATCATCATTCATCACTATCAGCAATTCAGCGTGATATAGATTGAAATTATTAAAACTGTGAGACGTGGCGTTAAAGTAGAAATTTGTGTTTTGTTATCTACAAGAGTATGATATATGCCATTAAAAAAGTGGTCCATTTTTTGTTTGAGCTATCTGCTATCACTAGTTATGTTATCATCAAAGTAATATATTAATGAGTAAAGTTAAAGTTGCTAAAAACA
Organism: Anisodus acutangulus; assembly: GCA_029783415.1. NCBI lineage: Eukaryota > Viridiplantae > Streptophyta > Magnoliopsida > Solanales > Solanaceae > Anisodus > Anisodus acutangulus. Next base: position 40,615,005 of record CM056505.1, read on the forward strand.
TAAATGGTTATTTATTTGATTTAGGTACTAACAAATTAATTACGTAGAACATACTTAATAAACAAGCCGTAGAGTTACAATTAAGGCAAGATGTCAGAAGATTAGCATTGCTTATTTAGGAGAACAATCAATGATGAACATATAACTCTTAACTCTTGTATTTGCTTGATAGCGTGCTAATTGCAGAAATTTTCACCTGGTCTTTTCTTGGGATAATCATTTAATAATTCTCTTTTAATTTTTCTTGCTATTTATGAATCCTTTAGATCATATTTATAAATATTTTTTGAGAAAAGGCTAAAATTCTTATGATGTAACACTAAATCACGATCTAAAATTTTATACATTATATTAAAGGACTATCTAATATTTTATCTGTAAAATTGAAAAATATATAAGCAAACACTAAAAGATATTTTCTAAGAATTATATTAGTACAACTTATAAAATGAGAATAAATTTGAATAAAAACTAGAGATATTTGCATAAATACATAGGATACCAAAATCAATAGTGGTTACCGAATTATTTGATTTTTTATAAGATAGATTACAACAAAGTTAATGTTTTTCTCATATATTATTATACGACAAAATATGTCCCCCCCAAAAAAAAATATTCTTTAGATCCAAGTAAAACTCATAGTTGAAGTGGTCCTTTGACTTTGGTGCACATGAGTAGTGCAACTTGGCCATATGGATCTTTTTGTTGATTTTTCCTTTATATTTTTTCTCTTTATTCCCTTTTTGTCAGAAGAAAGAGTCAAAATTCCAAAATCCATAGCTCAAATAGTAATACTGATGAAATGCTCTTTATGTTTGTCTCCCCAATAGGGTGGTTAATGATAAACTTGTAAATCGAACCTTCCTTATTCCAAAAGGTGGAATCTTCCACCCCAGGAGCCCCCACACCCCGATCCGACAGGTCTGTGAAGGAGGTAAATCATGGTGACTCAATTAATTTCAAAGGTTAGACCAGTACCACGCTGCGCACAAGGGTCCCTCCTTTATTTCAAGAAGAAAACCCCACACTGCCGCTGACGGAATTCGATCCTTGGTCTCTTATTCCAAATATCCCCCTTGAAACCAATTGAGCTGCCCAAGCGGACAAAACTAAGGTAGGATAAACTTTTTAAAGTGACTGGTCCCACCGCATTACGGCCCCATACCCCAGAAAACCCCACCTCCGGCCTGGCCCTACGGATTAGTATACACCGCTTGGCCCTACGCGTATGGAGGGATTTTTTTGGGGGAACACAGTTCCACTCTCGCTGATCAGAGGACTCGAACACGGAACCTCAGACAGCAATACCCTAATGTATTGGCCACTGGGCCAAACACTTTGGATGTAAATCGAACCTTCCTTGTAATCGAATAATATGTAAGGAATTGACTATATATAGAAAATATAGCATCTACTGTTCTTCAATTAATACAAAAGGAGCAGGTGAGGTCTTTTTCATTGACAATTTGAAGAAAAAAATAGACGAGCAATGATTTGTTATAGCTGATAAATACCATTACTAGTATAAAAGTTCTTTACACTATATTAAACTTATAATCGATGTATATAATATTAAAAATATAAATCAGTTTCTTCTCAAGTACATGAATTCACTTAGTTCTTGTATTATGAAATTATAGAGGATGCATATATGATTTTGTTCATGAACTAGGAGGATAAAATTTCAAGATTAAATTAAGATACATGTTAGAAAAGTTCTACTATCAATACCTAGGCGTTATAGCTATTTATGTAAGCAAGTTGAAACTACAAATTTTATGATGGGTTAACTACAGTGACCAGATATTTTTACACTGTTAACATAAATAGTAACCCAATTCTAAAAAGTTGTCATATGTGTTTTTGTTCCCCCGGTAGTATTCAAAAGTACTGTATTACTCCACTAGCTAGTCTCTCTTTTTCCACTATCAGTAGTTCGAAAGTAACAACTCATATTATCTGGAAACTTGATGAGTGGATCCGTCTACGCGTCTTGTTTTTATTGCTATATCGGGTCTTACTCATCAGCTCAAGGTGTTGTACTAGCATAAGACACATGGTACTTACTGTACATAACATAACGTGATACAGCAGCAAACTCACATTAACCCATCAACTTAACAAGTTGCTGTAACAGTAATCTCTAGACTGTTCTATATTATTTCCCTCCCATGATTGGACACTGACTGGCTAATAGTCTAACCAACTTTTTTGATTCAACATATAAACATCATTTTCCATCAATTTATTTTGTCACAACATATAGACTGTCTTTAAATTTATCAGTTAATTTTATTTAAATACTTGAATTATAATCTAATTATATGATAAAATACTTCTATTATATATTTTTGACTCAAAAATTTTGACTAATACGCACATGGGCCTATAAATTAAAATTATAATTAGTGCCACATTTTAATTAAAGCACAAGCATGTTTTCATTAAAAGGAGTGGTATTATTAATCCGAAAATTAACAATACGGATAATTGGAATTCAATAGGTGAAAGAATGAATATTTTAACCTAGAGTTAAGAGCAATTGGGAATAATTAAGCTATTCTCAGTCCGTTAGGGATATTTTTAATCCTTTTCTGTTTATTTTATCATAGGAGTATTTTTTAAAAAAAAGTAATCTTCATTCTCTTGTGTGTGTCGTCGTCTTACGTGAACAAGCCATCTGCCCAAAAGATGCATCATGCATGGTTCAAAAGGGACTAGCTTTTTTCTTGCACAAAACCAAATTTGGATAAACGACAAATACAACTTCGGTGGACCATTTCGTGGGTTCATATAATTTTAAGCGGTGGCGATGTTAAAATTTTCATTAAGGAATTTAAAAATATAAAAAAGAAAATATTTAAAGAAATTAAGGGGTTCAACGTAAATTATATATACATAAAAAATAATTTTAACTTTATATATATAATATAATTTTTCGCCGAAGGGAGTTAGGGTGAACCCCTCACCATTACTTGGATCCGCCCCTGATTCTAAGTATCTAACAATAAAATACTATTCCCTCTGTTCTAAATTATATGATATAGTTTGATTGGACACAGAATTTAAAAATAAAGGAAGATTTTTGAATCTTGTTGTCTAAAACAAATCAAAAGTATTTGTGTAGTTATAGATTATCTCGTTAAATATAAAATATAAAATATAAAATTTAAAATTAAATAATTATCAAATAAAAAAATATATTATTTTTTTAAAATTAACTAAAAAATAAAATGTATCGGGTAAATTGAAACAAAGAAAGTAATAATTTGTGGATGCCCCTGCGTACTGTATCAATACATTGACAGATAATGTCAGCAAACAGACTAATTAGTCAATGTCAAGGACAGCATATAATAAAACTACAGGCAACAACGTCTAATGTCTGGGCAGTCTTTTGGACGGTTGGCTTCAGTACGGAATTTAAAAATAAAAGAATATTTTTAAATTTTGTGGTAAAAAATAAATCAAAGATATTTGTGTGGTTATAAATCATTTCGTTAAGCGTAAAATATAAATATAAATGTTAAAGTTAAACGGTTATAAAATAAAAAAATATATTATTCTTTTTGGGTCCGACTAAAAAGAAAAATATATCATATAAATTGAGACAAAGGGAGTAGTATTCACCAATGCAAGCAGATTTCGCAAGGAGAGGCGAATTTAAATTTTTTAGAATATGGATGCACAAAGTAATAAGTGGAAATTAATCACTAAACCTCTAGGTAAATAGTTTAACATTCAACTAAATTCACCATTCAACATTTTTAAAACATGGATGCAAACAGTTAATTTTATATCAATTTAAAAAAATATATACATAAAATATCTAGTTTTATGAGAGATCATGGATTTAAATGCCCCGTAATTTACATGTACATTCACCCTCGCTCGCTAGTACATGTATATGTAGGGGAGAGCTAGAGTCAAACATATTGATAGAGCGAATCCAATAGTTTTAGTTCAAACTTTATATTTATATTAAGAAAATTCACTAAATATGTATACAGATTAAATCTAAAACATTTCTAACACGTTATATCGTTGTCCTAGAATTTAGAATCCCTAAAGTTCATATCCACCTAAATAAAAAAAAATTATTTGATTTTGGTATTCCCAGATTCGGTATGTTTTAAAAAAAAAAGTTATTGAGAACAGTAGATAGTTTTTGGTTTGTGTGGTATTAGAGGTAGATCTAAAATTTTGAGTTTATAAATTTTGAAATCTAGAAATGATAGATTACTGGATTCTGAATAAATTATTTATATATATTAATAGATTTCTTAACACAAATAAAATAAAAAAATTTATCCAAAGACGCTAGTTTCTGCGAAATCCATAACTAATACTCTAACTCCACCTCTAAAAAGTACGGTAAGTCGATAACTACAATTTGTTCTACTTCAACTTATATACATATACAAAGGAGAAGTAACACTAATATAAGGCGGGTGTATTTGATTTTACCATACATATGGTGTATCCGGAAAAAAATTATCATAAATATGTTTAATATAATTAATCCTAGAATATTATTGTAACCTTGGGTAGTTTTTGTTGGAAATTTGCCTTTGGCGGGAGTTGCGACCGACCAACTTTAACGGCTTAAACACTAGTGTAACGTATGTTGGAGAATCCGGTTCTTCACACATGCATGATCTACTAAGTACGTAGATAACCGTAGGGCCAAGAATCGTCAAATTTCATTGAGAAATGAAAGAGATATTGGTCCACGAAGTAAGGTGTTTGAAGCATGGAAAGTGTGGTGTTGTGTTCAATTCTCCCTCATCGGTAGAGGAAGAAAGAATTGTTGTGTATATAAGACTCGAAATGTGTTTGGGGTTTGGGACCCCAAGGGGGATCCCATGTGTTTAAAGGAGGGAGGACCTAGATGTGCTTCGGTTCAAGGAAAGGCCAGCCGCGCCTTGCTTGCCGTCCGGTCGGTTCAGGTTCAGAGTTAGGGTTCTCGGGTTCACGGGTTCTCGGGTCCTCGGGTTCACGGGTCCTCGGGTCCTCGGGTCGTCGGGTCCTCGGGTCCTCGGGCCGTGGGCCGTGGGCCGTGGGCTGTGGGCTGTGGGCCTTCTGATATTATCTTTTTGGGCCAGAAAACTTTGCCAGAAGTACAGTTTGATCCCAGAAGTTTCAGATGTTTGTGCAGTTTGATCCCTGAAGTTTCAATATGTACAGTTTGGTCCCTGGAGTTTCAAGATGTACAGTTTGGTCCCTGAAGTTTTCAGAAAGTTGGAATTTCGACGGTCGAGCGAAGCGTCCAAGCTCTCAATTGACCATTTATTTTGGCTGAATTACACCTCCAATAATGGCCAATCCGTTGGCAATCTTTCACCATTTATGTTGGTGACTTTACTACCTCCATAATGGCCATTATTTGGCTATTATGGAGGCGATTCAGCGACAAACAGCCCCTCCTCACCTATATAAACACCCCATTACACCATTGTTGAGTACTAACACATATGCACGAAAAACAGTAAGAGATGCAGCAAAAACAAAGCGATTGCGAAAATACACAACAAAAGCAGTTTCTTCCTACACCTTCCAAGGCATCATTTCGTTACTCAATATTCTTCACGGTAGCTCTTGAGTTTCCTTTGCTCAAGTGTTCCATTCTTTGTTTTATCTTGGGAGACAAATTGTCCGGGACGTATAAAGGATACATACGGGGCAATATTGTCTTAAGAATGAGTGCCACACTCGACTCAGCAAAAACGATTTACATTTTTCCGTCTTCTACAAAACTGGAATTTCCAGTTTTTACTTGTGTAGCAATTGTAATCTCAAATTACTAGTTGAACTATTGAATATTTGTTTATCCTTTCGAATACTTGTAATAGTTATATACTTCCCGTACTGCTTTATAAAGTACCATAGAGCAAAAATAACCAACAACTTAAGACAATATTAGTATAGTATTACTATTAGTGTTCGAAAGATGTCGGTCAACAGTTGTGTGACCAAATCTGAATATGACAATGGATTTCTGGTAGAAGAGAGTGATGATGATGAACGTATTCATACTGTCACCGCTACCAAGACTGGTGGGAACAAGCGCTCTCGAGAGCCTGAGGATGTCAACTGGGACAAGAGGAGAAGACTGAAGATGTACTTCTATCTTGCAGCAGAAGGCCTGTATCTATCCCAGACAAAAGATCCGAATAATGGTAAGAAGGAACTGGACACTCAGTCTGATGAAGTGACTGAAGTGAGCCAGAATCCGAAATTGGGATAAGTAGTTTTTCTTACTTATCAAGAATAAAGATTAAATGAGGTCTGATTAAAAATTGATTAAAGTAAGGAGGAATATGAAAATAATTTATATTTCTTACGCTTTAAAAATCAGAAGTTTAATCTCATCTTCTTTTCCGTTTAAAGATTGGATTGTAAAGCAACTTAAAAAGATCTGTTCTTTTAAGAGTAATTATTAAAAGTGTGTAAAGTATGTTCGCACATACGATGGAAAGAGATCCACTAACTGTGCGAAAACTGTTACCACTCTTAAGTAAGCGCCAAGAATTATCTGGGCACCAATCATAACGGAAGAAGTCTAAAAGTTAAAGACGTTGAGCCTGTCACACCGTTTGGCAGAAGATCCTTCATAGGATGATATTGGACACTCAGTCATATAAAGCCTCCGGGTGACTGGAGTGGGCCAAAATTCTTTTTGATATGATGATATTGGACACTCGGTCATATAAAGCCTCCGGGCGACTGGAGTAGGACCAGAATTCATCTCATAAGAAAAGTAATGGACACCTAGTAAGGTGGGCCAGAGTTTCCAGGTCTGAAATGATCTGAAGGCCTAAAGAAAGGCAGAAAAGAAATTGGACACTCAGTCTGCAAAGCAACTGCAGTGGGCCAGAGTATCGAGATCACATATGATCCGGTTGCGCCCTAACCACGGGCAAGAGGTTGTTCATGTGAAGCAACGCCACCTCTAAAATCAAAGGGGCTGGAGAGGTTGTCCTCAATAGGACTTCAAGGAATGAGATCACTCTAAAAAGAGGTGTTACATGTTCCTAACTTGGTTTAAGGGACGCTGTTGGTCAAGCTGGTTTGATACTACTCCAACAGTGCGTAATAATCGAGAATGGTACAAGACGTCAGAGTCAGAATGAATGATATATTTGTAATCCGTGCATCTATGCCATCATAGATTAAGACACGTTAAATAGCAAGTCATTCAAAAGCTAACGATGTTAAGATTGTTGCATCCTTTCGACATAAACCCTCAAAATGAATGTGAGGTAGGCGAAGAGGCAAAATTACCTTTCCAAATTCGTCAAGGAAATAGCGAAAGAAGCACCGCCTTCTAGAACTTAGTCACACCTACTTGGGTGATTTGAAGTTTATACAAAATAGAGGGAGACAAATGCGTTGTGATCTTCATTGATGATGGTACAACGTATGGAATCCTTTGTTTGTTAAAAAGCAAAGATGAAGTTGTTGAAGCGGATAAGCGCTACAAAGCAGAAGTTGAAAATCAACTAAGCCTATGGATTGCGAAATTCATAACGATAGAGGGGGAGAATGTGAAGCAGCGTTCATTAACCGACCGCTCATTACTCACCTCGCCTAACGGTGTTAGCCAAGCGCAAACCCGCACGCCTAAATTATGTGGGGCAAGGCGATCCTTACCGCTAATGCGATTCTCAGCGAACTCCGCATAAGGATAAAGATAACTCTCGCGTGAGACATGAAAAGGATCTCACATACAAAAGTTGTGATGTGGGGTGGCCTGGTAGAAGTTGGACTCACAAACAGGTCAAGTTCGACCTAAGATCAGATTACATATCCACCGGATCTGTAAATAACAAGAGTACTTATCGCCTCTTGGCGTCAAAGAATGTTGAATTCTTATAAGATAACTTTCCTTGAAAAGGAAAAAGGAGTAATTGCTCAAGGTTAACAAGAACCCGCGAGGGCTCGGGCTGTCCGGAACTAGATGTTCGTATCTACAGAGACTCGAAAGTTGTTGGCTATCCTGAACTTAATATTCCGGATCCGCAAACTCAGGGATTCTAGATGTTGAACCAAGACGAAGCAAAGAGGGGACAAGGACTTGTTCGATCCTTCTAACTTGTATGGTTAAGAACGAACCATGGACAAATTAACAAATAATTGTTATCTCCAAAAGCGCTTTGGAAAGAAGCTAAAGAGAGAAATAAATTCCATATATAGAACCATACATGTGTAATGGTTAAATCTTCCTCAGGAAAAAGAACCTTTGGGTTGTAAAATGTGCTCCCGTGAGTAGCCTAACATCCAGGGCCATTGTAGTCTTACGTGGCATGGATCTTTGAACTAGCCTTCCCAACCTGAGAGTTGGAAGAAGAGGATCGATTGGTTTCTTTGAACTGTTGGGCTTAACTTTCGAACTTTCATTTTGGTCCCCGAAATGTTAACATTTTGGTCCTGAAAGTCTCGGATAAAGCGAAACAATGAATCGACCACGTAAACATTAACTCACGAAGTTAGAAAGCCAGCGGTTGGAAAACCAGCGGCTCGAGAGTGAAACTCATATTGAAACAAAGTCTCGATATGAAAGATATGTGTATCACATATGACATCTTAGGAATTGGATTTCTAAGACATCTAACGGACTGGCCTATAGTTGACAGTCTCGTTGAAGCCACCAATGGATATGAATCATAGAACTGATTGGAATCATGGTGCACCCATAGACAAGGAGCGATATGCTCAGGTCACGTGTAGTTCAATGTATTGTACACACTACAACCGACCTGGTATCGTCCTACAAACAGATCAGTTGAACTAAGGTTCACTGATGATTTTAATACATGATCAATAGAAGGCGTTAAGTCGGATATGACGATATTTGAATTATTCGCTCATCTACGGATTATAGTATTACGGATGTCCATGTTACGGGAGAACACAATGATGCAAACTGGACATCGATTCAAGAACACCAAAGCCACAAGTAAATGTGTATGGTGGATCTTGGAAAATCCTCTAAGCAAACTTGCATCGTCCGATTCAAGATGGTATCGGAGTTTATCGCTTTATACAAAGCATGAAAGAAGTTGAGTAACTTCACGACACATTAGAGGATGTCCCTTATTGGGAGAAACTCGTGCCTTCGGCGATTATACATCGTGGCTAGCCGTCGGCTTTAGGAAGGACACGGATGGCGGCGTCTGGACATATTTGTCGAGGATTTGTCAGAGACATAAGATCGTATGGCGCTTGATCATCACGGGTGTCACTTCCTTGTTTACTAACTAAGGGACTACCCGGAGATCAAGTGTTACGCCTGTCTAGGGAATGGGCTTAAAACCCAAAATATACGGACCAATACGATGGAAACCCAACCTTACGAACCGGAGATCCGGTAATTTGGTTCAATGGGAAAACTAAGTTGTAAAGGTTGATTGATCGCTTGATTGGAAGCATGAGCACTTCGGATAGTGATTTCAAAAGAAACACCAAATCCAAAGCCGTTCCGCGATAGACTTTAAGTGCTATCTGCGGTGTGGGTAAAGGGTAAGTTTTCAAAACTCGTAATGCTCCTCAACAGTTGAGGTTAGGTTTTTGGGAAACTTTTAATGGTTTCTAACACTTGTGAAGTGGGGTATAGCAGGATACCTTGTAGGAGACCACCTATTTAAGTGCGAGGACAGGCCGCCTCAAAATGAACGCACTTAAGAATCCAAGACGTTGTCCATGGCCAAAACGGACAAAACATTACGAAGAAGAGAGTAAGGGAATTTGTTGTGTTGGTATCATTGTCTTGGCTTACACTAAATACTGACGGTTCAAGACATCACGTTCACCGCGCAGTAAGTAAGTCCGATGGTATTCAACTATGGAAGGTTCAAAGCTGAGGCTACCTCTCCTTATGCAACATCGGTCCGCTGAAATATTCTTTGGAAATGAAAAGACACCATGTGAGTGCGCCAAAATCTCTTTCAAGAGGGGATTGTTGGAAATTTGCCTTTGGCGGGAGTTGCGACCGACCAACTTTAACGGCTTAAACACTAGTGTAACGTATGTTGGAGAATCCGGTTCTTCACACATGCATGATCTACTAAGTACGTAGATAACCGTAGGGCCAAGAATCGTCAAATTTCATTGAGAAATGAAAGAGATATTGGTCCACGAAGTAAGGTGTTTGAAGCATGGAAAGTGTGGTGTTGTGTTCAATTCTCCCTCATCGGTAGAGGAAGAAAGAATTGTTGTGTATATAAGACTCGAAATGTGTTTGGGGTTTGGGACCCCAAGGGGTATCCCATGTGTTTAAAGGAGGGAGGACCTAGATGTGCTTCGGTTCAAGGAAAGACCACACGCGCGCCGCCGCCCGCCCGTCCGGTCCGGTTCCGGTTCCGAGTTCCGGGTTCTCGGGTTCACGGGTTCACGGGTTCACGGGTTCACGGGTCCTCGGGTCCATGGGTCCATGGGTCGTGGGTCGTGGGCTGTGGGCTGTGGGCTGTGGGCCTTCTGATATTATCTTTTTGGGCCAGAAAACTTTGCCAGAAGTACAGTTTGATCCCAGAAGTTTCAGATGTGCAGTTTGGACCAGAATTCCTTCAGTTGTGCAGTTTGATCCCTGAAGTTTCAATATGTACAGTTTGGTCCCTGGAGTTTCAAGATGTACAGTTTGGTCCCTGAAGTTTTGAAAGTTGGAATTTCGGCACGTAAGCGAAGCGTCAAGCTCTCAATTCACCATTTATTTTGGTGAATTACACCTCCAATAATGGCCAATCCGTTGGCAATCTTTCACCATTTATGTTGGTGACTTTACTACCTCCATAATGGCCATTATTTGGCTATTATGGAGGCGATTCAAGCGACAAAGCGACCCCTCCCTCACCTATATAAACACCCCATTACACCATTGTTGAGTACTAACACATATGCACGAAAAACAAGAAGAGATGCAAAGAAACAAAGGCACCGAAAATACACAACAAAAGCAGCTTTCTTCCTACACCTTCCAAGGCATCATTTCGTTACTCAATATTCTTCACGGTAGCTCTTGAGTTTCCTTTGCTCAAGTGTTCCATTCTTTGTTTTATCTTGGGAGACAAATTGTCCAGGACGTATAAAGGATACATACGGGCAATATTGTCTTAAGGACAGAGTGCCACACTCGACTCAAAGAAAAGCGATTTACATTTTTCCGTTTTCTACAAAGCTGGAATTTCCGCTTTTACTTGTGTAGCAATTGTAATCTCAAATTACTAGTTGAACTATTGAATATTTGTTTATCCTTTCGAATACTTGTAATAGTTATATACTTCCCGTACTGCTTTATAAAGTACCATAGAGCAAAAATAACCAACAACTTAAGACAATATTAGTATAGTATTACTATTAGTGTTCGAAAGATGTCGGTCAACAGTTGTGTGACCAAATCTGAATATGACAATGGATTTCTGGTAGAAGAGAGTGATGATGATGAACGTATTCATACTGTCACCGCTACCAAGACTGGTGGGAACAAGCGCTCTCGAGAGCTCGAGGATGTCAATCGGGACAAGAGGAGAAGATCAAGATGTACTTCTATCTTTGCAGCAGAAGGCTGTATCTATCCTGGACAAAAGATCAGAATAATGGTAAGAAGGAAGCTGGACACTCGGTCGATGAAGTGATCAAGTGAGCGAGAATCCAAATTGGGATAAGTAGTTTTTCTTACTTATCAAGAATAAAGATTAAATGAGGTCCGATTAAAAATTGATTAAAGTAAGGACGAATATGTATATAATCTAATTTTTTTACACTTTAAAAATCAGAAGTTTAATCTGATGTTCTTTTCCGTTTAAAGATTGGATTGTAAAGCAACTTAAAAAGATCTGTTTTTTTAAGAGTAATTATTAAAAGTGTGTAAAGTATGTTCGCACATACGATGGAAAGAGATCCACTAATCGTAAAACTGTTACCACTCTTAAGTAAGCGCCAAGAATTATCTGGGCACCAATCATAACGGAAGAAGTCTAAAAGTTAAAGACGTTGAGCTTTGTCACACCGTTTGGCAGAAGATCCTTCATAGGATGATATTGGACACTCAGTCATATAAAGCCTCCGGGTGACTGGAGTGGGCCAAAATTCTTTTTGATATGATGATATTGGACACTCGGTCATATAAAGCCTCCGGGCGACTGGAGTAGGACCAGAATTCATCTCATAAGAAAAGTAATGGACACCTAGTAAGGTGGGCGAGTTTCAGTGTCCGAAATGATCTCAAGGCCTAAAGAAAGGCGAGAAAGAAATTGGACACTCGATGCAAAGCAAGCTGCAGGTGGGCGAGTATCGAGATCACATATGATCCGGTTGCGCCTAACCACGGGCAAGAGGTTGTTCATGTGAAGCAACGCCACCTCTAAAATCAAAGGAAATTTGGAGAGGTTGTCCTCAATAGGACTTCAAGGAATGAGATCACTCTAAAAAGAGGTGTTACATGTTCCTAACTTGGTTTAAGGGACGCCGTTGGTCAAGCCGGTTTGATACTACTCCAACAGTCTGTAATAATCGAGAATGGTACAAGACGTCAGAAATGAATGAATGATATATTTGTAATCCGTGCATCTATGCCATCATAGATTAAGACACGTTAAATAGCAAGTCATTCAAAAGCTAACGATGTTAAGATTGTTGCATCCTTTCGACATAAACCCTCAAAATGAATGTGAGGTAGGCGAAGAGGCAAAATCACCTTTCCAAATTCCGTCAAGGAAATAGCGAAAAGAAGCACCGCTCCTCTAGAACTTAGTCACACCTACTTGGGTGATTTGAAGTTTATACAAAATAGAGGGGAGACAAGTACGCGTTGTGATCTTCATTGATGATGGTACAACGTATGGAATCCTTTGTTTGTTAAAAAGCAAAGATGAAGTTGTTGAAGCGGATAAGCGCTACAAAGCAGAAGTTGAAAATCAACTAAGCCTATGGATTGCGAAATTCATAACGATAGAGGGGGAGAATGTGAAGCAGCGTTCATTAACCGACTGTTCATTACTCACCTCAGTCTAACGGTGTTAGCCAAGCGCAAACCCGTACGCCTAAATTATGTGGGGCAAGGCGATCCTTACCGCTAATGCGATTCTCAACAGAACTCCGCATAAGGATAAAGATAACTCTCCGCGTGAGACATGAAAAGGATCTCACATACAAAAGTTGTGATGTGGGGTGGCCTGGTAGAAGTTGGACTACCGAAACAGGTCAAGTTCGACCTAAGACTGTAGATTACATATCCACTGGATCTGTAAATAACAGTAGTACTTATCGCCTCTTGGCGTCAAAGAATGTTGAATTCTTATAAGATAACTTTCCTTGAAAAGGAAAAAGGAGTAATTGCTCAAGGTTAACAAGAACCCGCGAGGGCCTGGCTGTCCGGAACTAGATGTTCCGTATCTACAGGACTCGAAAGTTGTTGGCTATCCGGAACTTAATATTCGGATCTGCAAACTCGGGATTCTAGATGTTGAACCAAGACGAAGCAAAGAGGGGACAAGGACTTGTTCGATCCTTCTAACTTGTATGGTTAAGAACGAACCATGGACAAATTAACAAATAATTGTTATCTCCAAAAGCCGCTTTGGAAAGAAGCTAAAGAGAGAAATAAATTCCATATATAGAACCATACATGTGTAATGGTTAAATCTTCCTCAGGAAAAGAACCTTTGGGTTGTAAAATGTGCTCCCTGTGAGTAGCCTAACATCCAGGGCCATTGTAGTCTTACGTGGCATGGATCTTGAACTAGCCTTCCCAACCGGAGAGTTGGAAGAAGAGGATCGAGGTGGTTTCTTTGAGCTGTTGGGCTTCTTTACGAACTTTCATTTTGGTCACTGAAATGTTAACATTTTGGTCTGAAAGTCTCAGATAAAGCAGAAACAATGAATCGACCACGAAACATTAACTCGGTTAGAAAGCCAGCGGTTGGAAAACCAGCGATGCGAGAGTGAAACTCATATTGAAACAAAGTCTCGATATGAAAGATATGTGTATCACATATGACATCTTAGGAATTGGATTTCTAAGACATCTAACTGATGGCCTATAGTTGTGAGCCTCGTTGAAGCCACCAATGGATATGAATCATAGAACTGATTGGAATCATGGTGCACCCATAGACAAGGAGCGATATGCTCGGTCACGTGTAGTTCAATGTATTGTACACACTACAACCGACTGGTATCGCCCTACAAAGCATCGATTGAACTAAGGTTCACTGATGATTTTAATACATGATCAATAGAAGGCGTTAAGTCGGATATGACGATATCTGAATTATTCGTTCATCTACGGATTATAGTATTCTGGATGTCCAGCGGTTCTGGGAGAACACAGTGATGCAAACTGGACATCAGATCTGAAGAACACCAAAGCCACAAGTAAATGTGTATGGTGGATCTTGGAAAATCCTCTAAGCAAACTTGCATCGTCCGATTCAAGATGGTATCGGAGTTTATCGCTTTATACAAAGCATGAAAGAAGTTGAGTAACTTCACGACACATTAGAGGATGTCCCTTATTGGGAGAAACTCGTGCCTTCAGCAGTTATACATCGTGGGCTAGCTGGGTCGGCTTTAGGAAGGACACGGATGACTGCGTCTGGACATATTTGTCGAGGATTTGTCGGGAGACATAAGGCCGTATGGCGGTTGATCATCACGGGTGTCACTTCCTTGTTTACTAACTAAGGGACTACCGGAGATCAAGTGTTACGCTGTCTAGGGAATGGGCTTAAAACCCAAAATATACGGACCAATACGGTGGAAACCCAACCTTACGACCGGAGATCCGGTAATTTGGTTCAATGGGAAAACTAAGTTGTAAAGGTTCGATTGATCGCCAGTGGAAGCATGAGCACCGGATAGTGATTTCTGAAAAGAAACACCAAATCCAAAGCCGTTCCCGCGATAGACTTTAAGTGTTATCTGCAGTGTGGGTAAAGGGTAAGTTTTCAAAACCTGTAATGCTCCTCAACAGTTGAGGTTAGGTTTTGGGAAACTTTTAATGGTTCCTAACACTTGTGAAGTGGGGTATAGCAGAATACCTTGTAGGAGACCACCTATTTAAGTGCGAGGACGGCCGCCTCAAAATGAACGCACTTAAGAATCCAAGGCGTTGTCCGTGGCCAAACCGGACAAAACATTACGAAGAAGAGAGTAAGGGAATTTGTTGTGTTAGTATCATTGTCTTGGCTTACACTAAACACTGACGGTTCAAGACATCACGTTCACCGCGCAGTAAGTAAGTCCGATGGTATTCAACTATGGAAGGTTCAAAGTGGGGGCTACCTCTCCTTATGCAACATCGGTCCATTGAAATATTCTTTGAAATGAAAAGACACCATGTGAGTGCGCCAAAATCTCTTTCAAGAGGGGATTGTTGGAAATTTGCCTTTGGCGGGAGTTGCGACCGACCAACTTTAACGGCTTAAACACTAGTGTAACGTATGTTGGAGAATCCGGTTCTTCACACATGCATGATCTACTAAATGCGTGAATAACCGTAGGGCCAAGAATCGTCAAATTTCATTGAGAAATGAAAGAGATATTGGTCCACGAAGTAAGGTGTTTGAAGCATGGAAAGTGTGGTGTTGTGTTCAATTCTCCCTCATCGGTAGAGGAAGAAAGAATTGTTGTGTATATAAGACTCGAAATGTGTTTGGGGTTTGGGACCCCAAGGGGTATCCCATGTGTTTAAAGGAGGGAGGACCTAGATGTGCTTGGTTGAGAAAGACCACACGCGCGCCGCCTTGCCCGTCCGGCCCGGATTCGCCCGAAGTTCCGGGTTCTCGGGTTCACGGGTTCACGGGTTCACGGGTCCTCGGGTCCATGGGTCCATGGGTCGTGGTGGGTGGTGAAATTTGTGGTGTGGGCACTTCGATATTATCTTTTTGGGCGAAAACTTTGCGGAAATGCAGTTTGATCCCGAAGTTTCAGATGTGCGATTTGGACGAGAATTCCTTGATTGTGCGATTTGATCCCTGAAGTTTCAATATGCATTTGGTCCTGGAGTTTCAAGATGTACAGTTTGGTCCCTGAAGTTTTGAAAGTTGGAATTTCGGCGGTCGAGCGAAGCGTCAAGCTCTCAATTCACCATTTATTTTGGTGAATTACACCTCCAATAATGGCCAATCCGTTGGCAATCTTTCACCATTTATGTTGGTGACTTTACTACCTCCATAATGGCCATTATTTGGCTATTATGGAGGCGATTCAGCGACAAAACGGCCCCTCCCTCACCTATATAAACACCCCATTACACCATTGTTGAGTACTAACACATATGCACGAAAAACAAGAAGAGATGCAAAGAAACAAAGGTGCGAAAATACACAACAAAAACAGTTTCTTCCTACACCTTCCAAGGCATCATTTCGTTACTCAATATTCTTCACGGTAGCTCTTGAGTTTCCTTTGCTCAAGTGTTCCATTGCTGTTTTATCTTGGGAGACAAATTGTCCAGGACGTATAAAGGATACATACGGGGCAATATTGTCTTAAGGACAGAGTGCCACACTCGACTCAGCAAAAACGATTTACATTTTTCCGTCTTCTACAAAACTGGAATTTCCAGTTTTTACTTGTGTAGCAATTGTAATCTCAAATTACTAGTTGAACTATTGAATATTTGTTTATCCTTTCGAATACTTGTAATAGTTATATACTTCCCGTACTGCTTTATAAAGTACCATAGAGCAAAAATAACCAACAGTTTTTTCTTGTTTTAGTTTGGTGTTACTTTTGCTTTTAATGATTTTAATATGGTTCTGGAAGAATTATTTTCCTTTTCTTATTTACCATCCAGTTCCATTTTTTTAAGGGAACAAAAGATCATATTATTGGTTCAGACTTTGCGTTGAAGAGGATTCACGTTTGAAAAATATCTAAACACCAACATAGTATGAAATTTTGTGACTAATATTCAGGTTTTATTTCTTAACTAGTATGAAATTTTGTGACTAATATTCAGGTTTTATTTCTTAACTAGTATGAAATTTTGTGACTAATATTCAGGTTTTATTTCTTAACTAATAGCTTGAGGGTCCGACTATTAAGACTTTAGGGTAAAAACAAAATTCACCACGATTGCAAATTTATAAAAAGCTCATCTCCACCAACTCTTTACGTCTCCTCCTCGTCACTTGTGATGAAGAATTTTCTTTACTATGATATATTAAGTTATTTGTTAATATTAATTATTTTTAGATTTTATATTATTATATGTGAATTTCTTCAAGAATTATAAGATCACTCTCTTCATTCTCAAATATGTAAAACCTAATGATTCAATTTTTCAATCTGAATTATTTGACAAATCTTTGAAGAGTGATAAAAGTGTAATTTATTATTATTATTATTATTTGTTTCTTTTCAACGTTAGGTCATAAAAGTAACAACAATTTTTATAAGATATTCCTACATAAGTCTTCAGAAATCACAATAAGATATCTAATAACTTCATTTATAAAATTAGATAAAATAGGTTAATATTCATCACTTTTCAGTTTATGTGATTTTAGAATTATGTATTTATTGATTTGGAAGTACAGACGCAATGCTTTAGCATTAGTATAATTTTATCATTATATAATTGTACTAATATGCATTTGTAGGGAAAGTCAGGGATATTCTTTAATTTGGTCAAACCGAGAACTAACTTTGTTTTTGCTGTTGGGAAGGCAAACACCATTATTATCCACAACAAGATTAAATGTATCTTTTATCTTTTCTTTTTCTTTGTTCACCACATCCTCTTCAAGAATTAAAAGGAGGCGGCAATACCATTTTTAGCTACTTATAATAATAAAATAGGGGAAAAGGTTAAATATACCTCTTTACTTTAATTTATTAGTTAACTTTATCTTCCATTACTAAGATAGTCAAATATACCCCACCCCACCCCACCCCACCCCATTATAAGTTGGGCTAAATATACCCTCACCATTAGTAAAGTATTCAAAAATATATTTTTTTTAAAAATATTCTGACAAATTAGATTTTTTAATTGAAAAAAAATCTGAAAGTAATTTTTTAATCTAGAAAACTATAAAGTATTTTTTAAAAAAATAAAGTGTCCAAATAACCTTTTTTTTAAATCTGGATTAATTTTAAAAATAAATCTGAAAAAATTGATTTAAAAAAAATATTTTCTAGATTATTTAATAAATAATCCAATATTTCGTAATATTTTTTGAAAAAAATGAGTTTTATAAAATTAAGAAAATTTTATATTTTTAATAAAAGTCCATTTTTAAGATTTATTTTAATTAGAAAAATCAAATTTTCAGATTATTTTAAAAAAATTGTCACGTAAGTACCAAATAAAATAAATTAAATATATATATAATATGTTAAAAATGAGGGGTATTAGTATGTATTTTTTAATATAATATGTTCTTACTAGGCCCCCCTCACTCCTTTTGCCCCCATCTCTAGACACAGTGCGAGCATTTAACAAATTTCAGCGATCAAGGGCCCAATTAGAAACACCACTAAACCATATTTATAAAATTAAAAGAAAAGGGGGAGGAGGAGGAGGAAATAGGAGAGAAGTTTGTGCAAAAAAAATATATATATATTCTGAATAACTGTAATTTTATAAAGTTTTAGTGGTGTTTCTAATTTTCTTTTTGAGAAGTACCTCACTTTAACAAATCATTTTACACAGAATAATCCACAAGCTGATGATTCAGTTAAACAACAGATACGCTAATGAATTAATCTTAAAAGCTTTTGGAATCTTAAGCAGAAAAGGACAATAATCTTGGACTAAGAGCATCCACTTGAAAACAAGAACATACTAAAGTAAAAGAAGTGCAAGAATAATACTATTATTATGTTCATCGTACAAGACATTTTAATGTATTTAATTAGAAAAATGGGATCAACTTTAAACCAGTCAGAAGTAGAACTAATTAAGTAGAACCCCAAGATCAACTCTTACTTAAATTATATTTTTGAACTTTGAAGATGAAGACAGAACATACCTTTTTTTCTCACAGAGTTCAAGTGTTGGATTTTTTATTCTTCAATGGCTTCTCTACATCTGGGCTTTAAGCTTTGGGTGTGGATGGAAAAAAAAAGTCTTAGTATTCTCTGTGTGAGATGTAGAAAAATAGGTGCAAGTTTCCCTTTGAGAAAAAGGACCACCTTTTATAGATCACATCGTGCAAACAAACTCAAGCTACGTGTCCCTTTTATAGATAAATGTGTTTTTACATAACCAAGAGACCTTGTTAAATAGATGTTACTCCTTCGACGCATTAGCTATTGTGTCCCAAAATAATTGTTACTTTAAAAAATCGAGACTAAAGTTGATAAGCATTTTTAACTATATTCTTACATTAAAATAATATTCTTTTTAATATTTTTCAGCTCTCAAAAAGTATCTAATAAATGGAAGTAACTTAGTTAATAATATTTTGTATTTATTTATGGGCGTGAAAATAAATAAATCAATAGTTAAAGTGAGACGAAGGGAGTATTTAAATAAGGGTAAGTTACTAAATATATTTTTTACTTTTTAAGAGCGAGTAAACTTTATAAGGAGTGTATCCTACCTGAAAGCATCACTTAATATGGACGAAGAAAGTACTACATAAAATATCAGTAGTCAAACTTAAATTTCTGAAACATAATTAATAATGGTAATTTAATGAACATAATAATAATGAGTAATAATTTTTAATGAGAGTGACAAGTCATTAAGGACAAATAAAAATAACTAAAGGAATAACTATTTTCAGTTCATGTAACTAAAAATAACTATTTTCCTAGAATTTTATTGTGGAATTCTGAATAGTACTTCTGTCTCATTTTACTTACCCCCACCCCATAAACCCCCTGCCCCTTAATATTTATTTTTTAACTCCTACATTAATATATTTACACTTCAACCCAATTTTTCAACTATAAATACCTCATTTTATCTCACAAATCTTCCTACAATCTCTCTAATCTCTCAATTTATATATCTACAAATCTACAATTACATTGCCTACTAAATATTTTATTTTATTTGCTCATTTGTATAATTGTATCAAAGTTTAAAAATTGGGACTGAAGTTGACAACTAGCTTGAGGATCATCGATCGAGCAAAGTTTTAATTTTCAACATGGATTACAAGTCGATGTTACGTCAGCGTTTGGTACATTTGTTCCTTCTTTAAATTATTATTGTTACTTTATTTTAATTATCGCACTTAATTTCATTATCTTTAATTATTTATTTGCATAATTAAAATGGAATGATTAAGAGATATGTTTAAGGGTAAGGGTAAGGATACTTCTTCTAGTAGGGGTAACAAGGGCAGATGTACTTCTTCTAGTCATCATATTCCTAGACAAGATGATTTGATTGATTACACTCATATAGATAAAACTGAATTTTTTAATGATATACCATTAGATGATGATCTATATTCTGCAACTGAACAAAACTTTAATTTAGAAGATAATCTAGATGACACACCCACTAATCTAGATGACACACCCACTAGTGCACCTTAAACTGAAACTGGAACGCCTCTTATTCCCCCTAGTATGAGACGAGACCCTACACAACGAAAATTTAAATCAGCTGCATGAGATTATTTTTATAGGGACCAAAAGAATCAAGTAGTTAGATGCAAATTTTGTACAAATGTTTATAAATTTAAAATGGAAAAGGGTCAGGGCGAAACGGGAGGTTTATTGAGACATGTATAAAGCTTTCACAAAGCTAGGTGGGATGAATACGAGGCTACAAAGTCGGGTGCGCCAATGTGCTCTCAGTCGGGACAAGGTTCACATAGTATCTCGGACCAAGTACAGGGTCAAATCAATCCGACGACGGGGAATTATAGGTCATAAATACGATAAACATAAAGATAGGGAAGCAATAGCAAAATTAGTTGCGGTGGAGGGTTTGCCTTTTTCATTTCCTTCATATCCTGGTTTTATTCATTACATAAGATATATGTATAATCTTGCTTTTAACGGTTTTCCTAGATCAACTGTTAGGAGAGACGTTTTTAAATTTGCACATTAATATCAACAATATTTATGTTATGCATTATATCAATTTTTTGACAAAGTATCTATCACTTTTGATATAGGTCGTCGTACTAACGGCCATGATTATTTAACTGTAACATGTCATTGGATAGATCATAATTGGTCTATGCAAAAACGTATTTTAGCATATAGATATTGATGATAGGCACACTGGAAATTTATTGAAGAAAATATTCATCAAATTTGCGATTATTATGGTATAACTGACAAAATAATGATTGTTACGTTAGATAATGTTTCTTCTAATAATTATGCAGTGAGATTTTTAAAAGATTTATTAACTCCATCTTTTCCTAATTATTTTCATATAAAATGTGAGTGTCATATTTATAACTTAGTTGTAAAGGATGGTCTATCACTTTTTGAAAACATTCTTAATAAAGTACAATTTGCTATAAATTTTATTTTTAGAAGTAATAGAATACAAAGAAAAAAAATATTAAAAAAATATGTCACGGTTGTGGATTATCTTTTAGAAATATTCCTGAAGAAGTAGCGACTAAGTGTAATTCTCTGTATGAACAACTACTTGTTGCTTACGATTATAGAAGACATATAACTTTATTTTTAATGCCCATAATAAAAATCCAACTGATTTGCTTATAGATAATGATTGGGAAAAAATTTCAGGACTTATTGGATTTTTAGAGCAATTTTTTCAAGCAACTAAAGAATTTTCTGATATATATTATTCTACTATTTTAACTATGTTATTTTATATAACACTAATATTTTTGTTATTTAATGAATATATGGAAAAAACATCTTATAAGGCATCTATTAAAAAAATATTTATCATATTTAAAAAATATTTTTTTCATATTCCCACTATTTAATTATTGGTGATGTATTAAATTCGACTATTAAAATAGACGGTTGTAAAGCACTTACTGAAACTATGTATGATTGTATAACAATACTTCCACCTCCAACTCCAAAAAACCCAAATGAACAACCACCTAAGGAACCAACTAAAGAAGAAGTTTTGTATAGCATACACGATGAATGCAAAAAAAAAAAATATACGCATTACCAACAAGAGAGTGTTTGCAACCAACCAACTTTTATACCATCTTTTTCTTCTCCTCCTCCTCCTCCTCCTCCTTCTTCTTCAATACAACCTTATAAAAGACATGTTGTTTCTGCGGTTAGTATTGAAAGCCTTAGAAATAAAATATTTAGTGGTTCCACTACTAATCAAGTTAGCGAGTTTGATTTTTTTTATTTTGCAGGGTGTTGTACCGTACCAAGCAGTTCTCAATGAAGAAGGACGTCACAAGACATTGTGAAGAAATTAGAAAATGTGTTTATAAATATGTAATATTTTTAATTATAATTTTACTATGTAATTTGCAACTTTCAACACCACAAAGTTGCATTTTGAAATTGTATTACAAAAATATCATATTACTATTAAATAATATAAGAGACACAAAAACATCCATGTGATATTTTTACTACACTATCTTGTTCAATTATTGAAGTGTTTATATATATTATTTTTTAAAATTAAGTGCAAAAAAAATGGAAATCCCAGTCCCGACTCGACCTCGCCCCGCCCCGCCATGTCCGGTCCCCTTTTCCGACGGGACGTTGGCCAGTCCCGTCCCGTCCCGCCAGTCCCATCGGAGGACATGTCTCGACATCCCCAGTCCCGTCGGGTCCCAGCCCGCTGGGACCCGCTCCACCCCTCCCCGTTGGACACCCCTAGCCCAAAGTGGGCGGTGATGCTATTTTTACTTATTTTTCCGTGATGTTTAAATTAATGTATTTATTTGACTTTTTCTTTTGTTGAAGCGCATGCTGACGGTGGTTATTTATTGGGTGTACTTTGCTTGGTGCCACTTGATTGGATGAAGAGATTAAAAAACATGTGGATGTTTTCAATGGAATATAAATACTAACTGTTTCGGGAAAAAAAGGGAAATTTCAGAGACCGAAAGTCTAACTTTTTAGGTTGTAATGTTAGGTCGAATGTCGTATTTAATATTTGTAAAATAAAAATTTATATATTTAAAAATTACATAAAAATAATAAATTTAACCCTTGGTAAATTAAGAATATTCCTAAATCATAAGAAAGTTGTTTTAAAAAAATATTTAGATTTATACTGCTCTTTTTATTTATTTATGTTGGTGGATGATTTTGTAAGGGACGAATTCACCTACCAAATGGGAAAAGGGTAGATGTCCGCACGATCAGTAATTTGGGTCGTGACATTAATAGTACTCTAAAAATATATTCACACAACATAAATTTAGCCATAAAATGTACATAATTTTATATAAAATAAAACTCCCAATACAAACACAAAAACATCCCCCTCACATCCAAATCAAAACAACAATATCAAATCCCCTTAAACCATATAAATTCTAAGTACTAACTAACCCCAGAAAAAACATTCACATGCAGGGTGAGGGGGTCACTAACAAACCCTAATAGACCTTAGTAAAGGGGGGGGGGTGAGAGGGGTAAGACTTTATCAAGTTCGAGTCCAATGACTCCGATTGTAGCCCTAACCATCCTCTCTATTTTCTCTTGCGCGGCTTTCAACTCAGCTTGTTCCTCCATAATCTTGTCTAGTTTCTCAGCAATGTCTATCAAAAGAAAATGAACGTCTATAAGACGCTCATTCACACACTTAGGCGAATTGATGACGTTTTCATACTTGCCAAAATCACCCTACAGCCGTTTGTCAGCCATTTAAACAAAAAATTGAAAGGATTAACTAAAAGAATAAAGCAAGTTATATAGTTTATTAATCGGAAAAAAAATAGAAGATGAGCAGTTTATAAAACCTTTGGTAGGTATCGTCTAGAACACCGTACTCGAAAAGTTGGAAATGAATTATATTGTTGGAATAAGCACATTTTTTATATATATATATATATATATATATATATATATATAGAGAGAGAGAGAGAGAGAGAGAGAGAGAGAGAGAGAGAAATTAATTAGAAAGGACAGCTACAGAAGAAAAAAATAAATAATCGCTCATATTTATCCCTAATGTTAGTGTAAATTTTTAAATTTATTCTAATTTTTTGAAGTTGGTTAATATGAAATCTCAAAAGTTTAATATAATGATAAATTACAATCTTTATTAATTTTATTATGACCAAATCATGAATGATTAATTTAATTGCATGACGTGTACAAAAAATTGTAACATATTATTAAATTAGTTATTTTATTTTAACATATTATTTTTTATTAAATTGTATCAAATTGGAGCTCACTGTACAATTTGTGTTGAATCTCAACGTTGAAATTGTTCTAATGGTTCAATTGGAGTCAAACATTTATGTTGACTTCCTTAAATTTAATCAAATTGGACCTCAACAACACTTAGTCTTGATCTAGTGGTTCAATTGGAGTCACATATTTGTGATAGCTTGAATTGATTTCACTAATTATTATTGATTAAATTGAATCAAATTGGATCTCAACATTGAAGTTGTTCTAATGGTTCAATTGGAGTCAAACATTTGTGTTGACTTCCTTATAGTGAATCAAATTGTACCTCAACAATACTTAGTCTTGATCTAGTGGTTCAATTGGAGTCACATGTTTGTTATAGATTGAATTGATTCCACTAATCATTATTAATCAAATTGGATCTCAACATTGAAGTTGTTCTAGTTTTTCAATTGGAGTCAAACGTTTGTGTTGACTTCCTTAAATTGAATCAAATTGGACCTCAACAACACTAAGTCTTGATATAGTGGTTCAATTGGAGTCATTGATTTGTGATAGTTTGAATTGATTCCACTAATCATTATTGATTAAATTGAATCAAATTGGATGTCAACATTGAAGTTGTTCTAATGTTTCAATTGGAGTCAAACATTTGTGTTGACTTTCTTAAATTGAATCAAATTGGACCTCAACAACACTAAGTCTTGATCTAGTGGTTCAATTGGAGTCACACATTCTTAATAGCTTGAATTGATTCTATTAATCATTATTGATTAAATTAAATCAAATTGGATCTCAATATTGGAGCTCATAATACAATTTGTGTTGAATCTCAACATTGAAATTATTTTAATGGTTCAATTGGAGTCAAACATTTGTATTGACTTCCTTAAATTGAATCAAATTGGATCACAACAACACTTAGTCTTGATCTAGTGGTTAAATTGGAGTCACACATTCTTGATAGCTTGAATTGATTCCACTAATCATTATTGATTAAATTGAATCAAATTGGATCTCAACATTGAAGTTGTTCTAATAATTCAATTGGAGTCAAATATTTGTGTTGACTTCCTTAAATTGAACCAAATTGGACCTCAACAACACTATGTCTTGATCTAGTGGTTCAATTGGAGTCATATATTTCTGATAGCTTGAATTGATTCCACTGATCATTATTAATTATATTGAATCAAATTTGATCTCAACATTGAAGTTGTTTTAATGGTTCAATTGGAGTCAAACATTTGTGTTGACTTCCTTAAATTAAATCAAATTGGACCTCAACAACACTTAGTAGTGATCTAGTGGCTCAATTGTAGTCACACATTTGTGATAGCTTGAATTGATTTTACTACTTATTATTGATTAAATTGAATCAATTTGGATCTCAACATTGAAGTTGGTCTAATGGTTCAATTGAAGTCAAACATTTGTGTTGACTTCCTTATATTGAACCAAATTGGACCTCAACAATACTTAGTCTTGATCTAGTGGTTCAATTGGAGTCACACATTTGTGATAGATTGAATTGATTCCACTAATCATTATTAATTGAATTGAATCAAATTTAATCTCGACATTGAAGTTGTTCTAATGCTTCAATTGGAGTCAAACATTTGTGCTGACTTCCTTAAATTGAATCAAATTGGACCTCAACAACACTTAGTCTTGATCTAGTGGTTCAATTGGAGTCACACATTCTTGATAGCTTGAATTGATTCAAGATTAAATTGAATCAAATTGGATCTCAACATTGAAGTTGTTCTAATATTTCAATTGGAGTCAAATATTTGTGTTGACTTCCTTAAATTGAACTAAATTGGACCTCAACAACACTATGTCTTGATCTAGTGGTTCAATTGGAGTCATATATTTCTGATAGCTTGAATTGATTCCACTGATCATTATTAATTATATTGAATCAACTTTGATCTCAACATTGAAATTGTTTTAATGGTTCAATTGGAGTCAAACATTTGTGTTGACTTCCTTAAATTAAATCAAATTGGACCTCAACAACACTTAGTCTTGATCTAGTGGCTCAATTGGAGTCACACATTTGTGATAGCTTGAATTGATTTTACTGCTTATTATTGATTAAATTGAATCAATTTGGATCTCAACATTGAAGTTGTTTTAATGGTTCAATTGGAGTGAAATATTTGTGTTGACTTCCTTAAATTGAATCAAATTGGACCTCAACAACACTTATTCTTGATCTAGTGGTTCAATTGGAGTCACACATTTGTGATATTTTGAATTGATTCCACTAATCATTATTAATCAAATTGGATCTCAACATTGAAGTTGTTCTAATTTTTCAATTGGAGTCAAACATTTGTGTTGACTTCCTTAAATTGAATCAAATTGGACCTCAACAACACTAAGTCTTGATATAGTGGTTCAATTGGAGTCATTGATTTGTGATAGTTTGAATTGATTCCACTAATCTTTATTGATTAAATTGAATCAAATTGGATCTCAACATTGAAGTTGTTTTAATGGTTCAATTGGAGTCAATTATTTGTGTTGATTTCCTTAAATTGAATCAAATTGGACCTCAACAACACTTAGTCTTGATCTAGTTGTTCAATTTGAGTCACACATTTGTGATAGCTTGAATTGATTCCACTAATCATTATTGATTAAATTATAACACCTCGTACCTTAGTGTTATGATGCGTCGTAGTAAAACCATATGAGTGAAAAGAAATTAAGGTCATAAATGTGGTTATAATTGTAAGACCATGTATTTTTGAGAAATTTTGAGACCATTATATTGCCTTGATATGATATTTTTTCGTTTAAGTGATATTTAATTATGTTTTTTATATAGTTATTAGTACTACTACTTTTTGAATATGCTTTAAATTATATACATGATATGAGGAAGGCTATAAAATTCTTTAATATGTAGATAGAAATTACTTTCTCATAAGAAAAGTTATCTTTTCTCATTTTGAAATTTATAGTACAAAATTTTGTATTTTTTAGGTTGGTAAAATATGAATTCGATAAATTATATTTTGTACAATATTTAAGTGAATTGAGATTCAAAATTAAATTAAAATTACTGAATAAATATAATGCGAAATATAATTATTGACTAATAAATGATGAGATAAAGTTGGGACTTAGTGGTTGCCGCATGGCAACAATTAAATCAAGACTCTTGAAGAGTTAAAAGCACTCATAAGGAAGTTGAATATTATATTATAAATATATGGGACAAATGGGTCAAGTTTGTCTTTGATATATTTAGATGTTATGTCATCTAAATATTTTATTTCTGTTGTTTTGTTTTAGTTTGTCCCTTATTTTGTTTGGAATGAAAAGGTTTGTTTTAGAATGCAACAATGTGTCTCTTTTAATGTGTATGATTAATCAAATGTTCTAATGAAATAATTTTAAGATGATGAAATAATTTTATGTGAAAACACTAACACTTCACAAAATATTTAAATTTTCAACTAAAAAAAATATTTAATACTAGGGTTTTCTTAATTCCATTCATACACTAACAATTCAACATCTAAAAAATGTATTGTGAAGTTTTAATTTTGATTACACAAATTCTTAGATTTTTTATTTGTCCACATTAGATAGTCTGATAAAAATTTGGCCAAACGCATTCAATGTACATGTTATTTAGACGAAGTAATGTACAAAAGTTTAATCAACTTAAAAATAGAAAATAAAATGAAATAAAATAAGATAATAAAGAAAAGGAAAACAAATGGGTTGCAACAATTCATTTTTACACTTCAAACAATGCATTGGTTAATCAATCGGTGAAAAACTAAAAATTATGATTGTTCGGATTGCTACATAAATCTATTTAAATCAAGACTACTTATGAAACATTCCTACACAATCAGAAAAGACACAATCTAAAAATCATTTCAAATTCATCTACAAAATGGCCATATCTCAAGGTGTTGTACATCCTAACGGTAGATTGCATGAACACCCATCCCCTCTCCCTGTATTGCTTATCATAATAATGTTGTTAACGCAAATCTCTGACTTTCTCAGGAGATTGATGATCTTAAGACAGAAATAAATTTTTAAGGCCTCCTTACAATGCTCTCAGTAGAGATAATGATAACTGAGAAGAGAACTGCACTTTATAAGGCAGAAATTATTTCAACATACCGGTGAATTTGACAATGGGGCTGTTTATAACGGGTGGTGAAGTAGGTGTTAATGCTAGTGGTTTGTTTTTATTTTAATGTTAATTTTTTGCCATATTTTATGGTATTTTGATGGTGTTTATGTTATTTTATTTTTAAATTTTGTGATAGTGTATCGACATGGGTATTCAATCTTAATGAAATATTTTTTTTAAGCATATGTTATTGTCATATATTTTCATATTGTTTTTTTCATCTTTATCATTTCTTGAAATTTTATTTTATTTAGTATTTAATTTTTTCTTGCTATGAATTTTAGGAATGTATTTTTTTCATCTTATTGTATTCTTTGAAAATTCATTTCGTAACAATTTGCAATACCAAAATAAAATAATTTGCAAGACCAATTAATAATTTGCAAGACCAGATAAAACATAATATTATTACAAATTAAACAGAATTACAAGTAAATTTTTCAGAAATCTTCAATTCAACTACAATTTCAGTCAAAAAATAAGCTAGTCTAAAGGTATTTTCATCATGAACTTCGACATTTTTCACAACCCCATATGTTCCCCAGGTGTTTCCCCAGATGATTCTCCAGCTGCTACTTTAAGATTATATGTTGTTAATGCATCCATGGCTTCTTCATGACTTGCATACCATTCATGGATGTTTCCTCGAAAATCATTTATCAGTGGTGCACACTCCCACCAATCATTAAAGATATCTTGCTTTCTCCCCTTAAAAACAACATAAAACCCACCCTTTTTGGTCATTTGATCTTAACCCTAGAATGATAAGAAGGAGAAAAAGAGAGAAAAAATGAACTAGTTAGAATATTCATCGCTAAACATTATTGCAAATATAAAGTGGAATGTTCATATCATCACCTATTTAATACCAATAAAAAAATGAGAAATATTATATGTATAAGTAGTGTATACGGAAAATATTTTTATTTGAACGTTATACACACCTATTTGATGACCAATAAAAATAAGGAGTGTATAAATAGCATATATGAAAAGTATTAATATTTGGACATTTTTTTTAGGTTGCATAGTTTGTCGTATGATTTTGGTATTAGGGTTGCACGTTTATTTCAACTGATTGAGCATTGGGCAGAAAAGAGCAATGATGATAAAGTATAAAATTTGATTTTTTTTACTTTCTCCTCTTCGTTTTCAAGAAGGATATTAACGGAATAGAAAAAGAATTAAATAACCGGTATATCCTCAAAGGGCATCTAAAATTACATTAATATCCCTAATTTGAGTGAGTTGTGCCAAGTCGTGCCAAAAGTGATTGTGCCAAATATAATTGTCCTATTAAAATTGGACTAAGGATGAAGCTTGAAACAACTGCAGGATTCGTAATCATATCTTTGGCCACATATTTATCCATAGCCAATTATAGAGCGGAAGGGTGGGAGGAGCCTCAGCAGTATTCATAGCCTCCATTCGGGTCAAGTCATGACTTGTAGAGAAACAAAAGGTCATCACAACCCCATATGGCGAGTTGATAAGTGGCAAGGTGATTGAGGTACAACCACTCTGACGTCGCGGGTTCGAATCCGTGTGGTGACAGTCTTTAATAAAGTAGACAAGTAAAAGTGAACGAATGGAGTATAATATCTCAACTCCTCCATCATGCATGTATATTTATGAAATGTGCCTTTGGAGGTTATTAAGTGAATGGAATTATGATTTAATTGAAAAGAAGACACTGAATAGTAATCTTAGGTATTAAATTTAAGCTTCGGATTAATAAAGGATATGCTCTATGAATGAACCTGTTTAGATTGAAATTAAAATTTTGGCCGTTCAATGGTAATTTGGTTCGTCTTTCCTTATTCTGAAGCAATCGTTCCTTATTCTGAAGCAATCGTCAGTGAAGAGGATACTTTTGATCTACTTAACTTATGAGAAGGATATTTTGTTGGGTATTTTTGCTCTATGGTACTTTATAAAGCAGTACGGGAAGTATATAACTATTACAGATATTCAAAAGAATAAACAGAGATTCAATAATTCAACATGGAATCTGAAATTACAATTGTTACACAAGTAAAAACTAGAAATTCCAGTTTTGTAGAAGACGGAAAAATGTAAATTATTTTTGCTGAGTCGAGTGTAGCACTATGTCCTTAAGACAATATTGCCCCGTATGTATCCTTTATACGTCCTGGACAATTTGTCTCCCAAGATAAAACAGCAATGGAACACTTGAGCAAAGGAAACTCAAGAGCTACCGTGAAGAATATTGAGTAACGAAATGATGCCTTGGAAGGTGTAGGAAGAAACTGTTTTTGTTGTGTATTTTCGTGCACTGTTTTGCTGCATCTCTTTTGTTAACTCCTCTCTTCAACAATGGTGTAAGGGGGGTGTTTATATAGGAGAGGTATGGACTGTTTTACTGCCTGAAAACTGCCTCCATAATAGCCAAATAATGGCCATTATGGAGGTAGTAAAGTCACCAACATAAATGGAGAAAATTGCCAACGGATTGGCCATTATTGGAGGTGTAATTCAGCCAAAATAAATGGCTGAATTGAGTGCTTAACGTTTCTGTTCTGGACCGTCGAAATTCCAACTTTCTGAAAACTTCAGGGACCAAACTGTACATCTTGAAACTTCAGGGACCAAACTGTACATATTGAAACTTCAGGGATCAACCTGCACATCTGAAAGAATTCTGGTCCAAACTGCACATCTGAAACCACGGGATCAAACTGCATTTACGGCAAAGTTTTACGGCCCAAAAAGATAATATCGAAGGCCCAGACCCGCGACCACCCACGACCCATGGATCAGTGAGCCGGAACCCGGACCGGACGGGCGGGCGGCGGCGGCGGCAGCGTGTGGTCTTTCCTTGAACCGAAGCACATCTAGGTCCTCCCTCCTTTAAACACATGGGATACCCTTGGGGTCCCAAACCCCAAACCAATTTCGAGTCTTATATACACAACAATTCTTTCTTCCTCTACTGATGAGGGAGAATTGAACACAATACCACACTTTCCATGCTTCAAACACCTTACTTCGAGGACCAATATCTCTTTCATTTCTCAATGAAATTTGACGATTCTTGGCCCTACGGTTATCTACGTACTTAGTAGATCATGCATGTGTGAAGAACCGGATTCTCCAACATACGTAACACTAGTGTTTAAGCCGTTAAAGTTGGTCGGTCGCAACTCCCGCCAAAGGCAAATTTCCAACATATTTTAAGCTATTTAACTAACGAAAAAGACATTTTTGGTTCAAAAACGAAAAGGAGGACAATATTATTCTATTTCAAGGAGTTCAGTGATATTTGTAGTACTCTTTCCCAATGAGAAAAGAAAGGAGAGGTGTTCTCGCCCCGAATTCTGCTTTCTGCCATTTTTTCGGCTGATGAAATCGGGAGACACATTAATTACTTAACTTAAGCAATTTATGTTGGAAACGGAACTCTAATTTCAAGCAATGAGTTCCTCAACTACTCCAAAAAGCGTTAGGACGGTGGTGTGAGTAAACTAAGAGGTAAGAAACATGAATACAACCGAGTAAAGTAAAAGTAAGGGATAAAAAATAAAGATAGATAAAATTTGAGTTGTTTAATTGATTGTGTGTGTATATACAAAAATGTGTTCTATTTATAATAAAAAAAGAGGAAAAAATTGTACAAACGTGTCCCCCCCATGTCAGCCATCAAGTAACCCACCAAGTTTAATGGCCGACTATGGGGCAGGTGGTGCCGATTTTCTCGCCCTCTACTCCTCTTGTTCGGATAATGGCCCCTTTCTTTTGGCTATCGTTGGCCGTTATCGCTTACGAGGGTCTGAAAATCCTTTTGACTTGGTCGTTGAGGCGTCTGCGTCTGAGTGAGTCTCAGTCGTACCTCTAACTGACAACTCGGCTGAGATGCCTTGGTAGCCGATGAAGTTCTTATAGTCGAGGGCTATAAGTAAATTTGGCTCCGAAATAGTTCGGTTGTCACTGAATTCGGATACACACTTAGTTATTTTTTAGTGTTAACAATTGCCCTCCTACATTAACTCGAGTGTGATTGTTGATTTGATGTATCCGAAAGTAGCCATCGTTTTAGTCTGACTACCGCGTATGTCACTTCAATCGTCTCGTCTCTAGTGCATGCAATGATGGTCTTTAAAAAGCTCTTCTTTCCTTCCACAGAAATGTCTCGGCTTCCACAAACATTTTCCGACGGATTCTTAGCTGCACGTTTTGGGCGAAAAGACCCCCAACAGAGTGTCAATTATATCCCTGAGAAAAAGGAAGTATTTTAGGAGAGGCGTTCTACACGAGGTTTCTCATTCAATCTTCTCGGTCATTCCCAAATTCCTCGCCTTTTTTTGCCGAAAACCCTGTTTCTTCATCGGAAAGAACCATGTCTTCATCCTCTTCTCTATCTCCGGGGTCGGATAGTACCGATTTGGCTGCTGATGACCTAATCCCCCATTTTGCCTTCATAGATGAGTAACTGGTTCTTGCCCCTTTTGGCACATCTGAACAAGGTGACCTCCTTTTTTCTCGGCATCTAAGCCCGACAAACTACAATATTTTGATTACTTGTGACTGGTTCACCGGTGACCGTTGTCCGGCTAGTATGTGCACCTGCCCGACCAGGGTTTCCAACTATTTTGTTTGGTTGGACAAAGTGAAGTCGACCAAGGAAGTCGAATGGAGGCGCACTGGTCTCTATGACGCCATTGTGCTGTCGGAATTTGACCCCTCCTGCAACATAGGTATTATATATTAGGGGTGAGCGGGTCCGGGTACCCTAACATTTTTTAACTACCCGGACCCTACCCGGTAAAAGATCGGTTCCTAAATTTACTACCCGGAACCTACCCGTAGCAATCATTACCCGGAACCTACAGGACCTGCGGTCCTGTAGGTTCCTGCACTGTCAATAAAAACACAAATTAAGCAACAATTTTTAAGCCTATGAGAATAAAAAGAGTTCTAAAATAATTTCATCAAGTAGTTTTTAGCACTGCAATCGGAGTTTTTAGTACCCTTTATAAGAAGTTTTAGAAAACTTATTCATTGTAGAAAAGCTAATTACATTACCAAAACATAAAATTGTAAGTCAAATTTGACACTCAATTAATTGAACGTGTTGATTTCAAAATAAATTTGAAAATATCTGAATTAAACTTATTTTCGTGTTCATAAGCTCTTCGATACAAAAGAAAAGCTTTATTATACTAGTAAATCCCTAAATTTCATCTTCACAACTACAAAAATATACACAAATTTTAAAAATAGATTTACATTTCAAATAAAAAGTAATACAAATTGAAGATGAGTATACTTTGAAATAGACGAAGCATATGATATTAAAAAGAAATTGAAGAGTTAGATATGAACTCATATGCATTTTAGGAATGACGTGAACACAACCAAAGGAGAGAAAGAGGCAAAGGTAAAGCTTCAATGACGACAACGAAGAAAGTACCTGAGAGAAAGCTTCAACAACGACGATGATGAAGCTCGGTGGTGTAGCTAAAACGTCATTGTTATTGAGAGAGTTTTGGGGTGGGGAAAATCAATATGCAGGCGTGCAACAAATAATTTTGGAGAAAGTTAAAAGTGGTCCAAATGTTTAAAAAAAAAAATTTAATATTTTATAGGTTCCGGGTATCGGTTCCGGGTCCGGGTACCCTGTCTCTATTTGCCGGAACCGGAACCGGACCCGACATTGATCGGTTCCTAATTTTACTACCCGGACCCTACCCGTTATTATAATATATCTACCAGGAACCTACCCGTTAGTGTCGGTTCCGATCGGGTATCTGGGTATCCTGTACCCGTGCTCACCCCTATTATATATGCCTTTCTTGGTCACTGGTCGACTGCTACCAATGCCTTTGTTTTCCCCTGGGGAATGATAACCCACACATTGCTTGATGTGACGACGATACTTAGCCTTTCGATTCCGGGAGCCGAGGTGCCTGTCCTAAGTGATATAGGTATTGCCGATTTAGGCATCATGGTCTCGAAGACTTCTTCAGGTTACGGCCAGTTTATAACCAACAACCGCCAGATATCACCCCTTCTAGTCGATGATGCCTAGCATCATGCTTTTCTATTTTTTTTTGTTTAGCCAATACTTTGTCTATAAGGGTTCTTGTGCAGTTGTGAAAGAGCTGGAAATTTATACGGCGTTAGCCATTTCGGGGATGGATGTCAGCTGGGCATCTCTCTTCTTAACCTATCTTTACGTGGCTCTAGATGATGCCCAGGCGAGGTTGAGGGACTCCAAAAACTTGGATACTTTAGCTCAGTCACGGTAACCTGAGGTTGGGGCCAATAGATCCTATCATGGAAGCAACTCTCCATGTCGGCCCAGCTCTGTACGAAATCAGGAGCAAAAGAGGAGTACCATGCGAAGGTTGTTCCCGTTAGAAAGAGAGGGACTAGCTGTAACTTGTGATACTCATTCTGGCTAGCCTTTCCGCATTGGGCAGTAAATCTACTGATGTGCTCGATAGTGGATTTGCCGTTGTCGCCAGAGAAGATGGCAAACTCCAGTATTTTGAAGCCCCATCGGCAAAGGTGCTATCCGATCTACCCAATTGGGGTAGGGCTTCTTATAAACAGGCATGTCCAAAGGTTTCAGTTGGATGCCGAAGTACCTCCGCATGGTATTAGCAATAATCTCTAGGTTTATCAGTTGTGACGTAGTCTGCCGATTCTCTACTGAATTCGGCTGGTAGGCGTTCTGCACTAGCGGCCTCCATTTTTCACTTTGTTGGATAGGGTTGTGAAGGTTGTAGGTGGTTTGTTGGCCATTACCAATAGGTTGGGTAATGCCCCATGGCTGTTGTTGGGTATGGCCACCATAGCCTGCAACCTGAGCTCCTAAAACGGCTAACGGAGCCTGAGGATAAGGTGGAATTGTGTTCCATGGCTGCTCTCCTCGGATGTCGGCCGTTCTTAGAAAGTTCACACTTCCTGGAAGGTATGGATTGGGTATTGGCAATGACTACTAAAATGGTATTTTGCTATAAACAGTGTCACCAGATAGCCGAGGTAAGTCATTGTCAGGGGCCATCGGCTACCAATTTGGCTGGCAAATGTTGTTCACCTACACCGTAGGTCCATTTGTAGAAACGTACGGCATAACGGGCGGCAATCCAAAGTGTCCTGGAGCCTAAACTGGTCTTCGATCCATGTTGATCTGCCCATACTGCAGACTCGCTTGGTCAAGTGGCACGTTTTGCCCCCCAAGGTTCGGCGGCGATCATGCAGTATGCTGGTTGCCATGCGATAGGGCCTGTGTTCCTAGGTGCGCTATCGGTTGTGCCTGAGTGGGCACTGACTGATGCACATGCGGCTGAGGAACAACACCAGGAGTCACGATCTCATTCTAAACATCACCGCTCGTCAGAGGGATGGCATAACAAGCCGAACATTCTCCTGGGTGCATTCGGTTAGTTTCCATCTCCCTCGCTTGCTGAACCTCATTATGTACCATCGGCTTCACACTGTCAGCCAACTATTTAGAAACTTGGTCCATAATATCGTGAATGCCCAAGTCAATATGTTGTCTAATAGACGTGGTCATTATGGTTGGACCTTCAGATTGGCTAGATTCTACCACAGTTTGGGTTGATGGAGGAAGTGGAGGGATATCCACCGTTGTAGGCATACCCGCGGAGGATGCTGGTTCGTTGTTCCTTTTGGGAGGATTTTGTTTAGGATGTGGACTGGACTCGAGGTTCATTTTCTTACCGGACCTTAGGCGCATACACCAAGAATGATCATGACCTGGAGAATCAAACTTTGCTATAATTCACTTATGGTCCCACTGGGCGTGCCAAATTTGTTCTCGCCCCGAATTCCGCCTCTACCATTTTATCGATTGATGAAATCGGGAGACAAATTGATTCCTTAACTTAAGCGATTTGGGCTGGAAACGAAACTTTAATTTCCAGCAAAGGGTTCTCCAACTACTCAAGAAATCGTTAGGACGGTGGTGTGAGTAAACTAAAAGGTAAGAAACATGAATACAACCGAGTAAAGTAAAAGTAAGGGATAAAAAATAAAGATAGATAAAAATTTGAGTTGTTTGATTGATTGTGTGTGTGTATTTCCAAAATGCGTTCTATTTATAGTACAAAAAGAGGGGGGAAATGTACAAACGCCCCCCCCCCCATATCAGCCATCAAGTAACCCACCAAGTTTAATGGCCGACTATGGGGGAGTTGGTGCCGATTTTCTCGCCCTCTATTCCTCTTGATCGGATAATGGCCCCTTTGTTTTAGCTGTCGTTGGCGGTTATCGCTTATGGGGCTCTGAAAACCCTTTTGACTTGGTCGTTGAGGCGTCTGCGTCTGAGTGGGTCCCAGTCGTACCTCTAACTGACAACTCGGCTGAGATGCCTTGGGAGCCAATGAAGTTTTTGTAGTCGAGGGCTAGGAGTAAATTCAGCTCCGGATAGTTCGGCTATCACTGAATTCGGCTAAACATTTAGCTATTTTTGAGTGTTAACAAGAGGTCCCTAGGGCATAGTTGGATGGCAAAGATGGCAAAGGAGGAGAACTTAAAATCCAGCTGGAGGCTTGCAGCGTGAGTTCGAACCTGATGGGAGCAATTTGCTCTCTTTTGGGGTAGGACCTTGTAGGTGATATCAGTTGCTCTGTTCTCAAACTCTGGTCATTCAGGCACATCCCGCGATTTACTGGTAGTAGTGCTGAGGGACCGAGACTACTATCTCTAGAAATAGTACGTCGTAAGCCGGGAAGCTGGATATCAAAAGAATATATATAACTTGGACGGTTACTTTCAACCATAAACAAAGGTCGGCTACTCCAATTCCATATGTGAGAAGTGCAAGAGAAAAATATCCATGCATCTTTGAGCAAAATGGAGCAATTTAAAGAAGGTTAATAGGCTGACTATCAATATAGCAATTTTAAATATACTGATTAATCTGGCTTGAGAAATAAGAGGAAGGAGAAGGATGCATGGTGGTGACTTCGGCAGTGGGGATGGTGGCGGAAGTGGTTGATAAAAAGAGAATGAAGTAGAAGAGATTAAAATAAGTCTAAATATATGGTTTTCACATGTTAGTTTTAGGTGTATCACACACACTGAAAAGTGTCTAATAGATGGATTTAGAATAAATGTAAGTGTTCAATAGCCGAACAAGATCAAATTTAGTGTCAAAATGAAAATGAGAACTAGTTTAGGAGACCTCCTTTAGCTTAATTAAATAATATTCAAAATCATTTTGGCATATAATACATACGCGCATCTATGTATATGCATATGTGTGTGCGCGTCGCCGCGTCCTATGCAGTGAATGCTTTCCTCCTTGATCTTCTGCCTCGAGCTTCTTCACCATGTGAAGTAGAGAACTAATTTGGTATGCATACCAACATTTATTTATTTTTATTATTATTGTTATTATTACAATAACTTCTTAGAGTATATTTCAGTTTTTTTCTTCAAAGTCTATTTCAGATTCCCTCTTGCTTTAATAAATTAACATTTTATAAAGGACACCTTCACATTTTATTTATTTCTTCTTTGTTAGTTGGGTAAATCCATTAGTGATCATCCAACTTTGAGTTTATTACCCAATTTATT
This sequence comes from Anisodus acutangulus, assembly GCA_029783415.1. Classification (NCBI taxonomy): domain Eukaryota; kingdom Viridiplantae; phylum Streptophyta; class Magnoliopsida; order Solanales; family Solanaceae; genus Anisodus; species Anisodus acutangulus. Next base: position 40,652,995 of record CM056505.1, read on the forward strand.
TATTTCTTATCAAATAAAAAGGCATTTAACTTTAAAGTTTATCACACAAAATTACTTTTCTATTTTTTGTCACATATGACATGACACTCCAAAAATATATAGTTAGTTAGCTTAATAAAATATATTAAATATAATGGATTAATGTCAAAAATCATCCACCGTATTTCTCTTCGTAACACTAATTTCCTTTATGGTTTATCAAATTATGTGTATTTGCTTATTTTGGTTTGAAGCCATGGACTATATCTTTGTGTTTGTCATTTAATTAATTGATGCTCTAAGAATAAATCTTCTGCTAATTAATTAAAAGTGTGTTTGTAAAATTACTAAACAATTTAATGAGTACAGTGAAAGCAAAAAAGTCAAATCATATTTTTTTCATTAATGATAGTAAATTAAAATTATTACAAAGAAATTAAAATAAAAAATAAATATAATATCATAAACCACAAGAAAGATTAATATTATGAAGCGAAACAGCCAAACATTGAGGGAGATTTCTGAAAAACTAAAATCCCATTTTTAAAGAGAAAGGAACTGTTTTAAAGAGGTATAAGTAGTGGAATACTAATGTTAACGTAGAAGGAAAAAATTACACCTTTTTAACTACATCTGCTAGTATAATCTTTCTAGTCGACGTGATTGAAAGCAATAAAAGATCTCACTCGCAACAAATCCGTCCAACGCGCACCACAAATGATCACAAACGGGCTTTCAAAGGTATAAGGACAAACATATTCATTCGTCATGTTTTCAGGACAAATTTTTTTGACAAACAGCCGTATCCTATAGGTAATTGTTAAACTTAAAATTAAGAGGAGATGAAATTTAGAGATAGGAAAAATATTGGGAGAATTCTTTCTTGGTTTCATTAATCATAATGGTCTCTTTACAAAGAGGCAAAAGTTCTCATTTTTCTAGTCTAACAAGGAAACCTTATTCTAATAAATTACTATAATTACAATTTATCAAATATATTTAGATTAGAATTTTACCATAAAACTAATAGAGTTAAATTAGGAAACATCTCAATACCCCTCTCAAGTTGAAGCATGGGGTCTCGAATGCCCAACTTGTCAATCAGATATTCATGTTGTGATTTGTCCAAAGCCTTTGTATACATGTCGGCCAATTGTTCATTGGTTGACACATAACTCGAAAGAATTATACTCGATTGGAGTGCGTCTCGGACATAATGACAGTCAACTTCAATATGTTTAGTTCGTTCGTGAAACCGGATTTCGTGTAATATACAATGCCGCTTGACTACCACAATACATTTTAACCGGATATTTATGTTCGACGCCCAAGCTATGTAGGATTTCCTTTAACTATTTCAATTCACAAACTGTCATTGCCAATGAACGGTATTCTGCATCCGCTGACGAGCGAGAGACAATGTGTTGTTTCTTGATTTTCCATCATACCGATGAATTCCCGAGGGAGATAAACTATCCAGTGAGCGATATTCGGGTCAACGGACATCCAGCCCAGTCTGCATCACACCACTCATACAACTGGAGATCATAAACCTTAACACAATTCTTTGCTCATGTTTTTTTTCCAAGTATCTTACCACCGGGAGGGAAGCTCTCCAGTGCGCTTCCTTCGGTTGGTGCATGAATTGGGATAGAACATGTATACAATAGGACAACTTCAGTCGCGTAAAATTGAGGTATATCAATCTGTCGACCAGACGTCGGTATGGTTCTGGATCTTCCAAATTAGCCAATTTGGCCTACGTCAAATGGTGATTATATTCCATGGGAGTTTTAATCGATTTTTCTCCTAGTAGTCCGGACTCAGAGATAATATTCAAGGCATACTTCCATCGACAAAGGAATAATCCAGTTGGTCCATGCACAACTTCAACCCCCAGAAAATACTTCAAGGGATCGAAATTCTTCATGTAAAAATAGGCTTGGAGATAGTCTTTGAACCGTGTAATGGCACCATGGTCATTTTTGGAGATAATCAAGTCATCCACATAAACTAAGACGTTAAGTTGTATACTTTCCCGGTGCATCGTGAAAAGAGAGTAATCGAAGTATGACTATTTGAACCTATATTTCATCAAGGCGCTTGACAATCTTGCAACCAGCATCGTGGAGCTTATTTCCATCCATACAAAGATTTTTGGAGTTGACATACTTGCCTCGGACTAGACACACAGAATTCCGGTGGTAATTTCATATAAACGTTTTCACCAGTTTGTCGTGCATAAAGGCATTATGAACATCCATCTGATGCAACTCCCAATTTTGAGCAGGCGCTACGGCTAAGAATGTCCGAACGGTCACTACCTTCGCAACCGAAGCAAACATTTCATTGTAGTCAATACCTTCCTCATGCTTATTACCAAAGATGACAAATTACGCTTTATATCGTTCAATTATTCTGTCCGAGTTGTATTTGATCTTGTATACCCATTTACATCCGAGTGCTTTCTTATCTAGCGGCAATGTTTCCAATGTATATGTGTCATTGTCCTCTAATGCTTAGATTTCTTATTGCATGACTTTTCTCCAACATTCCTTTTTCATAGCCTCCGATAAGGATTTTGGTTCAATTTCTGTGGTAATTGCTGCAGTGAAGCTTTGGTGTTGCGAGGAAAAATTATCACATGATATATAGTGAGCTAAAGGATAAGGTTCACCTGAGGGTTGATGAGGATCGGGCGAACCCGTTAATGGACTTTTTTTATGAATGTTTCAGTAACGTAGTCACGTAATCGAACCGAGTCATGCTTCTGACGTTTACCTCAACCTAATTTTTCCTTCGGTGGCTTTTCATTGGCCCGGGTACCCTCCGTCTATACTTCTTCCACTTTTTTATTATTCGGACTAGCATCTGTCCGACCTAATTCTGGCTGATCTGTAGGTTCGGTATCCGGTGTCTGAATTTATTCTATTCGAGCTTCATTTGCACCTACATTATCTGTTTCTTCTTCAAAAACCTATTGATTCCTTTCATTTTTATTTCATTCTGGATCGCTTTTATTTATCGACCAAGTTACTTGTTCCTACGGCAAAAGGGAACTTAGTCTCGTAAAAGTTCGCATATCTTGAGACTAAATATTCATCATTTTCTAATTCATACAGTATCCAACCTTTCTGTCCGAAGAGGTATCCCAAGAAGATACACCTACGACTCTGACACTCAAACTTGACCCTAACACCCTTAAGTGTTCATAATGAGGCGCCTCCCAATATAAAATTTCATAAGGGGTTTTTCCATTCAAAATCGAATATGGTGTTCTATTGATCGAGTATCCCACAGTCAAAATGCATTTTCCCCAGAATTTAATTGGGAGATGGTCCTGAAATCTTAATGTTCGCGCCACATTAAGAATGTAATGGTGTTTTCTTTCGACACTTCCATTCTGCTGAGGTATCCATGTGCAAGATGTTTGAAATAGAATTCCATGTTCGAAGAAGTAAGTTTTCATACACATGAACTCAGTTCCGTTATCACTTCTAACTATCTTCACTCTTTTTCCGAATTGCCTTTTCACAAGAGCGAAGAAATTCTTCAAGGTTTGGGACACTTCTTTCTTATTAACTAAAAGAAAGATTCACATGGCTCGTGAACGATTATCCACAATAGTAAAAAGGTATGAAACACCACAAGAGGAAGGGGGTCCTATATGGTACCCATAAATCGCAATGGATCATCTAAAAAGTATCCAAAGCAATATTCTCACTGAATGAAAAAACATTTCTCGTTTGCTTTGCTCATTGACATACATCACCGTCTCTATCCAATCTATCACCATTCTCCTTTAAGCCTAATGCTGTAATAAACGTTGTTACTTGTGCTAAAGGATGACCCAAACATTTGTGCTAAAGTTTGAACCAATCAACTGCCTCTTTCTTCATAGCCCGTATAGCGGCAGATTCTGAAAATAGTAAAGTCCACCTCGACGCTCACCCTTTTCAATCAACTTCCTCGTGGTGGAGTCCAGTATAACACACATAATCTATTAAATGTCACATCACAATCTAAATAATCAACTAGTTGTGACACATAAATTAAATTGCATGTCAAATCCAGAACACAAAGAACATTCTTCAATCATATCATGTCATTAGGCCTGGTGGTTCATTCTTTTATCACTACCAAACTACTTCCATCCGAAAACCTAACCGGACACTCATGAATTTTCCGTTGATCACTTAATTTTTTCGGATTACATGTCACATCATTGGTAGCTCCAAATTCAATAATCCAGGATGCATTTTTTTTCTTACCATCCATCTTGTCAATCATATTTATTTCTTGTGAATTCAGCATGTGAATCACCATTTTTTCGGATCTCCTCACTCAGATTGTGAGGTCATATCCCGTATGTGTTCATCCGTTATATCTCCACCTATGTATTCTTGACAACAACGACGTTAGCCCGATCGTTTCCTCTTCCGCAACCAGATCATGTGCCTCTCCTCTGTTGTTGTTATTGTCCTCATCTTATTCCTCTGGATTTTTCGTCTCCTTTTTTATTTTTTGGCCACCATTCTGGATGCCCAATGAGTTGAAAACATTATTCCATAACGTGTACAAATCTCTTGAAATGTGTGCAGAATGCACCATCGTTCTTCCATTTACCTTGGCCATAATAAGGATTTCTCCCTTGTACGGCAAAGGCCACAGTTTCACTCTGTTCTTCCATTTTTTTGTGAGTCCTCTCACACGCTTTTCTTGCACTAGCTCCGAATAGACTTTTTTTAATGATGACACCAGTTCCTGGTCCAATATGTTCGATCTCACCGTTCCATACATTGCCTCATCCAATCACATGAGGAAAAGATGCATTTTTTCTTCTTCTCTTTTGGTTTTCAAGATCATCCCCAGTTTGCACGTGCACTTTCCACACTTGCAAGTTGGAATTTGTTCGTAGTTCGTCAATTATTCTTCCCATAGCTTGGTTAATTTTCCATAGTAATCCAGTATTGTCCTCCCCTTCTGCTTGCACTCCGCAAGTTCTTCTTTTAGTTGTTGCATATGAGGTATGTTGATAACAACGGACTACTCATAATTCTTCCGCTTCCTTTTTATGCGAGATCGTTGAGCGAAGAGTTGGTTTGATGGTGTTATGAATCCACGACACCAACGAAGAGTTTATAGTCCACCAGTCTTCTATGCCCGGTGATTCTTCATCCGGCTTCTTGATCGTTCCATCAACGAAGCTGAATTTCTTCTTTACTCTTAGGGTCGTCCTCATGGATCGAGCCCATTCTTCGTAATTCTCTCCATTCAACTGGACTTGTGTCACCAGAATTCCGAAATTATCGTTTGACGTAATGTCATATGGGGATATTATTTTTTTTGAATTTTGTTTTCTTCACCGCGATTTCTTTGTTTTTATCGTCGGTTCCTCCGTCACCGCCATTATTTAGCGTTTTTGTGTTCTTTCAACGTGGCTCTGATACCATGTTAAAATTAAAAGAGGACGAAATTTAGAGAGAAGAAAAATATTGGGAGGATTCTTTCTTGGTTTCAATCATTATAATGGTCTCTTTATATAGAGACAAAAGTTCTCATTTCCCTAGTATAACAAGGAAACTCTATTTTAACAAACTACTATAATTATAATTTACCAAATATATTTACACTAGAATTTTACCATAAAACTAATAGAGTTAAACTAGGAAACATCTCAATAGTAATGCTATTTATGTGAACTGTCCTTTTGAGAAGAAAAAGAAAGAAATATCCCTAAAAGATATTCGTCACAAATTAAATGAAAAAAACAAGAGAAAGAAAACTTAATTTGTCTAAACAGAGAAGAAAAAGACTACATTTTTTTAACTGCATCAACTAGTATAACCTTTCTAGTCGACGTAACTGGAAGCAATAAAAGATCTTGGGATGTATTCTCACTCGCAACAAATCCATCTAACGCGCATCACAAATGATCACAAACGGGCTTTCAAAGTTAAAAGGGTCAAAAACATTGATTCGTGATGTTTTCTGGACAATTTTTTTGACAAATAGTCGTATCATATAGGTTATGCTATGTGAACTGTCCCTTTCAGAAGAAAAAGAAAAACATATCCCTAAAAAAATCGTCAGAAATTGTTAAGAGTTCACATCGGATATGGAATGAAAATATAGACCATTTATATGGACTTGGACAATCCTCACCCTACAAACTAGCTTTTGGGATTAAGTTAAGCCCAAGATTCATTTTTTATCAAAATTAAATGACAAAAGAAGAGAAAGAAACCCATTGTGTCAATTTGGGATTAAGGTCCTTTTCATTGGGGAAAGTGCACAAATATTCAATTTCGGGGCGATGTTTAAATATAGGTAAGTTATAAATTTAGTAAGCTTACCCACTTCCGAATAACTTCAGATATCTGACGTTCAAAGTTCGAACTTCAACCATATATAGTTTTTTTTACAATAAATGACTTTACTTCATTAATACATAAACGGTCTCAAAAGAGTTAAAAGATGCAGCAACATCATTTACAATCCAACTAAGAAAAACAGAAATTCAAATAACTTTTCATAAGAACGAAATAGAAAACTTAACTAAATTATGCTCTAGCATATTCCAAGATCTAGAAATATATATAACATTTATGTCTTCAAATGAACTCATAAGCTTCCATATATCTTTACAAATAGTTTTTATCTCCTGTGAAACCATATCATATTCACCATAGCTTTTGCATCAGACAAGATTTGCACATTTGACCATCCATTCTCCTTTGTGTTTTCCAATGCTTCACGAATTACTAGAGCTTTAGCGGTGATAGCCTTTCCAACAAATTGAATTGGGATACTAACGGCTTGAAGAAAATGACCACATCTATCCATAGTCTCCACTCCAATGCTTGCCATCATTTTCTCAAATACCCCGCCAAAGCTCATTTAGTTTTTAGCTTTCAAAATTTGTCACAAGATAGCAACACTTAATTTAGCAAGATATATAGAATCAAGATATTGACTAGTATTAACAAAAATATCATTCCACCATCTAGAAAAATCTATAGTACTTTCAATATTAGGCCAATTAATAAGACATATCTTCAAGACCAATTGTGTTTTAGAGCATCTAAAAAGAATATGATCAATAGTTTCACTTTCAACAACACAAACCTTACACACATCACACGTATGTTTTAATCTTTTAGAAACAACATGATTACATGTAGTATATTCAGAATACATTTTCGAATAAAATGCTTATAGTTATTCTTAATATTCATAGATCATAAGAAATCCCATAACTTTTTTAAAAAAGATTGATTACTCGATTGCGGTCTCTCCCTGCTAACTTCTCGACATCTAACAATTTCTCTAGCTAAATGATATCCCAATTTTACCTCATAATTGCTAGATTTAATATGATGTCAAATAATTCTATCTGATGACCCAGTAGTAGAAATAGGTATAGAAACTATTGCATGAATATCGTCAAGACAAAACCATTTATGTAAATCCTGCAACTTACAGGTGTGAGTATTATGGTCTATAAGATCCCTTACTTGTAATTCTATATCCATTTGAGCATGACAATATTCGGGCCTAAACCCATAATAGTTGGGAATCCAAGGATCCATTCAAACTTTAATATTATCTCCAGATCCTATCCTCCATCTAATACCTTTTTGTAAATGATCTCTATCCCAGAGAATACTCTTCCATAACCATGAGCTAGTAGAAGAACACATAGCTTTGAGAAAAGAAGTATGTTGAAAATATTTACTTTTGAGAATTTGAAAAAGTAGAGAATCTTCTCGAGTCAAAATTCTCCAAACAAGTTTAGCCAATAAAGCTTGATTAAAAGATTTTAACTCTCTAAATTCTATTCCCCCTTTAGACTTCACTAAACATATGTTCTCCCATTTTTCAAAATGCATTTTTCTCCTATTCTCATCATGTCCCCATCATAAATTAGAGAAAATAATAGTGATTTCCTTACACAAAGTATCCGGAAAATGAAAACATGATAAAGCATAAGAAGGAATAGCAGATAAGACAGATTTAAGCATCACTTCTTTACATGCAGGGCTTAGAAAATTATTTTTCCAATCTTTTATTTTAGCCTTCACTCTATCTTTAATAAACTCCAACATTTTCTTCTTCGATTTTCCAACTACCGCAGTTAAACCCAAATATAATCCTAAGTTATCTCTTTGTAATTGTCCTAACTCCGCAATAATAACATCTTTCTCAAGATCCGAAGTATTTTTACAAAGAATAAAGCAGATTTTGTCAAAATTTACCTTTTGAAGTTCATGCATTTCTGTTTCATGTACATACATATACCTGAAATTCAGTCATTTTTACTTTAAGTTCAATATTTTTGCCAACATCAAACACATATGACTAAAATTTAAGCATTTATACGTAAAGTTCAGGTGAACAAGGTTTAGAACAATAACTTGTTATTCAAATATCAACAATCCAACTTACTCAAAATGAGCTCAATTTTGAAACATAAATTTCAAATATCATAAAGACAACCACTATTATCAATTTGTCAAAACGACAATAAATCTAACATATTTTTTTTTGCAACAATAATGATTTGTTATGTGACTTTGTCTGATGTTTGCAAAATTAGATAAATGTTAAATATAGTACTTTTTAAAAACTGGATAAAGATTTAATAGAGTTATCTAGTCTAGAAAGATACCTAGTGAAACTTTTACTTTTTTTTTATCATAGAAGAATTTAGAATTTATAGTAGTAAGTGGATTCATTACATGTATGATGTATATATTTTAATTTTTTAAATATACAAATTAAATAATTCAAGTCAAAACTAATAAATTCAATACCGTGCCAGTTGTGGACTCTCATTTTCAGTCATTGTCATCCTTGTCTCTATCATTTGTTTTTCTGTCACCCTTTCTACTTTCAATGGCGTAGAGATCGCCAATCAAAGGGAAATTAAATTTCAAAGACAACAGGTTGGCTTGAGAGGGTTTTCATTGTTTTTTCTCTTGTTTCCACACAAAAATACAATAAAGAAAATAATTAAATAATTAAATAATTAAAAGAAAACAATCACTTCGCTTTCATAAGTAAACACCAAAATTAACAGTAGTCGTCTACTATTATGCAACTTTTCGTATTTATTATCAAAGGTGAATTAAAAAAGGCAAGAAGCGGATCCGCTCCAGTAATGACTGGTCAAGACAGAATTAAGAACTGGGATTAATTTATTACTAAAAAGTTAAAAAGACACTAAAACAATTTTAACGCGCAGTTTGCCTACCATTTCATTTTACTTTCAAAGCTTCATAGCATTAAATAATATTTTTACATTTTAACATTGGAAAATTCCGAACTAGATGATTTTCAATTGGACAAGAACCAAAAAGAAAGAAAAAATAGATATGTATATTAAATATGTATAAATATAAAATATATTTTTAAAACCAGGTAGTCTTAAAATGTCATACCTTTTTTGCGAGAATATTATTCAAGATGAATAGAAATATTAATAATAAGTATTTTAAATATGAAAAGATTATATCTTAAAATATTAAAAAGAAAAGACAGTATACAACTATACATATTTATTAAAACAGATGAAATATTAATCATTCCGATCTTTTTTTTTTCTGTCGTCCCTTTTTTTCCATTATCGTTTTTTTCTATTTTAAAAGTTCATTTTTTTAACCTCCAGGTGGGTCCTACTTGCTGCAGAATGGAGCTTTGCAAGTAAAATGAAATGGTAGGCAAACTGTGTGCAGCCGCCGTCAGTGAATTGATTTTCCTTTATTCGTTAAAATTGTTTGTGTCTTTTTAACTTTTTAATAATAAATTTATCCCAGTTCTTAATTCTGTCTTGGCCAGTTGTCCTGAATCAAAGACTGCACCGAACATTACTGGAGCGGATCCGCTTACATATAATTCAAATTAGCCACTTTAAGTAATTTTCTCGCCACAAAACCTATTTATGTCAACAGAATAAACCTATTTTTATAGTATAATTATTCGATAAAGGGGGATTTAATTGAATTCTAATTCGGACTTTGATGATCATGACAGCCAGGTATCTCTAGTTGTATACTCATCATAAACATTTTGCATGGAATAAGTTTACATTATAAAATTTGTTGCTGATTGATGAATTGCATCATGCCCCTCTAATTATTTTTATGGCATTATTAATAATAAATTAAACTAATCATAAACTGCGACGATCTACGCAGTTACTCGATTTTTTTGGTGAAAACTCAAGAGAACAGTAATTTCGATGCCGATGAACATTACCCGTGAACAGTGATTTCGCCGGTAAACAGGTTCGATTCAACTGGAGTTGGTACCTCCGGTTGCCTGTATCCATTCTTTGTCCTTAACTTTGTTATTAAATTTTGCCGCTTCTTGTCTTTAGTTATAGCATTTTTGGCGAAGTGGTTTTACTTGCCTCTAGATTCTTGTTAACTTGTGCTTGCACTTTGATCCCTTCCTATTTTAGGGTAAACGTTTGAGTAGTTTATTATTTTATATTTGCTTTAGTGGCTTTGGTAACTGATGGTAGACTAGGGTCATGTTCTTGGTCGGGGATTGGGGCGAGGGTTAGGGGGTAAGTGGGGTAAGGGAGAGGCTAGACTGAGAATAGGGTCTTGGAACATTGAGACTTTAACGAGGAAGTCCATAGATCTAATTAAGATTCTTAAGAAGAGGAGGATTAATATAGCCTGTGTCCAGGAGACCAAATACTTGTCACATATACTTAGAGCAAGAGGAATCACTGCCTTGACTCTGAAGGAGAATATTAGATGTAGACGGGTATAAGTTATGGTTCTCGGGTAGGTCAAAGTATATGAATGGGGTAGGCATTTTAGTAGACATCGAGCTAAGGGATCATGTGGTAGAGGTGAGGATGGTCAATGGCGGGATGATGGAGATTAAGTTGGTAGTTGGAGGATTCACTATGAACATTATTAGTGCTTATGTGCTGCAAATGGACTTGGATGAGAAGGAGAAGAGACGTTTTTGGGAGGATTTGGACGAAGTGGTGGGAGGTATACCACCCACCGAAAAGTTATTTGTAGGAGAGGATTTCAACAGACATATTGGGTCACTTCCGAGGGGTTATGACGACGTGCATGTAGGCTTTGGACTCGGGGACAGGGACATGAGAGGCGTCTCACTTTTGGAGTTCGCTAGAGCTTGTGGGATGGTGATAGCCAATTCGAGGTTCCTGAAGAAGGATGAACACTTGGTGACTTTTTGTAGTTCGGTGACTAATACTCAGATAGACCTTTTGCTCATTAGGAAGGTTGACAAAGGTCTTTTGTAAAGACTGCAAGGTTATTCCGAAAGAGGATCTTACAACCCGATATAAGCTTTTGGTGATGGATTTGGAGATCAAGATGGAGAAGAAGAAGAGGTTTATGGATGACATGTTAAGAATCAAATTGGGGAGTTTGCCATGGCTAGTGCAAAAGAGATGGGGGAGAGGTTGATGGCCAAGGGGGCTTTGGGGAGTAGTGGGGATGCGACCGGTATGTGGGACATGACGGCCAGTTGCATTCGAGAGGTAGCTAGAGAAGTGTTAGGGGCCTCGCGGGGTAATCGTGGTGGGCATCGTGGGGACTGGTGGTGGAATGATAAAGTTCAAGAGAAGGTGGAAGCGAAGAAAGCATCGTATGTGAAATTGGTAGAAAACAAGGATGAGGTGGAGACGTGGACAAATAGGGAATTGTATAAGATATCGAGGAATGAGGCAAAACTAGCGGTTACGACGGCTTTTGAACGCCTGTATGTGGAATTATATGAGAAATGTGGGGATAAGAAGTTGTACAGACTAGCCAAGGCAAGAGAGAAGAGGGCTCGTGACTTGGATCACTTGAGGTGCATAAAGAACGAGGATGACAAAGTACTGGTGGAGGAAGCGCATATTAGGTGGAGGTGGCAGTCTTACTTCCATAAACTCTTGAACGAAAAAGGAGATGGAGACATTGTGTTGGGAGATCTGGAGCATTCTAGTAGGTACTGGGATTTTAGGTATTGTATAAGCATTAAGATTGAGGAAATTAAGGGTGTTGTTCGCAGGATGCGCAGGGGATGAGCGACCGGGTCTGATGAGATCCCAATTGAATTTTGGAAGAGCACAGGCAGGGCAAGTTTGGAGTGGCTGACTGAGTTGTTTAACGTCATTTTAAGTTGGAAAGAATGCCCCAAAAATGGAGGTGGAGTACAATGATTCCCTTGTACAAAAACAAAGGTGATATCCAAAGTTGCAACAACTACAGGGGTATTAAGCTGTTGAGCCACACTATGAAAGTTTGGAAAATGGTCGTGGAGATGAGGGTGAGGAGAGACATGTCTATTTTTGAGAATCAGTTTGGATTCATATCGGGGCGTTCAACTACTGAAGTCATTCATCTTATTAGGAGGTTGGTGGAGCAGTATAAGAAGAGGAAGAGAGACTTACATATAGTTTTCATCGACTTCGAGAAGGCATACGACAAAGTCCCTAAGGAGGTTCTATGGAGATGTTTGGAGGTTAGAGGTGTACTTGTGGCATACACTAGGGTGATCAAGGATATGTATGATGGAGCCAAGACTAGGGTACGGACAGTAGGAGGTGACTCGGAGCACTTCCCAGTGATGATGGGGTTGTACCAGGGATCAACTCTTAGCCCATTCCTATTTGCCTTGGTGATGGACGGACTGACGTTACAAATCCAAAGGGAGGTACCATGGTGTATGTTATTCGTAGATGACATAGTCTTGATTGATGAGACTCGCAGTGGAGTGAACGCCAAACTGGAGGTTTGGAGACAGACTCTAGAGTCTAAAGGGTTCAGGTTGAGTAGGACCAAGACATAATATTTGGAGTGCAAGTTCAGCAATGGGAGCGGCCCTGAGACAAGCGTGGAGGTGAGGCTTGGTACTCAGGTCATTCCAAAGAAAGGAAGCTTCAAGTACCTAGGGTCTATTATCCAAGGGAATGAAGAGATTGATGACGATGTCATACATCGTATTGGGGCAGGGTGGATGAAATAGAGGCTCACATCTGGAGTTTTGTGCGACAAAAAGGTGCCACCAAAACTTAAAGGCAAGTTCTATAGGGTGGTGGTTAGACCGACTATGTTGTATGGGGCGGAGTGTTGTCCAGTCAAGACTTCACACATACAAATAATGAAAGTTGTGGAGATAAGGATGTTGAGATGGATGTGTGGGAATACAAGGAGAGATATGATTAGAAATGATGATATCCGGGAAGTGGGAGTGGCCTCGGTGGAGGATAAGATGCGGGAAGTGAGGCTGAGATGGTTCGGGCATGTGCAGATGAGAGACACAGATGCCCCAGTGCGGAGGTGTGAGAGGTTGGAAATGGACGGGTTCAGGAGGGGTAGAGGTAGGCCGAAGAAGTATTGGAGAGATGTGATTAGACGGGATATGGTGCATGTGCAACTTACTGAGGACATGACCTTAGATAGAGGGTTGTGGAGGACACGGATTAGGCTAGAAGGGTAGTAGGTAGTCGAGCGTATTCCTACATACGCTTACAAAATGATAGTTGCAGTGTTCTTACTGTAGGCCCGATTAGCCTATCACACTTGTAGGCGCAGTATTGCTTTATAGTCCCCTGTAGTTTGATTTCTGCTGCTATGTGTTCTTTAGTGTACTTTGTTTATCTTATTTAGCTGTGTTAGCTACTGCTTCCTTTTTTTAGAATGTGCTACCATGGCGTATTTGATTTTGTTATCAACATGTTCATACTGTTTTAATTTCTTGTCTGAGTCTGACCGTTTTTCTTACTTTGCTTTGTTTTTCTTGTGATTATGCTTTATCTTGAGCCGAGGGTCTTCCGGAAATAGCTTCTCTACCTATCAAAGTGGAGGTAAGGTCTGCGTACACTTTACCCTTTCTAAACCCCCACATTGTGAGATTTTACTAGGTATGTTGTTATAACTCAAGTTAGACTTTTCAAGTGAGGAATTAAAATTTAAGGACGAAAATCTATGTTATACAGATGATCGGCACATGCTACTCTCAAATACCGTTAGATTTATTTTGATGACTGTCTAGGAAGAATATATTCTTATTCTGTTTTCCATAATTCAAAATTAATTTCTTATGATAACTACAAGGATTTAATTTATTAGTTTGTCACATGCTCATGGTTACCTAAAAAAATATGGCTAACGTGTATAGTACAGTGATTGACTAACAATTGTATTGCATTTGTATGAAAGATTAGTTTTGTGACTTTTGTCTCATCTCAAAATATTATTCAAGGCCAACAACCGAACCTATGACATGCAATGAAATAGGAGCAAGAAAACAAAGAAGCGATTGAATTTGTTTATCTGTAATTGACGTAAAGTATGAGTCCATCAAATACGGTAAAGAATCAGGTTTTTTGTTGTTCAGTAAAGTAAAAGTAGAAGATAAATAATGTGAGATGTTTACGTGGAAAATTCCTTGTTCAAGGGATTAAAAATCACGATCTATCCTAGTAAAATTTTCCGAACTCCACTATGACTGAGCAATGTTTAGATTGCAAACTATTGCCACTACAAGAAGAAAGGCATTTGCCAGCAACATTTTTGTTGTCATGTGTTGAATGTTGTTGCCAAAAGTACTTTTCGAAATAACAAAAATTATTGTATGTCGTTGCAATAACCTCCGATGCAAAGAGTTTTCGCAACAACAACATATTAAATTTGTTGCCATTTACGTTTTTAGCAATAATATATTACATTTTTGTTGCCATTTACGTTTTTAGCAACAATATATTTATTGTTGCTAAAGTTTTATTGTCAATTTTGTACTTTCTTGTAGTGTGCAACGTAGGAATTAAACTCTTAATCCTTTCTCCTTACAACAACTCTATTGTAAGACTCACAATACATCTATTGCAAAGACACTCCTAGACTAACTCTATCCAAGTATACAACTCAAAGACTCAGGAAAAACAAGCTACCTACATACAACTTCTCATAAGAAGAGTAGGTTTACAAGTTAAAGATCAAATGACAAAGACTTAACAACTTAAGGACTTAATACATCTTCAGTGACAGAGAACAAGTCCTTGAGTTTGTTGGAGCTTTGTACTTGACAGAGTCTTGAGAGCAGCCTTGGGTTAGCACTTGAGAGAAAAATCTTTTTAGGTTTTCAAGTGGTAAGTTGGCAGTTGTAACATATTGTTTATATATGAGAGAAAGTGAAGAAGACTTTACATCGGTTGTTCCAGCGGATTTGCAGTTGTGTTGCTGTATTATTGCAATCGGTATAGTGCAACAACTTTTACAGCTGTAGGGTACGACCGCTAAAGACCCTATTTCCATCTGGTTCCTATATAGTTCTTCATAAATGTCTGACAATCATCAAAACTCAAAATAGTATAACTTATCAATTTCTCCCTTTTTGATGATGATAAACTCATAGTATATGTTCCCCTTGAGAATCAGATTTCCAGCTTGTTGACTTATAGTTTTTTAAATATAGCAACACTGCAAATCAGTAACACCCAACACTTGCAGGTAAAAAAACACAAAAACATGTTAGAACTGCAAAGCTGCAAATCAGTAGCACACAACCATGTCACAACCACGAATCCTTAACCAGTAACATGTTCCCCTTGAGAATAAGACACAGAACACACAAGAATTGGACACAAACATTCTCCATTCCGGCATCATTGAAAAGCATTGAATTGTGTTAGCACAAGCATAAAGAAGTTCAGCAATGTTAACTCATGGACACTCGAGAAACACAAGCAATAACAATGACAAGCAGTATGAGTAACATTGCACATAAACAGAGAAATTGTCCAAAAATATAGTTTAGAACATCAGTAAGCAGTGCTAATCAGTACAAATATGAAAATTAAATAGTCTAGAGTTACAAAAGTCATCAAAATACAACCATTTAAAACACAAGGACTGTCAAGAGATTGGAAGAGAAAAATGGAAGCTTAGAAGAGGGCTTAAACAGAGAAGATCTTAAGAAGCATGTCCATCCTTTCATTAGTAGTTCTTTGATCCTGGACCATCTGCTCACGAAGCTTCTCCACCTTTTGCTTCAACTTTTCATTCTCAGCCTGCAGCTGAGCATTGGCTTCTTCCAGATGACCAATGGGACCTGGTTCCATTCCCTTTTCTTTAAGTTGAGATTTTAAGATTGCATTTTCAACTTGTAACCTCTGGATTTCAGTAGTCGTCTGTTCATGAGCCTCAATCAGTTTTGAAATTATGGAATTTCTTCCTACTCCTTCTTTCCTTGGCACACACTCACACTCTTCAAACGTACTCAAGAAGAACATTTGCTTCCTGCTTCCAAGGTGGTTTTTCCTGTTTTAACATTAAAGTGTTCAAAGACTTATGTGAGAAAGAACCCGTAGAGAAGACCATGCATGTCATCCTTTGTATTTTTCACTTTCAGAATATGATCTATCATCAAGGTAGGTAAACTAATAGGAGTGAAGTTTTTTAAGGCTTCAATGATAATCATATCAGAGATTGCTACCAAGGACCTCCTCTCAGCCTTAGAAAGCATCACTTTGTTGACAAGTTCAAACATGAGCTGATATTTGGGCTTAAGGAGTTTTTTGAATATTGTAGCCTCAATATACATCTCTTCATGCTTTGCAATTGTATCCAAAAATTCAGTTGAAGCAACACTCCCTTTGACAGTCTTTAAACCATCAGTGGGAACACCAAATATCTCACCAAGCTTCTCTTCATTAAGAACAAAGTCAGTTCCATTCACAGTTACCATCAAGGTATCATCATTAGTAACAAACATGCTCCCATAGAAGTTAGCAACTTCTTTGTTAAACACATTGGGAACTGGAGGGGCAAATAGATGATTCCACTTTTGGAAATCAACTATTTTCAGTAGTTCTTTTATCCCACTTTTTCCTGCAATCTCAAGATCAAAGACTCTGCCACGCATCATTTTTTGAGATTTTAGGATCTCTTTTCTTTCCCACTCAGATAGTTCTTTATTTGTTTTTTTATGAGGAATCAGGGTCCTCTTCCACAACACCCTTCATGTTTCTTAGAAGATGAGTCTCCTCTTTCTTCTTCTGAGACTCTCCAGCCTTATCATCTGGGTCAACACTCTCAGCTGATTTTCCTTTCATCGTGGTTTTTTTTTGAAATTATTTCTTACAAGTGAGGATTCCTCTATCATACTTTCTTCATTTTCAACAGTCACCATATTTTTGGGTGACACTACCTCCTCATCAAACAACAATCCTTTCACCAACCGTTTATGTTTTTTTGTTGAGCTTTTCTCTTTATTAGATTTCAGAAAAGACTCTAGTTGGGCTTTCTTCCTTAGTCTAGTGGTGAGTGCTTTGTAGGAAATTTGCTTTCTCTCATTTTCACTCAAATGATCCTTAGAAGAGGTCTTAGGCTTTCTTTTGAACACAACACTTAAAACCATTTCATCCTCAGCATCATCCTACTAAAGGACTGACAACACCATGTTCTCTTTCAAGGTTGAGCTTTCCTAGGGGTATGGCGATAGTGGTCACAGAATGAGGAATGATATCCAACATTGCCTTCGAGGAACCTGGTGTCCCATCCCAAGTAAGTGCAGTCTTGAACTTAGGAGATTCAGACGTTTCCTGGGTTGACAGAGTTCCTTCTTCAGGTATAGTCATAGGTTCCTCTTGAGTGAGAGCACCAGTTCCTTTATCAATTTCTTTGCTGCTTAATCTATCAAAAGAGTCTACAAATCCTGATACGATATCAACAACCTCACTTTCCAAAATGTCCCCATTCTATTTTCTCCTCATCCAGCTACCATCAAACAAATGATCTACATATGACTCAGAGTGTCCTTTGCCTGAATCAATAAGAGCTCAATCAGCAACAGAAGTAGTATTACTTGGTTCCTTAGACGACTCATCATCTTTCTTTTGATCCTCAACAGCGTCGGATGAGTTTGAATCAAGAGACTCATTTACTAATTTCTCAAGTTTTTCCCTATTCCGAGCAGACCTTCTGGTTGTTTGACATTTATAGTTGAGGGTTATCCCTTAGGAGTAATAGAGGTAGTCTCAAGCAAGTGTTTCTTAGGGGTTTGATCCTTCAGAATGCACAGAGAACTGGGTGAAGAGGGATGAACTAGTGATGTTGGAGACGATGGAGGGGATTTGGGGGGTGAAGAAGGAGGGTTTTGTTCAGGAAAATTTGGGGATTTTGGATAGAACACATTGGTGATTGATTTTGGTGAGTTGGATGGAGAAGATTGTGACATTTTTCTGCCTTAATCAAAAAAGGCTTAGAAGGTCTGAGAATTGGTAGTCATTTGGTTTAAGAGAGAGATTGAGAGAGTAAACAGGAAAGTTTGTTGTTGGAGTTTGGAAGAGATGAGAAAGAAGGGTTTTGGTGTACAAGGCAGGTGAAGGAACCGACTGTGATAGGTGAAAAAAGAAAAGAAAAAGACTCATCATTTCTCGTAACCTCTCAAGACACGACATGACTATTAACAACTTATTTAAAAGTGGAGGTAGGAATAAGTTAATGATGAGGTACTCATAGACAATTTAATACACATATAGGTACTAAAAAGACTACTGACATGAGTCATAAAAACCAGGTTCTTAGACAATTTTTTAGCAAGACGGCAAGCACACTGCGAAATGCAATGCTACCCATAGTTGAGTTATCCTAAGATAGTCATGTGTGCATACCTGTAATAGTATAGAGCTAAGTTAGATGCCACTGAAAAACACTTTTAGCATTGTACACATTTTCTTATCATAAACAATCATTTAGGGAGATTGTGAAGAGACAAGTAGTTGAATTTTGATTAATCCCATCTTCAAGTGACTTCCTTAACAATGCTTCTTGCCTAGTGTATTTTATGAGGATGTTAGCTACCTTTTCCTTCATTTTGCCAAACTTCATACAAATCAACCCTTTTCAGTATTATCCCATAGGAGATGGTGCCTAATATCAATATTTGGTCCTTCTGTGTTACACTGAATTTTCTATCATATTGAGTGCACTTGTATTGTCGTGTATGAGGGACACATATTCAGTAATACATTAGAATCCTCAAGTTGTTGATTTGCTCCTCTAGACTGTTGAAGCTCATTTACCACTACTCAGATTGACTAATGCTCTGAGGATTTGAAGAAACATATTCTGTAGAGTGTACCACTTCATTGTCTTCTTCATAGTCATGATCCGTTTGTCAAGACCCTTGAGTATCTAGTACTGCTTCAATAACCTGATATTCTGTTTCATGGGACATAGAGAGAGCACCAGGTTCTTGTATGCTCTTTGACATGACTCATCAGACCCGTCTTTCCATGTGAGATTTCAACGCCCTTAGAATGAATTTATGAAGTTTTCACTTCTTCAGCTTCTTTATTTTGCATGCCCTTGTCACCTGCTTCCCTTTTAGTTCAAACTTCGCATGCCTCACTGCCATTGAACTTGAGTTGACTTCTCACGAACCAAGTTCTTCATGATGAACTTGTTCAGTAGTGGAAGGATTGCGTGCGCCAATCGTCTGTGCTTAAGTTCAACATTATCAATTCGAGCACTGAGACATGTTAGATCATGCCTATGGATCTCATCAAGGTTACCCCCATAGGTTCTCTTGTCCCTTTTTTCTATTAAGACCAACTTCATATATGAGGCACTTAACAAGTTGTTCATAAGGTCATCCATATTGTACATATTTTCAAAAAGTATGGGAGAGTGTCTTGTCAATTTTGCTCATGCCAAAAAAGTAACCTTTCTTGACAGTTTCATGGACACACTCCCTACTTGAAAGACTCTGAGTGAGAGAGACTCTAGTTAAATGCTTAGATCATCCACCAATGATGTTCCATTTTTTGACTCCCTCCTCTCACTCTAGCATGTAGACCATGTCACTGACTGAGTTTAAGAACCCAAATCAATTTGGATCCTTTTGTATAATAAAAAGGATGAATTAGAATCCTTTTAGTCCATGCAGGCAATCCAGCCTTTTTCTTGCTAGCACCATGTCCCTCGGTTCTGGATTTCTTCTCAATAAACTTCTCATTTTTCTGCACAAACTGAGATTTTGCTTTGCATAAATCTTTGTAATGACCAGTCTGATCACAATGAGTACACAACTAATTTTCAGTAGTGGTGGCATATTTGTTGTAAGGATCATTGAGAGTTTTGGCCTTTT
This sequence comes from Anisodus acutangulus, assembly GCA_029783415.1. Classification (NCBI taxonomy): domain Eukaryota; kingdom Viridiplantae; phylum Streptophyta; class Magnoliopsida; order Solanales; family Solanaceae; genus Anisodus; species Anisodus acutangulus. Next base: position 40,673,107 of record CM056505.1, read on the forward strand.
GGAAACCAGGTCCTTCCTTGTACATGGAGGTAATTACATTAGAGGACTAGGTCTAGTGAAGAGATTTGTCAAAATTAGTTTTTACCCCATCTAGATCCTTCTGTAACTGCATGTTCCTATTTAGCTCAGTAGTGAGACTCATCTTGATCTTCTTGAGCTCATTTTCAAGCTCAAGTTGAGTCTCTTTAGCCACCTCATTCCCTTTTCTAGAAGTATTCATTAATTTCTTCATTTGACTTTTTAACATAGAGTTCTCTCTAGTTACTTCATCGACCTGTTCCTTCATGTCTACAATGCAGACCACCATATCATCCCTTTCTTGCTCTAAACCCCCAATTTCTTCAATCAGGCCACCCTTCTCATTGATGAGATTTTGATATGTGTCAATCAACACATTTGCTAAAGACATTAATTTTCTTTGAGAATAGTTTTTCAAATTTTTCTGAACATCAAGAAAATTTACCTCATCTTGGTCATAGTCATCATCAGCCTCAGATTTGACCATGAGTGCAAAGATTTACTCATATTCTAAAGGACCATTGTCCACAGCCATCACAGATGCATCATCTTGGTTATCTCTATCTTCATATTCACTAGAGGAATCTCCCCAAGCTGCCATAGCTTGCTTTACCAGATTATCAGCTTCATCCCTTCTTGTGAACCTTTTATCAGGAACCAAGTTCTTCTTAGCCACTTTTTCAGTGTTTCTTTTATAGTAGTACTGCTTATGAAAAGGACACTCTCTGATAAAGTGATCGGGTTTTCCGCACTTGTGACATTAGTCGTTTCTCTTGAAGTTCTTGATGAAGGTTCCTTTTTGTGAGACTCCACCATTTCTTCTAACCATCTTTAGAAACCTTCGGGTAAGATATGTCATATTAGATTCATCACTGCTTTTGTCACTTTTAGCCACCTTAAGAACCATGGTTTTCTCTTTCTTTGGTTCTTTCCTTTCATCATCTTTTTTTCTCTTCAGTTCGTAAGTTTTGAGATTTCTAATAAGCTCATCAATGCTCATTGTTTGCAAGTCCTTAGTTTTTGAGATAACATTAACTTTGCTTTCCCAAGAAGTTAGCAGAACATTTATCAGCTTACGAACCAACTTGTTGGTTTTAATGACTTCACCAAGAGAATAAAATTCATTGATTATAGAGGGGAACTTGGTATGCATGTCCTGAATGGACTCACCATCTTTCATTTTGAATAGCTTATACTCGGTAGTGAGCATGTCTATCTTGGACTGCTTTATTTGACTAGTCCTTCATGAGCTGTCTGTAGAGCCTCCTAGATCTCTTTTATTGTTTGACAGGCTGAGATGCGGTTGTATAGCACACCCTAGGATTTTCTTTGCCTTGAAGTTTTTCTCCACAAGCTTTCTAGTAGCATCGTTATACTCCTTTTTGGTCTTTGGAGTTGATGGAAATCCAGAGAGATCTGTGTTTGTTAGAACATGAGGACCATCACAAATGATGTCCCGCAACTCAAAGTCTTCATCCTTGATGAAATCATGTGTCCTTGTCTTCCACCACACATAATACTTTCTATTGAACCTCGATGGTCTTGTGGTAGATTTTCCTTCCTCTAGATTTGGTTGAGCAGCTACAAGAGAGATCATTTTCTAGGTGTTAGCCTTTTAGAAAACACATCTTTTGATACCAATTGATGTAAAGTGTGAGTCCACCAAATACTGTAAAGAACCAGGTTCTTTGCTATTCTGTAAAGTAAAAGCAGAAGGCAAATAACGCAAGATATTTACGTGGAAAACTTATTTCTCAAGGAATTAAAAACCACGACCTGCCCTAGTAGGATTTCCCAAACTCCACTATGACTGAGCAGTGTTTATATTACAAACTATTACAACCTAGAAATTAAACTCTTAATCCCCTTCTCCTTACAACAACTCTATTGTAAGACCTTCACAATACCTCTATTGCAAAGACACTCATCGACTAACTCTAGCCAAGTATACAACTCAAAAACTTAGGAAAAGCAAGCTACTTACATACATCTTCTCATAAGAAGAGTAGGTTTACAAGATAAAGACCAAATGACAAAGACTCAACAACTAAAGGACTTTAGACATCTTTAGTAATAGAGAACATGTCCTTGAGTTTGTTGCAGCTTTGTACTTGAGAGAGTCTTGAGAGCAGCCGTGGGTTGGCACTTGAGAGAAAAAATCTTTTTAGGTTTTCAAGTGGTAAGTTTGCAGTTGTAACATGTTGTTTATATATGTGAGCAAGTGAGGGAGACCTTACATCGGTTGTTCCAGCGGATTTGCAGCTGTGCTGCTACATCGTTTCCGGTCGGTATAGTGCAACAACTTTTACAGCTATAAGGTACGACCGCTAGAGACATGATTCCATCTGGTCCCTATCTTGTTCTTCGTAAATGTTTGACAATCATCAAAACTCGAAATAGTATAACTTATCAGTAATATATTTAAGCTATTAATTACACTGACAATAGTTAAAAAACATTTACATTGTTAGTAGAATTCAACCGGCTATAGCAAGAGACGAATTCAAAATTCAAAATTCAAAATTTAAAATTTATTAATTTCTACATCGAGTTCAAATTAATATATATTAACAATTGGTTCACAACCAAATATTTATATATAATTAATAAAAAAATATAAATACAAATAAGCAGAAGTTATTGACTTCACGTGAACCCGTAAGGCTAAATCCACCCCTGGCTATAGCAGCTCGTTATTATCTTATTATATTCCCAGTTATTACCAATGGCTGACCTGATATAGAATAATAGAAGTCAAAATTTCAGCTAAAGTCCCTATTTTAGCTCGAGATATGAAAAATGAGTATAAATAAGGTTAAATATTTCAGAACCTTTATCTTCAAACCTAGTATCTTTGACATCTAAATTATGGATCCACCATTACATATATATCTGACTACTCTTATGTATTATTATATACTAATATTATGAATGCATATATAGAACTTAAACCGATCTACAAATTCAAAGCTTTATTTGGAAACGTTCTATTTTATTTGATTGGTCTAGAAGTGTAGAAAATGACATATTAATATTGTATACGGTGAAAACCGACACGACACGTGGCAAGGTTTTGATATGGAGTTCGAAAGAGGTGGCAGAGTTCCGTATTGGATGAAGTTACATCGAGATGAGTCCGGGTATCCAGGCAAGACCGGGTAGGGGCCGAACCAATTGGCACCGAACGGAGAATCGGAGGAGCTCAGCGCGTACCCGTTCCGCATACGGCGTCGGCCGATTGTTATTGTCATTTAATTGCATTAAATGAGAGAATAATTTTTGGGATTAAATGCAATGTATTGATAGGTATAAAAGGAGTTCAACCTTCATGTTGGAAGGACATCTCTTCTCATTCTCATTATTCATACATTGTACGATTTATTTATAGCAATTACATCTCTTAGTTCTCATTATTGGCTCGGACCCGAAGCAAATCAGCTAAGGATCAAACCAAATTCATTGGATAAGTTCAATCAAGATCACCACATTTCAAGCTAATCTTCTTGCTTGTTATTTTCATTTGTTTACTTATTATTAATTATTTTTTTACTCTTTGTAGCAAATCAACCCACGTATCTTTAAAACCACTTATAAATTCAACTGTATCTTTTTTGGGGTAAATAAATATATTGTATCAGGAATTCATTTAATTTATCAAAACTCACATTATCGATACATGAATGAGGACGACAAGCATTATAACATTTTATTTAACCATTGATGACATCTTGTAATAAGTGGACTAATTTGATTAGTGGAAATCATAGTGTATTAATTTTGTGAAACATTGCATGTGATATATAGTCAATGCCTCAATGGTTTGTGAATTGTGTCGTATTACTTCCAGTTCATACCTAAACAGTACCAGTTGGAAGCCGTAATCTGATTCTTCATCTAATTTATGTTTATTTCATCTTATAATTTACTTATTCTACGTTACTATTATATTATATATTGTTGGAAATAAGAGTTCATCCGTAAGGGTATTTTACTATTTTAAAAAGTTCATTAGGAAAAATATAATAGTTTTAGTAATTATTTCTAAAAAAGTGAAATAAAATTCTCGTTCCACGCTCTCTTTTTTCCACACAGATTTAAGCTCAAGACTAAATATGGGTGGTTGCTTTAACATAACATGACAACCTCCACAGATATCAATAACTCCAGTTGTGCTTCATTTTAGTCATTTGTTAAGCAAAATTTTTTTTTCCATCCGGTGTCCGGTATTTGCATTGAGGCCCAACTAATTCATATTCGTGCCGGGTAGTCTCACATTGGAGGGCAAAACACTTCCTAACAAAGGTGACTTCATACCCAAGAGGGCTTGAACTCTAGACATCTTGGTTAAGAATAGAGTAGTATCAGTCACTACACCACAACCATTGTTAGTACTCAATAACTTATCAGTTCTCTGTTTATGATTTATAAACAATTTTTTCTGTAGATTTAAATGCCTCGACGTTTATATGTTCCATAACTATGTGACTAATTAATTCGATTAATATTAGACCTGTGACGGTGATAAAAACCTTTTTAAAATTTTCTCTTCTCTGGATAAGCATACTGTATATGATGACGAAAATTGTGGTTGAAGACACATTAGACTTTTAATAGTACTTATCCAGCGACAGTTGTTCAAACAAGTGGCCTTTTAGATGATCTTTTTTCCTTAATTTAATTTGTCTAAAGTATTTTTAAAATGGTGTCTTACATCTGCATTAATTGGTAGCAAATTGAAAAAAGTGTATGATTGGCATCCAAATTACATAATATCGGGCCCAAATTAGATCAAAATTACATTGTGCGTGTACATTGAAACTTACACAATAGACTATATTTTTTATTTTATTTTAGGCATAGTTATACTTTTGATAATTACATTTCGTAGCTACAATGTATTCAAAATTCTTTTTGCTATATTCAGGTCAGGTTTCGTTGTATTTAAGTCAGATGTATTCAACTCAGCTGTATTCAAGTCAGATGTATTCAACTCAGTTGTATTTAAGTCAGATGTATTCAACTCAGTTGTATTCATTTATAATTGCTTTTACACTGTATTCAATTTATTATATTTAAAATCGGTTGCATTCAAAACCCATAAATGAAAAAAAAATATAGAAAATATTCAGATGTATTCAAATTCACTTTATTTATAAAGATTAACGAATACGCTCAAATACTGAATACAAAAAATAAAATGCACCTCCATACACTAGATTTTACACTAAAATTACGAATACACTCAAAAATTGAATACAAGAATAAAATACACTTCAATCTGAGATACAAGAAAATAAAATACACTACGATTTGAAATACAAAAAACCATATTGAACTCCGATAAATTTCAAATCTGAGCCGGCACGCCGAAAAACCGCATTGAAATCCGGCATCGATCAGATCTGGAGGGAGGCGAGGCGATGACGACCAGATCTGAACCAGACGGAAGAGAATGACGAAGCTACGGATCTAAATCGGACGGGGGAGAACGACGAAGCTCCAGATCTGAACCGGACAGAGGATAACGAGGAAGCTCAGAACGGAGGAGAACGACGAAGCTCATAATAGAGGAGAACGACGAAGATCTGGAAGGCGTCGGCGGTCATTCTCTCTCTACAATTATCTCCTATAATAAGATAAGAGGTAAGAAGCAAGGAAGACTGTTTATGAATAGCCATTTTCAGTTCCAATGCGCAGAATCAGTTTCAGTTGTTACCGGCGAGGAACGACGGTCGTTTCAATTGTTACTGGCGAGGAAAGACGAAGTCCACCGCCGCCATCTAGAGACAGAGAGAAAGCGGAGCTCCGATTGCTCGTCGGAGAAGATATCCAGCAGTCGTGTGAAGGAGAGGGAGAGAAGAGAAGTGTTGTATTCGTGGTTCGTCGCCGGAGCTCCGGCAGTAGGGCGGCAGCAGAGAGAGAGGTGAGGGAGAAGAGAGGAGTGGGGGATAAATACAAGTCATAAACCTAATGCATTTTAGTATAGTTATGGATGGTAATTTATAAAATTATTGTAGCTACTAAATATAATAAAATTAAAATATAATTATTATTAATAATTATTTTTTAGAGTTAGCTATGACAAGTAATTATTTCTATATATATAGCATAAATTTTTCGGTGAAAGGAGTTCAAAAGAATTTTCTTGCGCCCTTTAGCTCTGCCCCAACTCATATAATATTATGTGTAAATAAATTTTATACAATAAATGCAATTATTGGTTATAATATATATTACTTTAATTATAGGTATTGTATTAGAGTTGTTATGAAGAATACATGTTATTACAAGTTAATTTAGTTATGAAAATTTAGGTACACTATCAGCGGTGTACTACACTTAGTAGGCGTTTGCTTATGTCATTTAGAGTTTTTATTTGAAATCAACATGTTTATGATTTTTGAACAAAATTTCAATTTTAATTCAAATTTAACTTCTCCAAAAAGTAGAATTTCAAATCCAAGTTTGTGATTTCATTTTTAAAAAATTTAAAGCTAGACCCATAAATTTATATTTTATAAAAAATGACTCATAATTTTAAATTTTGCTAAAAAAGATACATGCTCGACATGTAGGGAATGTCTCTACCATGTGAGATGATTATATTAAAGAATAGTTAGTTACTATTATTGTTGATTTATTGAACCAGTGAAATTTTGTAAAATTATGTATATTTGAAAGTTGGTAATAACATGAAATTATAAATATTTATTTATAAAAGGAATATGAAGAAATGTGGTTCATTAATATGGTGCTTTAGGATATTCCGATACCTTATTTATGAACTATAGATTGCTTATTTGATAAAATTGTATAAAATTTGAAAAAAAATAATAGTTTTCATTCCATGTTTATGAAAATATTAAATACATCTTTTGAAATTTAAACTAAATCATGGCCAAACGGGCCCTTAAATTCTTCTTTGTTTATTGTTCTAGACTTCTAGTAATCAAAAGATGTCCCCATATACCTATTCGGTCTATTGAACGAATTATTATCATAGCTATGATTAGTCGCACTTATAATAAATCTCCCTTTTAGCGAAAACAAAATGAGACTTTACCTCTTTCTATATTAGACCGAATTGACAGTCAACATTGTTATATGAGGTACTGTGAATTTGGAAATTTGTTCTTCTTTCCCTGACTCAAGAATGACCTTATGGTCGATATTTTCCGGAACTACGAGAACAGTTACATATATACATCTTTTCGGTTACACTTATCAATTTAAATATACCATATATATTTTTAATATTTTATCCTTAGTCCTTAATATAACATGAGAGGTTTATAATGTATATATACCAAAAAGGGTGGAAGAAAAAGCTCTTTACTAAAGAGGAATTAGGGAGATATATGAGAAAAGGGGGAATTTAGGGAGAATGCCATAAAAAGGCCGATAATCTTTGAAAGAATATATTTTTTTAACCTTTGAGGAGCAACCGAAAAGGTACTGTAAAAGGTTATTGATGCGATAAAATAATTTTAGGTGGGAGAATTAGATATTATTGTGTATTCAATTACTAGAGATATTTCAAAAATATGAAAAGTTCATGTCTACAATGTAATTAAAAAAATTTAAAAATGAAATAAATTGTATTTATATAATTTTCTAAAAGTAATTAAATTATTTAAATTACTCTTTAAATCTTGTATTGCGTGTAAATTCCTCAAGAATAAACTCAAAAGGATCGCTGAGGCAGTTCGCAGGTCCAACCATTCTGGGATTACAAAAATGGGCCTAAAAGTAAGTTGGGTCTTTGGTAGTCCAAGGCCCATATAGGATGTGCTGATAACAATTTTCGAATATTACGAAAAACTAGACTCAATATAAAGTGCGGTGTAAATGAAAATTATCGAATATAACATTAAAGTAAGTTTAGTAAAAAAGATCTTCTAGACAATACCTTAAATATGGTAAAAAGAAAAAGATAATTAGTTGAGAGGATGTGAAGTCAAATATGAAATAATAAAAATATAATCAAGTTTGTTTTAGTTATTGAATTGATTGTCGAGGAAATAAGTAAACGTTTTTAGAATAGCCCAAAAAAATGGAAGACTGCTGTTATTGGATTTTGTTGACTCTTTAAGCAAGTGACTCATCATTTGCTACACATTTAGTATTCACTATAAATTGATTTTTTTAAGTAAAACCTTCACTTAATCTTTCTAATTAAATTAATCTCGCTTATTTTGTTTAATCATCGTAGGTATCTTGTCAATTTCATACTTGGTCCCAAATACTACATTTTCCTTCTTTAGGAAAAAAAGGAGAGAGAAATCAACATTATCATTTTTGAAACGAAAGTGAAAGGTTCATTTAAAAAATCAAGGTTGTACTACTAAAATTAATTACTCTCAATAATCTATGTTATGTGACGTTATTTTCTTTTTAATTTTTAAAAATAGATGACATCTTTCTATATATATTTAATGGTCATTTAACTGTAAACTCTCTATTTACCTTAATGAAATGCTCTTCTAGTCCTAAAATGTCATGACATATTTATAATCTTAATGAAATACTCTTCTAGTCATAAAATATCATGACATATTTATAATCATAAAATTTAAGAATACTTTGGGTCTTAGGCAATAAGAAAATCTCTCTTTTTAGATTTTATATCCAATCAAACATTAATATATAAAATGAAACAAAGAAAGTAATAGATGTTAGAGGTAATGGATATGTTTTGGAAGGAACTAGGGATGGCAATTGGGCGGGGCGGGTGCGGGTACCCCCTCCCCCGCACCCGTACCCGTCAAAAAAAATTATACCCGCCACCTACAATTTTCAACATCCATACCCGCCTAGGCGGGTATATTCCTATATCTGCCACCTACCTACCCGTCCGCCTACCCGCCACCTACCCGCCACCCATTTTTTTCACCTCTTCCCCATTGCACAACAAAGAATCAAGAAAATAAAATTTCTAAGAAACCCAAAAAATTATCCACCCAAATAACTATATATTACAAATGTAGACAAAACTCAGATATTATTTTAGCTATATAAGCTAGGCGGGTAGGCGGGTAGGCGGGCGGGTAGGTGGGTAGGCGGGCGGGTAGGCGGGTAGGCGGGCGGGTAGGCGGATATGACTGCAAATCCACCACCTACCCGCCTACCCGTGACGGGTACATTTTCAATACCCATACCCGCCTACTACCCGCCAAAGTTATACCCATACCCGCCCCAATTGGGACGGGTGCGGTGCGGAATCCGCAAAATTATACCCACCTGCCATCCCTATTTGGAACTGATGATGGGTTTTGATATAGTTTGGTCAAAGGACAACTATTTATTCGTTCTATATTAAGAAGACTTATAAATGGGTGTATATCCAAGTATTAAGAAGTAAAAAAAAGTTTTTTTTTGGGAGGAAATAGTACGAAATAATCAGTTATAATTTGTGCCGATCAGATATTATGGAGGTTTTCACACAAATACTCATATTTTGGGGTGGTCTTTAATTTTTATCCATTAATTTTGTGGTCTTTAGTTTTTGTCATTTAGCACTTTTGGCGCGACATAACTTAAGATTTTAGCCGGCATAGTTAGCGTTTAGCTTCGACATATGTATCATCACATCCACACAAGCTATAGCGAAAAAGGCAAAATTTTAAACAGTCAAAATAATCTGCAAAATACTATACAACTTATGCCGCATAACTTTATTCCTACATAACTTGTGCCGAGAGAGGCAAAAATTCAGTTTCCGAAGATACAAAAATGTTACAGAACTTATGCTGAGCGAGGTATATCTGAATATTTTTATTAAATAAGCAGTATGGATAAAAATTAAAGACCACAACTATGTGGGGTAAAAATTAAAAATCGATGCGTTTGAAGGGAAATCCGTGCAAAAACTTCCATTAAAAACGGACCAAAGAGTGGCCAGGCCGTGCCATTTTTACAAAAATCTAAGGATTCTGTCTTGTGGCCCTTGGGCCGGACACTTGCTCAGCCCATCCGTTCTTAATATCACAACATCAAAACATGTCTGTCGGGTAAAAATATCAAAGACAACTATAAACAGGTAACGAAATGAGCGGCAATTCCTGCATTTATATTCTCTTCTAACACATTAGAGCTTCAGAGCTGATGATAAGCAGACATGCCACTTCTTCTTCCATGCAAGTCTTTTGATGGAAATAAAAATACTCGAACGAATAATATGCACAAGCGAAAGATCCAATAATGGCTTTATAGAAAAAAATTATCAAACTAGAGAGAGAAGGTAGGAGGCTTTACTCAATAACTCAAAAAAAAATCTTCTATCTCTCTACAAAAAGCTACCTCTCAACCTAAGAAAATAGGTAGCAGACACCCCTATTTATTGTCGAGCAATGCAGTAGAGCAGCTACAACAGCAACACACACTCACACTCACAGCACAACAACAACACACACACATTGTGTGAAGTTTGTTAGTTTGTTAGTTAAGTTTGTTGGAGTTTGTTAGGAGGTTGTTGTTGACACCCAATTTTTCCCTTCTTTTCCGATTTATTTGCAATTTTAAATATTTTTGACTCCTCAAAATAATTTTAATATATATACATATATATTATTATTCTCAATATCATTATTATTATTCGTATTTCTACAACCATTTGCCTTTTTAAATCATAATCATCGTTTTTATCATAATATTCTATATTATTTTATTTTCGCAGAACGACATCGTATTTTTATTTTAATTAAGCATTAAGCATTTCACAAATATTATGTTTTTATTTATTATCACATCGTTATATCTTATTTTAAATAATCTACATTTCTTCAAAGAATTTTTAATATTAAACCACTTTTTATATTTTAAACCCATAACCCATTTATTTTCCAACCCAAAACAATTTCTACCTAAAATAAAATCAACCCAATTCCACAACCCATTTCACCCAAACCGGCCCAACCAAACCGGCCCAACCAAACCGGCCCAACCAAACCGGCCCAACCCCCCATTTCCTCGGCCCAATCTGCCATCTCGCCCAAGCCCACCCGAAATACCTCTTTCCCCTTCATCCCTTTTAAACAAAAAAAAACCCTTACCCTAAAAACAAACAAAAAAACACAAACCCTAAACCTATTCCCCTCAACTCGCCGCACCCCATACCCTCTCCCTATACCCGCGACCCACGCCGTACTGTCCTTCCTCTACCATTGGTCCTTACGCTGTTTTGGAGTAATCATACCTTTGTGAAACCTGCATAACTATAATCTTATTCACCTTTATCTTTCTTGTCATAATCATTTCTTCTACTCATCATTAAATGAAAAATATTTCTGTCTTGATACTTGATCATACCATTCCATTCATACTTATTAACCATTTTCATATTTCTTACAACCATTATTTGATTGTTCCATAGTTCTCGTCCTCAATTTCCCCTAATACGTATATAAACTGTATCGTTCTTGCATAGAATGTGTATCCATACCTTATGTGTATAGAAACCGTATCAATTTGTGTATAATAAATCTATAATTAATGTATACTCACTAATTATATATATTATATAATTACTATACACATATTATATATGTTTTAAGGATGTAGTTGTAAGGTCAAAACAACCAATTTTAGGTGATAAACTTCCAACAACAGAATTGACATACCGAAATATTATATTTCTGTTGGAATATACGTAAAGCAACAATGAGAATAGTAAATAACTATTACAGTAATCGAAATGATAAACAACAATTAGGACAACAACAAGTTGTCAATATCTTGATCTTGTCTGAAACTTCAAATATAGAACTTGTATTCGGAAATACAAGAACATGAACTGCTACACTTGTGGCTTGTAGATCCGCTGAGAATACGAACGGTTAGTGTCATTCGTCTGTTAAGTTAACACCTGAAACACTTAGCAACCATTTAGATAAACCACAACACCACCGGCTGAGTCGAGAGATGACTCTCTGTCTTTAAGACAAGATTTTCCCTGTATATAGGCTTTACGGAAGTGTGGACAATAGTCTTCCAAGTTGAAACAACAAACTATCAAGTGTGCAAAGCCTACACAAATGATCTCTACGAAGAACACGAATAATGAAGATTGCTAAGAGAATGATTGTTTATCAGAAAAATCTGATCTCTTTGTGGTGTTGTGAACTTATTTTTCAGTTCATATGTTCATATATCTTCATCTATAGAATTGAGCCAAAGGCCTCAATTTATAGGTGTGCAAGATGGCCTCTTCAAATGCCCCACAATGGCTATCAATTGCCATGTAATGGATGACATTTAACCCCCAACAAATGCAGCCAAATAATGATCATTATTGAGTGGATTCAATGCCATTGAAACCCCATAAACAGCCAAACCTTTTGGGATTCCGTCGAGCGATCCATCGCCCATGAGCGCCGTCGCTAATTCATCATCGAGCTATCGCCACTCGGCGTCAGCGGTCTTTGCAGAAGCGCCAGCGACGCCAGAAGCGTCGCGGTCAGTCCGGAAGGCGCCGCGGCCCTTCTCGGCTCCGCGGCCCTTTCCGACCCGTTCCATCTTACACCTCGCACAATCCTTCCTTCGTTTACGAACGTGGAACACTTGTCATTTAGCAAATAACCATTCATCATTCTATGTCTCAAACATTTCACTTACTTATCAATATCTCTTTCATTAACGAAATTTACGATACTTGGTACTAAAATTGCACGTGTGTGGAAACGATATTTCCGACGTGCTGGGCCCAATCGTTCGAGTCATAAATAACGGGATAAACTTAATTCTACATTAGTAAATTTCCAACAATTTTTCCATGTGGTTTACTTGTATTTATAACTATTACAGTATGTATTTGACTAACAATTTTTTTTAAAAAAACTTGAGTGAGCAGAATCATAAACTAGTACGAGTAACTAAACCAAGGCTAAGCATGTCTTTAAGTGAAGAAGTAGCTCGCTCGATTGCATATGAACTGTCCCTGTTTGAATTCAACATCCCCATCACATTCATTTCTTTTTTAAGTGTAGTTTTTGTAAATAAATAGTATTAAATCTGCTTTATACCATTGAAGGCCGAGACAGAATGCTAAACTTGCATGTAAACAACCGATTAGCTAATGAGTCAAAACCCATTTAGTTAATGGACTTTTTATAACCCTACATTTAAGTTTTGTACAAATACAACAATGTATCTTTCTTAGAGCTTCGATTTTGAGCTGAGTATTTTTTTTAATTGTGGAAATTGATTGACTGAAAGATCAAAATAGAGAAAATGGCTTTGAAGAAGATATATACAGAGGAAAACAAGGAGAAAAAGAGAGATGGACATCTCGTGAATTGAAAGGAAGAAGCAAAGAGTGAATGTGAGTTGGGTAGAGAGAAAAAGTGAGATCATCTGCAAATTTCGACGTCACTGTCGTAGGAAGAAGATAAAGGGAAAAGGGACTGAAGTCTTACGAAATCTTCTAATGATCTATTCTTTGTGATAAATGAGCTATAGATTGTCTTTATTTTAGGAATAAGGGCTATTTCGGTTGATTTGTCTAAAGTTGGGTCTTTTTGGACTTTTCCTTTTTATTGATGGTCACACCATATCCTTTTCCCGACAAGAGGGTTGTTGAGAGGGTTGCGAGTTTGAGTCACGAAGGAAGCAAATGAAAAACTCGTGGAGGAAGCGGTTTAAAAAAAATCCTTTTCCCCATTAAAAAAGGACCAAAAAGTGGTTAGGCCGTGCCATTTTTACAAAAATCTATGGGCTCTATCTTGTGGCCCTTGGGCCCGACACTTCCAAAGGCCATCTATTCGTAATATCACAACATCAAAGCAAAGCATGTCTGTCAGGTAAAAATATCAAAGGCAACTGTAAACAGATAACGAAACAAGCGGGAATTGAAGCATTTATATTGTTCTGACACATTAAAGTTTCAGAGCTGATGAATAGTGCTAGATAAAGCAGACATGCCACTTCTTCTTCCATGTAAGTCTTTCTCTATTATCGATCCAATTATTTATAACACTGCCACCCAATTCTCAGCTTTTCCCAAATACCCACTTGCTAGAACCCCCAAAAAAACCAAGAATCTGTCAAACCATTGGAATTCTCAAATAAATTTGCATACCCATGTCTCATTTTGCTCTAAAAATGAAATCTTTGAAGAATTTAAGACTACCCAAGTGGCTGAAGTGCCTGAAAGTGAAGAGCTTGAATTGCATAATAAGCCAGACTTAAAGCAAATAAATAATGAGGTTGCCACAGGTGTAGAGGGAGAGCCTAAAAAAGTTAGTAAAGATGAAGTTTTGGAGCCATTTTACAAGTTATTTAAGCCTAGGGAGGAGTCATATGAACAAGAAAGTAGTGATATAGGACAGGAGGAAGAAAAGGTTCATCCAGTTGAAGAAGAAGAGGTTAAGAAGGTTAGTGTAGAATATTACGAACCGAAACCGGGTGATTTAGTAGTAGGTGTTGTGGTTTCAGGCAATGAGAATAAACTTGATGTGAGTGTTGGTGCGGATTTATTAGGTACCATGTTAACTAAGGATGTTTTGCCTTTGTATGACAAAGAGATGGGATATTTGCTATGTGATTTGGAGAAGGATGCCGAGGAGTTTTTGGTGAGAGGGAAAATGGGAATTGTGAGTTATGATGAGGCAATGGGTGGTGGGGAATCAACGTTGGGGAAGCCTGTTGTGGAGCCCGGGACTGTTCTTTTCGCTGAAGTTCTTGGAAGAACTCTCAGTGGTCGGCCATTATTGTCGACAAGAAGGCTCTTTAGACGCATTGCTTGGCATCGAGTGAGCCAGGTTCTTTTCTTTTCTCACTTTCTTTCTTTATAATATGCGGAGTTTAAATTTTCATCGATAGGAAACTTGATGTTTCACTTGGTTAAATCAATTGGTTACGCTTCAATCCCAAACTAGTTAGGATTAGCTTGATGTTTTACCTTATTAATGGAAATACTAATGTACTACTCCCTCTGTTCCAATTTGTTTGTCTTAGTTTGACTGGGCAAGGATTTTAAAAAAGTAAGAAGACTTTCGAATCTTGTAGTCTTAAACTAAAAGATATGTATAATTTGCCAAAATGCCTTTTAACCTTGTGGCCTTAATAATGACATGTGGGATGTTGAAATCAAAGAGTTGCCAAATTAGGAAAGAGATATTCTTTTTTAAACAGACTAAAAAGGAAAGTGAGACAAACAAGTTGGAACGGAGGGATTATGCACTTTGTTATCTGGATCTTACCAAAAATTGGTTTAGATAAATTGTTAATCAGTGCTATTATTTCTTTACTTGAATCTCTTAAGAGATAATCCTGCCCTGAAATTTCATCTTGGAGATATTTGAAGCTTGTTAGATTTTGTACTCACAGCTCAAAATTAGATCACCTCCTATTATTCATTCATGAATTGTTTTCGCTTAACAAATATTGTGAAAGCTCATGTATTATTCTCCAAATTTTTGAGCCTGAATGACTATAATCAGTCAACTTTACCTCAATCCCAATTTGGTTGAGGTCGATTATACGATTCCTCTATCAATTGCGCTCTGTTCAGGTCCATTGCATTCCCATAGTAAATAGAGATACTCTATGAATGTGCTGAATGCTGCTGCCAAACTTGGCACTTAAATCTGGCTCTAAACATATGCTATTGATAATATTATTCCTCTTACACACTAAATGTTATCATCATATCTTCTTTATCTTTGAATCTGGGACCTGAAAATCAGCATATCTTCACCAATATGTGATGCTTTTCCAGTTTAGATTGTGAATCAGGAGAATATTTTTGGGTATGTCGTTTGAACATCTTGAATAGCTCTATCATCTACCTGTTTGCATGCGCAACTTATGCTGATAAATAATACTCCCTGCGTCCCAATCTATGTGACACTATTTCCTTTTTAGTCAGCCCTAGAAAGAATGACACATTTCCTTTATTTAATAACAACAACAACATACCCAATGAAATCCCACAACGTGGGGTCTAGGGAGGGTAGAGTGTACGCAGACCTTACCTCTACCTTGGTAGGTAGAGCGGCTGTTTCCGAGAGACCCTCGGCTCAAGACAAAGCACAATCACAAGCAAAGTAAGACAAACAAAGCGACTAAGCCATGATAGCGACTTCTGAAAAAGAAGCAATAACTAATGCAGGTAAATAAGACCCTTTATTTAGTAACAATTTAACTTTAAAATTTTCATTTTAAACTTAATGAGATGGTTTATAGCCACACAAGTATCTATGGCTTATTTTAGTCCACAAGTTTCAAAAGTCTTCCATTCATTCTTGAACTCCGTGCTTAGTCAAACACCATCACATAAATTGGGACATAGGGAGTATAACTCTAGGAGAATTGGTTCCAGTTATATTTGGAACAAAGGGCTGGTGGAAGACCATAAGGAGGGGCGGTGAGAGAATTTGGAAATTGAAGGATGAGTGTTCTTTGAGAGAGAGAAGACATAAAAAGACTTACAATTGCTAAGAATGACCGAGGAAGTACTGTGTCACGAATCACGATGTACTGGCTCAAGTTGATGATACTACCTAGTTCTCCGATATGGTTTTCTTAAGTGTTTCTATTCTAGGTTGTTTTATCCTAGAGTTTTTAGCTCAAGAACTTAGCATTTTTACTATTTTTATACCACAGATTAAACAACTAAATGAACCTTTCGAGGTGAAGATAACAGAGTGGAACACTGGTGGCCTTCTTACCAGAATAGAGGTAATCTAGCCACCCCTTTCCTCCATGATTCCAATGGATGTCTACTTCTCTGTTTTAAACAAGTTGAATGTGGTTTTTCAGGGCTTACGGGCTTTTCTTCCGAAGGCTGAATTAATGAACAGAGTAAATAGCTACACCGAGCTGAAGGAAAATGTAAGTTGGAACCTAGTGTTCACCAATCACAATTTTTTATGTTCCTCACATTTAATTTACCTCTGTATCTTTGCGCTTCTTCTGCTGCAGTTAAGACATGCAACATTCTATCTTCTCTCACAATTTAACTACTTAATTAAAATGCTTGGAGGTGCTGCCTTTCTTGATAGCAAATGGCATCGTGTTTATTAAGTTGTAACAGTAGATATGTAGGTAGCACTGCAATTGTATCTGCTGCTGCCCACATTCTTCTAAGCTCACTGTGTGCATACCAAATGGTAAGTGGCAAAGTCCTGCTTCTTTGGCATCTTTCGCAAAAATATAAAATTGTTAAAAATAGTACAATAAAAAGGAAAGTGCAAATTTTTGGTGGCCAGAATGTGCTCTGCACTATGTAAACATTTCGTGAAATCTCCACAATGTGCATCTTCTGATCCATCGTGACATGGATTGCTTTATACTTATGTCTGCTTATTATATCTATTTCTTGTTATTTCAGGTGGGGCGTCGAGTTAATGTGCTTATTACCGGTGTAAATGAAGAAACTAATGACTTAATACTTAGTGAGAAGGAAGCTTGGGTTAGTACTTGTCACCATGATACCCCTGTTTCTTGTGCACACTGATTTCGTTATTTATGCTTTTCATTGCTTTTTTCGTTTGTTGGGGGGAGGGGGTTCCTTTTTTCTGTTTGCCGTTATCAAATTCTATCAAGATTTCCCTCCCCCACTTATTTATTCTTTGAGAACCTCTCTTGATTATTTCCTTTTCTTCTTGAATCATGGATTCCACAGAAAATGTTAAATTTGCAAGAGGGGACCCTTGTGGAAGGAACAGTGAAAAAACTTTTTCCCTATGGCGCACAGATAAGGCTTGGTGAAACAAACCGAAGGTAATTTAACTATGCTTTCTAAAGAAAGAAGTCGGACTTGGCTGTGGTTAGTACTTTGTACTGGCATGTAAAATTAAGAAACTTAATAACTCTGATCAAGGATAAGTCTGAAATTTTGCAGTTGGAGCATGGGCGCAAAATGTGATCAACATTTCTTTTCACGTTTTTATGCACAAATGGGTAAATGCAATGATGTAGAGTTGTAGACCATATAGTGTTCAATATCATGTAGAAATTAAACTGTTTTAAGGGAAAAGGTCAAAATATTGCCCCTGTACTACCTGAAATTGCTCAAGTTTTCCCTCCGTTTCACTTTTGGTCCATTCATATCTTGTTGTTAGCAAACTGTCTCGTATTTACTCTTGCCGTTAATGGAAAATCCAGTGTGAAATGAGTGGACTACACGTGTCCAAATTCTTTGAGGAAAAATATCCAGATTTACCCCTCAACTATGACTATGGTTTAAAATTACCATTAGGCTGTAGCTCCATTTGAGGTCAAGGACAAACATGAGACTTTTTCCTGGCGGTGAGGTAATACTAGACCAAAAGTTTAACGGAGGAAAAAGTTGCTCAATTCTGGATAATACCGTGGCAAATTTGACCCTTTCTTTGTTTCAATTAAGAGAAACTATTCATTATATCTTGCACTTCAAGAAAAAAAACTACTCGTTCTATCTTGTTTGGTGATTTGGATCTCATATGCTCGTCTTAGTTTCAATTGATGGAGGTTTCGAGTTGGTTCTTAATGATAAATTTGGAAAAACTAGAAGGATAATATCGTTGATTTGCTAGGCTTTCTGGTGGTTTTATCTGTATCGCCTCTTATAGTAAAATGTGCGGGATTACCATATTTTATTGAAGATCTATACTTGTATTGGATTTCTTATACCTATTTCTGTACTGTTGTTGCAATGGAACTTTAGATGCATGTGTAGGAGAAGTGACTGTTTCCCGAATACTTTATGGTGTCATTCGGGTGTCTTAATTAATGAGATATGTTTAGGGAGTAAAAGAGAGGAGATAAAGTTTTGTACATTCTTGGACTAAAGAAAGCCATGTTCTTTGTTGCTCCAGAAAAAGAAGGTGACTTATTTAAAATTTTAAACGTTTTTTCTTTTCAATTTTCAGTGGCTTGCTACACATTTCAAATGTCACCCGAGGCCAGATTACTTCTATGAATAACTTGTTAGCAGTTGATGAGAAGGTGAAAGTTATGGTTGTGAAGTCAATGTTTCCTGACAAAATATATCTCAGGTATGTGGTAGAGATAATTTGCTTTCTTATGCGCTATTCAATGGTAGGCATAAATGCACCTATATGATGATATCAGTAAATGGATTTTAAGGATTACCTTGATACCTTTTGAACCCAGTCATGGTCATTTCTAATTTGACTTTTTGATATTTTGAAATGGAAAGTTTTCAATTAGTAGTGTGTTGCTTGTATTTTCTAAATCTTACAAAAATATTTTCAACTATCAAATTTATCCATGACCTATTTAACTTTGAAATAATATATATGGCAAACAATTTCAGCTGAAACACGTACAAGCTAGTTTCCTTTTACCTTGAGAGGTTTGTTTACTAGTTCGTCTCTCATTCACCTCACTCTACAGACCAAGCTTACTGTTCCAAGTCAAACCGAACAATACAATGCAACAACTTTGCATTAATTCTAGTTAGTTAGGGACTTAGGGTCCGCTCCATTTGGAATGAGGCAGCTTTGAAGCCAACAACTTGGTGGCCATTTTAATCGCTCTTAGCTCAAAACAGTGCTCATTATGTGTATTGGGTCGTTGAACAACTTTCATTGTTTTTTCATCTCCTTTTCCAGGTAATGCTCACCTAAATCGAGTTAAAACTTGTGATTGAAATGTTGGAACTGGGGTAAAAACATGGGGTTATAGTTCTCATGTGAATTAGATTGCAAATGATAATCGATGTGCATGGGAAACCAGTTTAGGTCAAACAACAATTTCAGAATTTCCAACTCAAGCTCCGTTTTGTCCCATTACTACTTTTTTGATGTTGGAACTGCAAGGATGATTAATTGCACGATTTTGATGGTCCAAATTGTCATTTTGCGACAAGACAATCTTTTTTTCATAACCGTGGTGTCCGGCCAGCTTGTGTGCAACTCGACTAATTTTACGAGGTACCTACTTCCTCCCACCAACACGGATACATGGTAACTCTGTCCACCAAGGCTTCAGATAGATTGAGAAGAAATCACCTAGTGTTTTTGCTTTTGCTGGGATTTGAAGCTGAAGACCTTATGGTTCTTGACCTACTTTATTGACCACTAGGCCACACCCTTTGGTGCTTGGACAAGACAATCTATAACACAATACATATCACTTGGGTCCAAAGGTGTTACCAGCATGTAACATGATAATTTTACAACAACATATTCAGTGAAATCCCACAAAGTGGGGATGAGGAGGGTAGAGTGTACGCAGACCTTACCTCTACCTTGAGAGGTAGAGAGGTTGTTTCCGTTAGACCCTCGGCACAAGGACAAGCAATTCAAAGCAGTATGAGAAAAGAAATAACGGAAAAAGGAAATAACGGAATGTAACATGATAGTTTTCTTGTTTAATTTTCCAATTCCTTGTTCACGTGCGCATCTCCCTGTTGAAGCCCTGTCCTACTTAGGATGTTGCTAACAAGAAAATCGGCTAGATACTTTTGAAGTGTGATGCTAACTCTCCTGCCAATGGATTTACCAAAAAAAAAAAGGGCAGGCCGGTGCACTAAGCTCCCACTATGCGCGGGGTCCGGGGAAGGACCGGACTACAAGGGTCTATTGTACGCAGTCTTACCTCACATTTCTGCAAGAGGCTGTTTCCACCACTTTCCAAAATTAAATTTCTGAAATAGAATCAGATCAAGGAAATGCTATGTTGATTTCCTGTAACAGGCAAATAGTTCGCCAATCTGATATCCCCGTCTTTGTCAAATGCAGTATTGCTGACCTTGAAAGCGAGCCAGGGTTATTTCTATTGGACAAGGAGGTTTGTCTCTCTTCAGCATTGCTGAATTCATAGCTAGTTATACCTTGTTTTTATCCCTTGTATGGTTTAACACTACATTTTACTGCAGCAGTTTAGACTCCACTTGACGTTATAAATATTGCATAACAAGTATACTTTCTTTGCTGCAGAGAGTATTTTCTGAAGCAAAACAGATGGCGAAGAAGTACAGACAGAAACTACCAACAGTTTCAGCAACAAAGAAACCGGAACCCCTTCCAACTGACAGGCTACCATTTGAAGATGAAGAAAGTATGTATGCTAATTGGAAATGGTTCAAGTTTGAGAGGGATAATGTAAACATGGAATGACCCCCAACACTAAAAATGTAATGAACTGTATATTCTTCGGCACGTCTTTAGGTCATTAGATAACATACATGACAAATTACCATTGTTCAAAATCCCAGTTATATTCTTTACTGAACTGAGTAATAAGTCCCATTGTTACTTAACTTTCCTTCTTAGAACACTTTTGAAGTTTCACATCCCTTTTGGAGATATCATGCTTTCATAAATGGACAGTGTATAATATTTCATTGTTGGGCCTTCAATCCGTTTGCTCATGGATCTTATAGAGATTACATTGTGCATAACTGGACTTATGGATCATTTATACGACGGTCTAAAGATCCTTTCTGAACAAACTGAAATGAGAAAACGTTAGACCACGGGTCTAAAATTCAGTAAGTTATTGCAAAAGTTAGATGACGGACTAATGTTTTATCATATCAGTAAGGTTGAGAAAAGTATGAGCAAAAGCAAGGTATATGTTCAGCAACTGATGGAAGAGAATCTGGAAAATATTAGTGTATTTCACATCAAGAAGATGTATGCCATGCTGAGAGGAAGTTCCCCTAAGGTACATTGGAAGAGGCTGATATGTAACAACCTCGCAGCTCCAAAATGGATCTTCATACTCAGACTTGCAGCTTGGGAGAAAGTTAAGCACAAAAGTCAGATTGTTCAAGTGGGGTGTTGTAGATGAGCAACAATGTCCACTGCGTGGCAACCAACAAGAAAGTGTATTCCATCTCTTTTTCCAATGCTCCATTACTGCTCAGGTATGGAACAAAATGTTGTTATGGCTTTGCACTGGAAGAGTTGCTGCACCTTGGCATGATGAGTTGACTGGACTGTTACACATGCAAAAGGCACTAGCTGTTTTGCTGAAGTTTATAGAATAGCCGTAGCTGCTAGTGTCTATCATATATGGATTGAGAGGAATCAATGTGTATTCAAGGCCAAGCAGATCAAAATAAGCATGCTGACAAGGAAGATTATAGGGGAGGTAGTTTACAAGGGATATAAAAAAAGCAGGCTTCATCAGTATCTAGAGCAACTCAATTTCTATCCTTAGTAGCTAATGTAATGCAGTAGTATAATAGCGATTATGTGCTGTTTTTGTTGATTTTTGAGATGTGTAGCAGTATGGTGATACCAATTACTGCTTCTGCCTGTACTTAATGCCATTTGGTAATAAAATCTGTTTTATTTACCAAAGATTGAATCTAACATTGTTTGGAAGGGTTGTATTTGCATAATTTTTAAAACGGAAAAAGGTCAAATATACCCAAGTACTATCATAATTAGTTTAAATATACCCTCGTTATACTTTTGGTCCAAATATACCATCTCGTTATACTTTTGTTCAAATATATGCTTCCCATTTATAGTTTGGCACAAATTTGCCTTTAATTTTAAGGGAGGAACAGGTATCAAGCTCAGAATGATCCCGTCCCCAATTTTAAATATTAGAAACCCACCTATTTAATCCCGACCCATTTTCATCATCTTCTTTTCTTTTTGTGGCCGGGAAAAACGGGAGCCATTTTGTAACTTCTTTTTTTTCCCCTCCCAATTCCTTAATAGGAGAGGTGTTAGGCTGCAAAATAGACTCAATGTGGTCTGGCCCTTTCCGGGCTGAATTATGATCCCTTGACCAATGAACTGTGAGGATGCAACTTAACTATTAAATAAAAGAAAAAATAACACTATATGACAATTAAAAAAAAATATTTATTCAAATTAGTCTATATTTCTTAAATTACTCTAAAAGGTCTAATTTTTAACTTTTTTTCCCTCGGCTTCCTTCAGCTTCTTTCTTTCCTTCTTTGTTTCTCTCTTTCTTCCAACTCTCTCTCTCTCTCACTTTGAAAGCAGCCGCCTGAGCCTTTCTTCTCCGGCGAGAGGAGGTCCGATCATCACCACAACCACCAACCATCCTGATCCCCTCTCTCTTCTTCGCTCTCTCTCCTTCCCCATCTCCCTCATGATGTCGGAGCTCCGGCCAAGCCTTTTTCTTCATCACTGTCACCCACGCACCCTAACACCACTGCTTTACCACCGCAACCCCGTTGCTCCCTGTTCACCCTCCGTTCTCCTCCTCCACTGCTCTGGTGAGGAGCTCCAGCTCCGGTGAACCAGAGCAGCCATTATAAAACCAGTCAACCCCATTACCTTCTCTTCCACCGGCGAATCATGTCACCGCCTACGATATCACTAGACCTCTCATCTCCGCCACTCTCCTCCATCTCCGGCCACCACCCTGAACTCCAACCCCAAAACCACCACCGCCATCTTCCTCCACTCTCTACAACAAATATGATATTTAGCTACGAAATTACTAGCTACAATGCAAAATTCGTCACTAATTATTCACTTTTAGTGACAAAAATTACATGAGACACATACTTTTAATGACGAAACACAAAATTTCAATGCGAAGTATTGTCCACTAAAGCTTTCCACCAAAAAATATTTTGGCGTCATTTATTGAGTACTATTAATCATGAATTAAAAGTTATCAGCGGCACATTATTTTGTCACTACTGATGTACCCAATCTGTGACAAACTAATTTTTGTCCTAAAATTAGTTAAATTTTGAATACGAAAAACTTTTGTCACCAAAACTATGTTGATACATTAGCGACAAATTAGAATTTTAGCTAATAATTTTAAACTTTAACCACAAAAAATTATAGTTATTTGTGACCTTAGTTTTTATCACTAATAGTTCAAACAATTAGTTAAAATTGTCTTATTGTCTCTATTTAACATAAAATTTAGACACAATGAAATTTTATCACAAAAATTACAATTTTCAAATGGCTATAACTTAAATTTCGTAGTTGAATAGTGGAATATTGGCTATGAAGTTATAAATTAAAAGATCATCAATGACAAACACATCTTGATCTATACAAAAATAAAACTAGAGATTTATCCGTCCATAAACATGCACCACACAAACATATTTCTGAAATATTAGACTGTACTGCTGATAATCAACATAGACCATATCACATAATAAAAGAGATAAAATATCTAAACACATTAAGACAGTTTGAAAAAAAAAGTTACAAACAATTTTTCAAAATTATCAAGAGTCTCAACAAGTTTGCAAATAAGTGCTGTACATGTGGTCAATAAAAGACATCTGACATAAGGTGCTTACGAAGATTCATTGGAACAATTATAGCTAACAAAATTACAAAACTCATATGCCTACTTTCATATTGTATTACAAACAATAAGATAGAGTAATAATTTCTATTATGCACTACAAAAATATGCTCAATTTGCGACGGTTATTTTTACGGGGGAAAGCGATAGAAATTGGTTCCCTACGACGTTTTCTGTCTTCACGCCGCAATTTATTACGATGGTTTCTAAAACCCCGTAATAAGCATTGCCGCAATTAATTCGCGTAGTTTTTTTAGCGAATTTAAAGACGAACTGTATTGAAATAGTAAAAAATGATAAATGGAAAGAAATGGTTGGATGTTAAATTAATTTTGATGATTAACAAACTACTAGTCTCTTAGAGGTATTATATGCTGCTAACTGGATTGCATGAGTGTTATGCAGATATTAAAAGAATCAGGTCTTTAGAAGACGATTAATCATAAGTTGTGAAGCTGATTCCTATTGCAAGTTGATTTTCTGAAGATTTGGTTTATGCGCTGCATCAAGAAATTTGTGAACAAGAAGGAAATATTGCTACACTTGCATAAAAGGAAAAGGCTACGGAAATAAGAGAGAACATGTGGAGGTCAAATTAAATAAGATAACCCCTAAGAAGAGACGTATCTTATTCGTAGATGAAGCATAAAATTTTATGAAAAATGAGCTGTAGATATTTGAACCCTTGACTCCTCATAGAAAACTGAGGTGCTTGATCATGAGCGTAACACTCTGTAAATTCGAGTTAAGGTTGAACTCATTAAATATTTATGGTTAGATCTATGGTAATTTATGTTCATTCACGTGTCAAATTCTATATCCTAACAAGTATTAAGTGTACAATATGATTGGAGTTGAAAAGGCCCGAAAATAAAGTTTGAAAAACTGACTCGAGATGCGGTAGACATACAAGATGCATAATCCATATACGACGACATGTTGAACCGTATGTGGGGTCTTTGGAAAGTACTAAAATTTAAGAATTTCATGTCTCTGAACTTGACATATGGATGCAACATACGGATTGTATATTACCATATATCACCACATATCTATTGGAATCTGAAAATTTTGAATTCAGCATGCGAAGGCCACATATGGACCGCATATTCAACATATGGGCCGTTTGTCCAACATACAGGCCTTATATAATTGTATATCAGCCATATATCCATCGTATAATGTGCTTTCGGTGTGATTTCTTAGTACCGGATACCTGTTGGGTCAAGGGTCAAGTTTGGGACATGAGAAAAAGATTTACGTAATTAGCTCTCTATATCAAGTGGTGTCACACACTAGGTATCCTCATTTATTATTTCTGCATTTCAATTATATATATAAATATTTAGTAAATTTTTTTATTACAATTGTCACGCCCCGAACCATGACCTAGGTGGAACACAACATTCGGTGTCTGGCTGCATGTGACCGATCGAACCACATGACTTGCTTGTCAACATGGACATCACAACATACACTAACATGATAATGAAAACATGTAAATCATAATACTGAATAAAATAGTCTGAAAAAATAATTACGGAATGTAAAACATGGTAAGTCTAAAGATATTGCTGACATGACTGACATAACATGATACTAGACTGGTATATGAAACCTCTGACATGAGTATGTAAAACTGAAGTTGTCCTACTGAGTAGATCTGTCTCCCTGAAACTCAGCACCTGCACCGTGAAGTGTAGGCCCATGCAAAGGGACGTTAGTACATTTGAATTGTACTGTATGTAAAGCAACTGAAGAAAATAAGTAGACACGTGATATAATAGAAATATGAAACTTAAACTGAAACATGAATATAGTACATGAGTAAAGTCTGAAAACTGTATATATATATATATATATATATATATATATATAAGCTTCTACTACTTCAGAGCTTTTGAGGATTGGTACAAGATAAGCAGAACTAAAGCACAAAGCTTGATGACTATGAACATGATGAATCCAATAATCCCACAAGGGGTGATAAGAAGGTATCATCCTCTGGCGGAGTGATCCTTATCCTACATTGACATATGTAGTTTCAGGCTATTTGAGCCTTTTCGGTAATCCATGTAACTCCCAAAACATGTACTTGAAAAATAGTTGGCTTGAAAAGTCTATGTATTTCATGAAATATCTTGTAAACATGATCTGAGATAGCTCGAATGTTTGACGGTCTGAGTTTGGGCCATCAATATTTTGACGGTCCAGATTGACGATCCATCGACGGTCTGTATAATTTGACCGTACCGTCGTCTTCGAAAGATTTCCAGGGAATGATGAAATATGAAATTAAGAAACGGAGAGGATTGGCGGGCTGTCAATAGTTTGACGGTCCGTAGAATTCACAACTTGACGGTCATTTTGAAAATGAAGATCAACGGTTCGTTTGACGGACCGTAAAATATTTTACGGTCCGTACTTCTTACTGTTAAATTTTCTCTGCAGAGCTGAACTTGGTTTTCCAACGTAAACTCTCCGTATTGATTTCCTACACTCATGGATCATGAACAAGACTTAGTTTAAAGGTTAGAGGTGTTGCAAAAATAGTGTCACACGACACCAATTAGTCCAAGATAAATCCTCCCTAGGAATCATGATGGGTTACTCATCACTCGTTAAAGAGGTAGACATGCTGAACTTCCATTAGCTACTTGGAGTGAGTTTGTATCCTTGTTTGTGAACAATTTCATTCCTCAGAGTCATCAGAGTCAACATGATGATATGAAACGCCAATTTGAGCATCTGACCCAGAGATATATGACCATTACGAATTATGATGTCAGATTTATTGACTTGGCACGCTATACTCCTCTCTTGATTCCTACTAAGAGGGAAAGGGTTATAAGATTTGTAGATGGGTTGTGTTACACGATGTATTATTGGTTATATGGGTCGTTATTCCATTATGTAAGTGTATTTTTTTCTCATTGATGAATTTCTTGGATAAAATTATTCGGAATACATCCTTAACTTTGTCTTAGGAAGGCGTCGTCGGCAGAAATCTGAAAATAATTTGAAAAAAGTCAAATTCGCGCTAGATTGATTCATTAAAAGTATACAAGAATTATGTAAATTATGAGTTTAATTTAGAATTAGAGTTGAATGGTGTTGAATTAAATAAATAAATAATTGAACAATAAAATTAAATAATAAATGAACTAAGAAATATGAAAACTACAATTTTATAGTCGAAGCATTTAATTGGAGCAATATTTATCATCATTGAATAGACAATTTTTTTTTATCAAAATACATAATCTTATTGGTTAATTTCAATTAATGGTACCAATTTGACTTAATTTTTTAACTTTTTTGCCAAACTTCAAACTTTCCGACACAAATCCATTTACGTTTGAACTCTGCCTTAGCTTTTATTACATAGTTTGAATCTTTTTTGCAACCTCTTGATATTCAAGAAGGGCTGGATAGTTGTTGTGTCACGCCCCAACTTTTCTCAAGTCTTCCCTTAGGGCGTGATGGTATCTGGACAATTATCCCTTTTCAGGTGAACCATTAACCTTTTTTCTTCCTGAATTAAACATGTATCTAGGTACGGAAATAATGTAATCGTGTACTTTTTGTAAAAACACGAACCCATACTCGCGCAACCACAACTTCTATCTAGACTCAACGGAAATTTCATATATAGAATAAGAAATTCGAAATTTAAAAGGAAACAATCTCATATGGGGCATTCCCCGAGATAACGAAACCTGGTTCCTCAAACCTACTTAATCAAGAATGACATTCACCAAATCTGAAGCAATGGATTGGTGTAACAATGAGGCTGCGGGACGATCACTAGTTCTGTTGCGGAGTTTTTCCTTTATCGCGTTACATGAAACATGTTAGATAAAAGAGTAAGCCCTACCATCCGGGGCTGAGTGAGAACATCGCCTAACAATTCAAAGTAACCCCACAATATTCTAAGTACAATCATATTATGAACATAATAAGCATGTCATGAAAACATATTTCAACACTTTCAGTGTACAAGCCAATAAATATTCACACACAAAATCTCCTCCCAACTCGTCATAGGCAATACTTAGTTAACCCGTACACCTGCTTCATCCCATATAACATATTATATATTTGTTGTGGTGCGTACAACCCGATCCAATGCATTTCAATTATAGTCCCGAAGGCAAGTGTGTTTGAATAGCTCAGAAGGCAGTTGTATGTGAATAGCCCCGAAGGCAAGTGTATTTGAATAGCCCCCGAATAGCCCCGAAGGCAAGTGTATTTGAATAGCCCCGAAGGTAAGTGTATTTGAATAGCCCCGAAGGCAAGTGTATTTGAATAGCCCCGAAGGCAAGAGATGTGTGATGCTATAGCCCCGTAGGTGATAGCAAAACTATTTACATTATCAAGATTTCTATAATCTCGACTGTATGACTAAACTTATACACACACCTATATATATATATATATCAGAAGATTCATATAATAATCCATTCTTTCAACTTTTTGCCCTCCCCACTTGTATGAGTTATAACTCTCAAACTGTAACTCTAAATAAGGTATTTCTCACGCCGAGTCAAAGGTAACATGGGGACCTATCACCATCCCAAGTTTTCTCTACAAAATACTTAGTGAAACTAGTATGAATTCACAAAAGAAACAACCCTATGAAAACTGTCTCGCCGGACTTTTTATACAAAGGGACATAAGTTTTAAAAAGTCATAACTTTCTATCCGTAAGTCGGATTAATCCACGTAAAGTCTAAAACTGTCGATAACAGAGAAATCTAGAACTTTCTATCCGTTATACGTTCTGCCTTTCGGATTTCGATTGATCCGAGGTAGAAACTTTAAACTGCGATAACTCTCAAACCGCATGTCGGTTTTAGCCTCACTTGGACTCAATCTGACCGCGAAAGAGAGATGTATAAGTCCATAAAATTTCGTCCAATTCTAACAGGTATAACTCAACGAAAAGCAGTTTGAAATTTCATGACCCGAACTAGTTACTAGATAATCTATTAGCAATAAATTCACGATCATCTTTCAACATCCGGATTATATTCTAACATGTATTGTAACTCAAAACAAGGGATTATACTGAGAATTTTTGAGTGAAAGAACTCACATTTATTGCTTCGTAACTGCAAATGAGCTTTCAAACTCCAACCAAACCTTTTCGGAACCCCTTAATTGCTAAAGTTAATATTGGTTTCTCTGAAATTTCTGGTTTTCTCCCCTTTTGTTTTTTGCGTTCTCTTCTCTCGAGAAAATATGCATATAACGTGTGCATATAAACATGTTGTGTTGTGTGTGCTTGTGAAGGAGTGGGAAAATGAGTTGATAGACTTTGGTTAGGAGTCTTAAGGGATGAGGGGTTTGGAAGTGATTAGGATTTGTGTAAAAAAGGGGGGGGGGGTGGATTTGGTTGAGATTTTTAAGGGAATTAGATGTGCAGCCTATTAAATATATATATATATATATATTTCCTAGGGGACGTTACATCCTCCCCTCCTTAAACAACATCCATCCTCGAATATGGATAAGGCCGTAACACATACACATAGATACGCAAATTTCACACACATAAAACACAACTTAACCCATTTTCATTACCTTACTCAAAGAGGAATGGATATTTGCCTTTCATCGCGTCTTCGGCTTCTTAGGTTGCTTCTTTTGTGGAGTGATTTCTCTATAGTACCTTCACGGAAGCAATCTTTTTATTCCTAAGGCGCTTAACCTGTCTATCCAGTATCTCTACCGAAATTCCTTCGTATTGGAGTTCTTCGTTTAGGACTATCTCTTGGGGTTGGATGACGTGACTTGGATCGTGCAAGTATGTTACACCTCGTAAGATTAAGACGATAATTAAGAACGTCATTAAGGAAGTAAGATACGGATATTGAATATAAGGAACGCTTACATATGTTAATACGGGAAATTAATGTATAAACGGATGTTATCCCGGAATAGTTTTTCTTTAGTGCTATACACGTGACGACGAGAATTAATCCTAGTAGTTGAATTTATTCCAATGGAGTTATGGAATAGTATTGTATTATAAAATTATGACATTAAGGATACGAGACTTTATGAAATTCTCGGTAATTAAAAGAAGTGGGTTTGAGATTTATTAATTGAAGAACTTGGGGGCCAAAGTGAAAAAAAAAATTCAGATTTTTTTTTAAAACCTACACTCTTCATCTTTCATCTTCTTCATTCCAAACTTAACACAAACTCTCATCTCCTCCCCATACCCTAGCCGAGAACCCCCCAACCCCATAGCCAAATTTGAGGTTTTTATCTTCTCTTCCTAGACTACATTTTTCACCAAAAATTAGAAGCAAAACAACACCAAAAGTGGCAAAAACAGTGGCAAAACATCCACTGCTTCCGAAAATCTACCCAAAAATTTGAGATTTTTGGGATGAAATTTTGGAAGAAAAACGTGTAGGAATGATGGTTTAACATTGTAGAACACTTGCATGTCAATTGGAGTTGAAGAAGTGAACAAAAAAGAGGAGAAAAATTACAAAACAGTGGGGATTTTCGGACAAACAGTGGGCAGAAAATTACGGACTATTTTGGACGAATTTGAGGTATAAAAATTCTTCTTTCTATGATATAATTGGAATGCATGTTGTTAGAATTAAAGTAATGAATTTTTGTTAAGGAAGAATTGGAATTTAAGCATTGCATGTGACAATTTTGGGCTAGTTGCCAATTTGGGACATATTTTGGTGTTATTGGATTCGTTGGTTATTGTTGTTATTATTATCACTAATTGCACGATGAAATTGAAAGGAAACATTGAGATTTAGTTGGAATTAGTTATATGGAAGTATTGAAATCCGAAATTGGATTATAGGAATTAAGATAAGAGTTATGGAATTATGACATGTTGTGGCCAAGAACTTGCATGAAATTGTTGGACATGTTGTGATGTATATGGACTGTTTTAGGGACTATTTTGTGGTGTTATAATTCTGAAAATTTAATCACCATTATGCATGTTTAAGTGTGGTAATTGCTAAGGTAAGCCCTAAAGGAATAAGGGTGTAGAAAGGCATAGAAAGGCTTCACATTCTACCCTCGTTGTTGTTGGAACATGGACTGTTTTGTGGGCTGTTTTTAAGGTGGATTAAGAGGCTAAATTTACATGAGAAGTGGGTGTGTAAATTCCATTTATTGTTGTTTTGGTTGTGCCCTTAATTAGTGCTTGTTTATTGATGTTATTAGCCTCGTTTGGAAGTTGTGGAAACATGTATAAACAGGGGAAGTGCTGCCCGAATTTTTATAGAATAAGAAGTCGTTATTCGATATAAAGTATGCTAGTGATCATAGAATTGACGAACATATTACCATTATTATAGGTTGAAGTTCTAAATCGAGACGTACTCTAATATAGAGTTGATTAGTTCGTCTAAGAGGTATGTGAACTATTCCTTCTTTCTTTGGCATGATTTTTATTTAATGAAGGTACGGTGGACGTACTTGATTCTTATACAATTTAATTCCTAAAGAGGATTGTTATGAGAAGTACCTATGATTTTTCAGCGAAGAGTTTATTATGACATTATTACAATGATTTTATTGAGAGTCAGATGATAATTTTTACTTGCATATGGTTACTCATGATATCTACTCGTGCTAAGTGTTACTACTTCACCTCACTGAGTCCTGGGCCGGGTTACGTTCATGCACAACCTTGCATTTTTCACCGAGACCCTCACAAGAGGGCCGGGTTACGTAGGATGGATCCATAGATGAGATATGACTTTACCGAGTCCCAGTATGGGTCGGGTTATAATATGATTCCACCGAGTCCCGCACTAGTGGGCCGGGTTACGTTACAGATACACATATATATATATATATATATATATATATATATATATGGACATACACTCATGTTTTCTTGACTTGACTCTCATTTTTATAAGGCAACTGACTTCTATTGTTATGGCACAGTTGGATTTGAATCCTGATTTTTTTATACTGATCTCTTGTTATCCATTGGCTACTTATGATCTCATTTGCAGTATTTCATGTTTACATACTCAGTACATTATTTCATCGACCCCCTTTCTCGGGTCGCGTTCATGCCCGCAGTACAGTGTGCTCGCTTTGGTGATCCTCGGTTTAGGTTCCTCAAATTGCTTGGAAAGCTCATTTGATCGAGCTTTACCATTTTTGTACTGACCCTATCTTTTTGATTTATGTATATTTAGGGGCACGACGGGGCCTGTCCGTCCATATGTCGTTATCCTTCTTGTAGAGGTAGACAACAGGTTGTGGGTTGCACCGGTGTAAGGGTCGAAACTGCTTTGGCCACCATATTATTGTACTCTATGTTGGGGGTGTTCCCGTGTAAATGTGATATTATTTGTTGGCAGCCTTGTCGGCTTGCCTGTTATATTGTGTTGGCTAGTTGTGACTTCTCAGGAGGCAGGTACATTCGGGGGTAAAGGCAGCCTTGTCGGCTTGCCTACCCTAGCATATGTTGTTATTGCAGCGTTATGCTGCCGGATTTCAGACTCATTAAGTGTTAGTTGGATTATGTGTGACAGGTTAATATAATGACGTCATTAGGGCGGTTAGTCGTGGCCCATCGGGTCGGGTCGTGACAAAGTATTTTCGTAACATTGACACATGGAATACCGGATGCACCGCTTCTAATTCTTGTGGAAGTTCTAGCTCGTAAGCCATATTCCCACTCTTTGTAAGATCTCATATGGTCCAATAAATCTTGGGAACAACTTCCCTTTCTTGCAAAACGCACCACCCCCTTCATTGGAGAGACTTTTAAAAACACTTTCTCCCCTTCTTGAAATTCGAGATCTCTTTTGCGATGATCCGCATAAGACTTATGACGGCTATGAGCTGCTTTGATCCACTCCCGAATTATCTGCACTTTGTCATTGGTTTCTTGAATGACTTCGGGTCCGAACAGTTGTGCCTCGCCCACCTCGAACCACCCAAGTGGAGATCTATATTTTCGCCCATACATTGCTTCGAACGGATCCATATGTATACTAGCATGGAAACTGTTGTTGTAGGCGAACTCTATTAGACATAGATGGTCCAACCAGTTGCCCCGAAAGTCCAACACACAAGACCGCAACATGTCCTCCAATGTTTGAATTGTCCTTTCAGCTTGTCCATCTGTTTGCGGATGGAAAGTCGTGCTCAACTTAACCTTTGTCCTGAGGCCCTGCTGAAAACTTTGCCAAAAGTGTGATGTGTACTGTGAACCCCTATCCGAAATAATTTGTAATGGAATCCCGTGTAACCTCATTATTTTTTTCAAATAAATTTGCGCATACTGCGGCGCCCGATACGTAGTCTTGACATGTAGGAAATGTGCTGACTTTGTAAGCCGGTCTACAATCACCCAAATAGAATCATAACCTTCTCGAGTTTTCGGTAGGCCAGTCACAAAATCCATGTGAATTGCCTTCCATTTCCACACGGGGATACCAATGTCCTGAAGTAATCTGTCGGGTTTTGATGTTCGGCTTTTACTTGTTGACACGTAAGACATATTTCGACAAACTCTGCAACATCTCTCTTCATTTCGTCCTACCAGTAATTTGCCTTGAGATCTGGTACATTTTCTTTGATTCTGAATGAATGGAATACCTGGTGTTGTGACCCTCATTCAAGATCTTTTTTCTTAGTTTCCTCACCTTAGGAACACATAACCTACCCTTATACCGAAAGGTACCGTCATTGTCCCCTAATATAAACCCAACAAATTCCATATCCTCAAACTGACTTTCTTTTATTTCTGAAGCTAAGGCAGACTGAGAGGTATCATGCACCACCACCGGGCCTTCACGGACCTCAGTTAAACTAACCCTGAGGTTTCCCAATTTTTGTACCTCACTTATAATACCTCTCTTTTGTATTGTCAAGTGGGTCAAGCTGCCCATTGATCTCCTACTGAGTGTGTCGGCCACCACGTTAGCTTTTTCAGGATGGTAAAGAATGCTAAGGTCATAATCCTTAAGCAATGCTAACCATCTCCTTTGTCGGATGTTCAGATCCTTTTGCGTGATGCAAACTCTTGTGATCTATAAATATATCTACATGCACCCCATTCAAATAGTGTCTCCATATTCATAAGACGGACACTACCGCGGCCAGTTCCACGTTATGAGTTGGATAATTCTTCTCATGTATCTTCAATTGTCGAGATGTATACGCAATAACTTTTCCAAATTGCATCAAGACACATCCTAATCCAACTTTAGAGGCATCACAATAGCTCCTTCAGTTTCTAAAAACTTGCTTCGCACGCCTCTGACCGCTGGTACTTAACCAACTTCTGAGTCAATCGGGTCAAGGGAGCAGCGAGACTAGAGAAACCTTCTATAAATCTTCTATAATACCCAAGCAAAACCAAGAAACTCCTGATTTCTGTCAGAGTGGTAGGCCTTGACCATCTCTTCACTGCTTCTATCTTTTGGGGGTCTACCATAACTCCATCCTTCGACACAACGTGGCCCAAGAAAGCTACAGTTTCCAACCAAAATTCACACTTTGAAAATTTAGCATACAGTTTCTCCTGTCTTAAGATTTGAAGCACTACCCTTAGATGCTCTTCATGTTCCTCGGCACTCTTGCTATAAATTAGAATATATCGATGAATAGAATCACGAACCTAGGGCTCTTCAGATAATATTCCCCTCTTTCAACTTTTCGCCCTCCCCACTTGTAAGGGTTATAACTCTCAAACCGCAACTCTGAATAAGGTATTTCTCACGCTGAGTCGAAGGTAATGTGGGGACCTATCACTATCCTATGTTTCCTCTGCAAAATACTTAGTGAAACTAGTATGAATTCTTGAAAGAAACAACCCTATGAAAATTGTCTCGCCGGACTTTTTATAAAAAGGGACATAATATTAAAACAGTCATAACTTTCTATCCGTAAGTCGGATTAATCCCCGTAATCTAAAACTGTCGATAACAGATAAATCTAGAACTTTTATTCAACACAGATTTTCGGATTCTTTATCCATTTGTACAGTTTTTCCATTATACCTTCTGCCTTCCGGATTTTGATTGATCCGAGGCAGAAACTTTAAACTGCGATAACTCTCAAACCGCATGTCTGTTCTAGCCTCGCTTGGACTCAATCTGACCGCGAAAGAGAGATGTATAATTCCATAAAATTTCGTCCAATCCTAACAGGTATAATTCAACGAAAAATAGTTTGAAATTTCATGATCCAAACTAGTTACTAGATAATCTATTAGCAATAAATTCACGATCATTCTTTCAACATCCGGGTTATATTCTAACATGTATTGTAACTCAAAACAAGGGATTAAACTGAGAATTTTTTAGTGAGAGAACTCACATTTATTGCTTCGTAACCGCGAATGAACTTTCAAACTCCAACCAAACCTTTTCGGAACCCCTTAATTTCTAAAGTTAATCTTGGTTTCTCTGAAATTTCTGGTTTTCTCTCCTTTTTTTTCAGTGTTCGCTTCTCTCCAGAAAATATGCATATAACGTGTGCATATAAACATGTTGTGTTGTGTGTGTGAATGAGTGGGAAAGGGAGTTGATAGACTTTGGTTAGGAGTCTTAAGGGATGAGGGGTTTGGAAGTGATTAGGATTGATGTAAAAAAAAGGGGAAGGAATTTGGTTGAGATTTTTAAGGGAATTAGATGTGGAGCCTATTAAATATATATATATATATATATATATATATATATATATATATATATATATATATATATATATATATATATATATATATATATTTTCCTAGGGGACGTTTCACGATGTCCTTGTCCTGAGATCTTTGTCATATTAAATTATCCACTTGGATTTCCAATGCTATATTATCTAAAGCTCCAATAAGATGTTTTCAGTTCTGTACTCTTCTCACTTTTGAAGTGGGATAGATGAGAGTTTGTCCCAAGGCTGTGCCCTAGCTGTTAATGTAGTAAAAAGAGAACCATGATGTTTTAGGTTCAAATTCTAGTAAAGCTAGGTGATTTTTTTGTTGCCCAAAATTTTAGTTGGCAAAATTATAATCTATGTGCCTCAGTTTGCCTGGACCATTACTTTTATAACAAAAGAAAGTAGGACAACTGAGAGTTGTTTGTGATATTGAGAAATAATTCATTCCCTCCCACCCAAAAAGGGAATGAACATTGCAGTGAACATACAAAAAGACACGGAAGAAGTGTCATTATTATTGATGTGAATAAACTAAAGATCACTGATTGGAATGAATTTATTTTGTGTAGTGACTTTCATTACTTCGAGCTGAAAATTGATAGCTTTGATATTTTCTAGCTTTCTATTACTATCATTGTGTTACCCTTTTGAATTCCACAGTGTTAGGCATTTGAATAGCGCAATTTATCCGTTTATTTTTTTAACTTTGTCTTAGCTTTTAGTACATGCTTAAAAGGATTAGATCTCTTTTCTCTAGCTTTCATAGTTTCTAGTTGGGTAGATCCGGTCGGGTTTAAATTTTATGCCTCTCGAATTACATTGTCCCTCTGAATGTGTAAATTAGATCCCATCAAGAACTATTCATCACATATTCGACTTGACTGTTTTGTCAAATTACAAGTTATCTTTTTAAAAATGGGTTTGTTGCTCGATAGAAAAGTTTGTTGGAAATTTACTAATGTGGAATTACGTTTATCCCATTATTTATGACTCAAACAATTGGGGGCCCGCACGTCGGAAATGTCGCACACATGTGCACTCGTAGTGCCAAATATCGTAAATTTCTATAGTGAAAGAGATATTGGTATGTAAGTAAATGTTTGAGACATAGAATAATGGACGGTTATTGGCTAAATAACAAGTGTTTCACGTCGGTAAACGAAGGAAGGATTGTGCAAAGTGTAAGATGGTACGGGTCGGGAAGGGCCGCGGCGCCACCCGGACGGAGCCGGAGCGCCGAGGTACCTCCGGCCGGCGCCGCGGCGCCGGCCAGGCAGTGGTGTCTCTGGAGCTGAGGGGCCGCGGTGCTTCACTAGAAATAAGTGCGACGGAAGTCCAAAAGTTTGGCTGATTATGGAGAGGTTTTAATGCATTAAAATGACAGTTTTTCCTCCATAAATCAGCCATTATTTGGCTGCATTAATTGGTGAATTAAAGGGCCATTACATGACATTTAAATGGCCATTACATGGGCACTTGAAGAGATCATTCTTACACTATTATAAATTGAGGCCTTTGGCTCAATTCTACACACACTTTTCAAGAACAACAATTCTGAAATTCTTGTTACAAATCCTCTCCTCTTAGCAATCTTTTGTTATTTGTTTTCTTCTCTATAATCAATTGTGTTTGCTTTGCACAAATGATGGTTTGTTGTTTTATCTTGGGAGACTATTTCCCGCTAACGTAAAAGCACATATACGGGGCAATATTATATTAAAGACAGAGTGCCATCACTCGACTCAGTACAGTTGTAACACTTCCAGATTTAGTATGTCTTGATTTCAGGTTATCAAGATTCAAAGAGCTTTCTGCAAATTGGTATAAAGATTCAATACTGATTCAAGAACTCAAAAAGCTTGTTGTTGTCACAATTCTTATTTACTACAAGCTTGTTGCTATTGTAATCTTTATGGTTTATCCTTTCGAAGCATTTGTAATAGTTATTTACTATTTCCGTACTGCTTTGTTTCCAACAAAGTTTAGTATATGGACTGTATTTATCAATATCCATGTAGTTGCAAGTCCCATTTACGCCTACCCCAAAATAGTTTGCTTTTTACATTCACTTGAATACTTTCAGTTGGACTGACTAACAGAGATCAAATGTTGCGGCTAAGGTTCGAATTACCGAGCGATTTTTCCTGCCGGCTGGTACTTGATTCTCTTTTCCTTGTGAACTGAAGTATGGAATAATATTCATGTCCCTAAGGTGAACTACTACTTGCTGTGAGAGGTTGGAGTCTTTCTTGTTGCTGGTGCTTTGTTCATTGGAGTTCGGAAAGTAGGACCAAAACTTTGGGAGATATGGTGCCACTGAGGATCGTTGTTGGTTCTTGAATGTATACTAAAATTAGCACACTGATGAGAACATAGGGAGTTCAGAAGCTCAAAAATCTTCAAGAACAAAATTTAACTGAAATGAAGATTTGAGATCCCAGCACCTTTCACGGTATCAGGTATGCTACTATGTTTTCCTTCCTATTCTACCTTTTTCTTTTGCACGTTCTCTAATTGATGCTCCACTTAGCTATTTTGAAGCTAATTTAGACTTAAAACGATTATTCTTTTTGAAAAATCTTACTTTGTCAATTTTGCGAGAAAATTAAAGTAAGTACCAAGGTTCCTTGTATGAACATTAGTTTGGATATACTGATACAGAATATGAACATACTTAATTCTTTAGTCTGTTTTTATTACAACTATTAATTGACATTTCTGATTTATGATTTGATTGATATGAGCTTTGATTACTTTAGTGCTATTTCGACTCTATGCGTGAAAACTTGTATATCAAGCAGGATATTTTATGATGCTTCTCTATGATGAGCACATAACTTTCAATATAAAAAAAAGAGTAAAGGGAAAAGTACATTAAAAAAAATCGAAAGCTATTAAAGGAAAAATAATTGGTGTTCTAGATGGATGAGGTTCTGCTTGTTTCTTTTGTTTAAATTTGGGCGCATGTGCACTACTACTAATTAAGCATATGTCTATTTAATCGGTGCAACTTTAACTTTTGTTTGATGGAGGTTGAACCAAAAAAGATTCTTCAAATGAAAATGATATTTTAAAAAAATTTGATAGCATACATCATTTTCTTGGTTGTAAAACAGTGTATAAATGACTGTGGTAATTAGCTGGAACTTAACTTCTAACATATGTGATTATTGAAATACTCCCAACGAACTATTCACATTAAAGTGCTAGAATGATATCTTCTCAACTTGTCTTTCAGGTTGATATGATGAATATTTAATATCTTCTCTTATGTTCTTGTGTGGTTTATACGGTTTTGTTGTAGTTGAAGGGGAGCCTTGGAGTAACAGGTAAAGTTGATGTCATGTGATTAGGAGGTCACGGGTTCAAGCCGTGGAACAGCCTATTGCAGAAATACAAGGTAAGACTGCGTACAATAGTCTCTTGTGATCCGGCCCTTCCCCGGACCCCGCGCATAGCGAGAGCTTAGTGCACCGGGCTGCCCTTTTTACGGTTTTGTTGTAGTTACTGTTTCCTTATTCCTATTTGACCTGCTTTATTATTGTCTTATTCTGAGTCGATGGTCTATAAGAAACAACATTTCTACCTCCCAGGGTAGGTGTAAGGTCTGTGTATATTCTAGTCTCTCCATACCCCACTTATGGGATTATACTGGGTATGTTGTTGTTGATGATGCTCTTTTGTGGTTAACTTGGTTCATCTGATTGGATAAATAGGAGAGTTCATTTAATTTTTAAATAATATAAATTTTAGCCAGCCAATGGTATACTAATTGTTGAAACATTAGGGAAATGCACTTTAGTGCCTTGACTAATTGAGGTTAGTCCAAGTTGTTAAGAAGGTAGTTAGTTGGTGTAGTTAGTTACAAGATTAGTTATAAAGTTAGTTGGGGTTTTAGAAGTAATTAACAAAAAGATCATTAGAATATTCTAGAGAAGTGGAGGTGTATATATATGCACTTGTACAGATATTTTCAGATTCAAGGATGCAATTCTCCCAAATATTTCTAATGCATTGAGTCATCAATTCTCTCTCCCATTCTCTCCCATCATCTCCCATTCTCCCTTGCTTGTGCATTCTTCACTAATGCAGCAGTTAACACTGCAGTAATATTGCTTCTATTTATCAAATCAACTTGGTATCAAAGCCGAAACCGATATGCGATTGAACAATTCAATTTGCAGAAGATATGAACAAATTTTTTTCAGAGATTTCAGAGATCTGTGTGCATAACTTGATGAATCATGCATGCAATTGTTTCTGGAAGTGTTGTTGTCAATATTCAAGGAGATGCAGACACATGCAGAGTGAAATAAGAAGATAAAGGCAGATCTGTGCAAAACAAATCATTCAGGATCGACTGAACAAGTCACTGAGGTTCGATTTCAATTTTTTTTGTTGTTGTTGTTGTTGTTTGTTGTTGTCAACAATTCACATGAGTCGCATAGACAAAACTCTGTGTATTAAGGATCATATTGAAGCGTAGATTAACAGTAATGGAAAGTAATGAAGAAAGACTAGCAGATGAAGTCCCGACAGTGATCAAAATAGATCACAATCATCTATTGTATCTATTTCCTTCAGATGCGCCTGGTTCCCTATCTGTGGGCATTATCCTAACTGGAATGGACAACTATACATTGTGGAGTAGAGCCATGAAGTTGGCCCTACTAGGGAAGAATAAGATAGGATTCATTGATGGAAGTGTAAGGAGAGAAACCTTCCATGGAGATTTGGTTCAACTATGGGACAGGTGCAATGCAACTGTGGTGTCTTGGTTAATGGGGAATGTGAGTAAGAGCTTACTTACTGGAATGTTGTATAATTCATACTCATACAATATATGAGAAGAATTGAATGAGAGATTTGACAAGATTAATAGTTTCAGGGCTTTCCAACTGCACAAAGAAATATTTTCTATGAGACAAGGGGCACTATCTGTGTCAATGTATTACTCTCGACTCAAGGATCTGTGGGATGAATATGATTCTATCATACCAATCCCATCTTGTTGCCCAAAGTCAAGAGACTTTGTGGATCACTTATAGTACCAAAGACTACTGCAATTTCTCATGGGACTGGATGAGAGTTACAGTCAAATAAGGAGTCAGATCCTCATGATACAACAATTACCTACATTAAACCAAGTATATGCCATGGTCAATCAGGAAGAGAGTCAGAGGATGGTAGCAGGAACTGGTAGAGTGATGTTTGAATCAGTGGAATCATCTGCCATGTTCACATCTAGAAATGGAAATTTCAGAAGTGGAAGTGGAGTTCAAAAACATAAGAAACAATACAATTCCAATGCATATTGTGATCATTGTCATCTCAAAGG
The DNA here is from genome assembly GCA_029783415.1 of Anisodus acutangulus. NCBI lineage: Eukaryota > Viridiplantae > Streptophyta > Magnoliopsida > Solanales > Solanaceae > Anisodus > Anisodus acutangulus. The sequence continues at coordinate 40,714,355 of CM056505.1, forward strand.
TCACTCAAGATTGGAATGTTACAAACTGATGAAGTGTGACTATTGTCACAAAACAGGACATGTGCAGTAGGGTTGCTACAAGCTAATTGGATATCCAGAAAATTTTAACAATAAAGGAAAGAAAGCTTATGCAGTCACATGAGGGACTATGTTGTGTGAGGACACTGGACAAGAAGGGGCAGTACAACATCACCATTCATCAAAGTTTCTACAAAATGCACAACCATTCACAAGTCAGAAACACACTGCTGAAGTGATACCATACAACCAGTTCACACCCAGACAATATAAAAAACTCATTGACCCGTTGAACAAGTGCAAATAATGTCAATGCCAACATGGCAGAAGGAACAGGAAAAGTGCAACTGCCCACAGGAGATTCAGCCAGAATCTCACATGTTGGGGAGTACCACTTAGGAGGAGGTTGTGTATTTCAGGATCTCTCATTTGGGAAGGTGAGAGGGATTTGTAATGAGGAGGCAGGATTGTATATATTATCCCTGGATGCTCAGAATAAAGGTGGGGAGTTGAGTAGATGTATGTCTGCAACTCAATATGTTGCTGCAACCACTTGGCATCAGAGACTGTGTAATATGCCCATGAATGTCCTGAAGAAAATAGCATGTTTCAAGAATAATACTGATTTTATCTTGAATAATTGTGAAGTGTGCCCTTTGGCTAGACAAACTAGACTACCTTTCATTATTAGTACTAGTAGAGCATCAAAGTCATTTCAACTAATACATATGGATGTATGGGGACCTTATAAAATTGAAACATATAATGGAAGGAGATACTTTCTAACCATTGTGGATGATCACACTAGATGGGCTTGGATTTTTTTGATGAGACTGAAATATGATGTCTCTACGCTGATCAGGAATTTCCTTGTTGAAGTTAACACCCAATTTGGAGCTAAAATTCAAAGGGTAAGATCAGATAATGGAACTGAGTTTTTTAATCAAAATTGTAGTGAGCTGTTTATAAAATATGGTGTCATTCATGAAAGTTTTTGTCCATACACACCACAGTAAAATGGTGTGGTGGAGAGAAAACATAGGCATATTTTAGAAACTGCTAGAGCCATTAAGATTCAGGGAGGATTACCAGACAAGTTCTGGGGACTATGTGTAGAGAATGCAGTGTACATAATCAACAGAATCCCCTCCACTGTTATAAAGAATAAGTCTCCATTTGAAATGTTGTATAATAAGGTACCACAACTTGATCACTTGAGAGTATTAGGTTATTTGTGTTTTGCTACTATAAATAACAGACATGATAAGTTTGGTCCAATGGCTGTAAGATCCATATTTCTGGGGTATAGATCTGCTCAAAAGGGATACAAACTTTATGACTTGGAAAATAGAACTCTATTCATGAGCAGGGATGTGTTGTTCATGGAGACAAATTTTTCCTTCAAAGGAGGCATAACTGAAAACACCAATCACATCAAGACACATGAGTTTCCTTTCTATGAAGACTTAATTTGTAAACAGAACCTTGATAATCCACCAACACATACCAGACAACATGAAGATGATCAACACAGACAAAACAACATGCAGAATGTACATATGGCTGATGCAGTTCAGCATCATGGTCCTGGTCTCATAAACACGGGACCACCAGGTATTGACATGACCACAGAATCAGATCATGAAGTCAAAAGATCCACAAGGAGCATCAAACCTCCTATATGGCACAAAGACTACATTACTACACATGGATCTTTCAATTGCTTGTATTCTATAACTGATAATATTGCTTATACTGGTCTATCAGCAGGATATCATGAATTTATGGCCAGGGTTTCTCTTGACACAGAACCACAAAATTATTCAACAGCAGCAAAGGATCACAGATGGGTTGAGGCAATGGAGGCAGAAATCAAAGCATTGGAGGACAATTGAACTTGGAAGCTGGTCACTTTACCAGATGGAAAGAAGGCTATATGATGTAAGTGGGTATACAAGATAAAGTACAAGGCAACAAGAGAAGTGGAGAGATTTAAAGCCGGGTTGGTGGCAAAAGAATACAATCAAAAGGAGGGGCTTGATTATCAAGAGACTTTTTCACAAGTTGTAAAGATGACAACAGTAAGTGATATGATTTCTATTGCAGCATCACAACACTGGGCAATCCATCAGATGGATGTATACAATGCATTCCTGCAAGGAGACTTGTTTGAAGAAGTGTACATGGAAGTTCCAGAAGGATCTGCTGTCAAGAAAAGGAGAGATATATATGCAGATTGCTGAAATCTCTCTATGGGCTAAAACATGCATCAAGACAATGGAACATCAAGTTGACTACAACTCTTGTCTCATCTGGTTTTCAGCAAAGTCATAGAGACTATTCTCTTTTCACAAAACAGGAAAATAGTAGTATTGTGATAGTGCTGGTGTATGTTGATGACTTGTTGCTCACTGGAAATGATCCAGTCCACTAAAGAGATACTGCAGTCCACTTTCAAGATAAAGGATCTAGGGGAGCTTAGATACTTTCTTGGCATGGAGCTTGCAAGAAACTCACAGGGCATCCTCATGCACCAGAGGAAATATGCTCTAGAGCTTATATCAGATATGGGACTTGCAGGTGCAAAGCCTGCATCTTCTCCTATGGATATGAATCAGAAGCTTACAACCTGTGAGTTTGACAGACATATAGCTAATGCACCATATTCAGGCCCTATATCAGGAGAAAATCTTGATTCTGGGCTATCAGATCCTAGTGTTTACAGAAGATTGGTTGGAAGGCTATTATATTTGACAACTACCAGACCAAACATTGCATTTGTTGTGCACTGCCTGAGTCCGTTTATGCATGCACCTAAGAAGTTACACATGGAAGCTGGTCTCAAAATTGTCAGATATATCAAGCAAGCATCATGGCTAGGAATTCTAATGTCCAGTACAAGTACTCCTCAACTCAAGGTGTTTTGTGATGCAGATTGGGGGGCTTGTGTTAATAGTAAAAGATTAGTCACTGGCTACCTGGTAATGCATGGCTCATCACCAATCTCATGGAAGTCAAAGAAGTAGGATACTGTCTCCAGAAGCTCTGCAGAGGCAGAATACAGGGCTATGGTAGCCTCAGTAGCAGAAGTGGTGTGGATCACTGGCCTATTTCAGGATCTTGGTGGGGAGATTCAGACTCCGATATCAGTGCACACAGATAGCAAATATGTTATTCAGATTGCGGCCAATCCAGTGTTCCATGAAAGAACAAAGCATGTTGACATTGATTGTCATTTCATCAGGGAGAAAATACAAACAGGATTGATCAACACAGTTTTTTTGCCTTCTATGGACCAACTAGCTGATCTACTTACAAAGGCACTTGGTAGACAACAACATGATGTTTTACTGTCCAAGCTAGGAATGAAGAACATCTTCATATCCTCTAGCTTGAGGGGGGGGGGGGGAGGGGGTGTTGAAACATTAGGGAAATGCACTCTAGTGCCTTGACTAATTAAGGTTAGTCCAAGTTGTTAAGAAGATAGTTAGTTGGTGTAGTTAGTTATAAGATTAGTTATAAAGTTAGTTGGGGTGTTAAAAGTAATTAACAAAAAGGTCATTAGAATATTCTAGAGAAGTGGAGGTGTATATATATGCACTTGTACAGATATTTTCAGATTCAAGGATGCAATTCTCCCAAAAATTTCTAATGCATTGAGTCATCAATTCTCTCTCTCATTCTCTCCCATCATCTCCCATTCTCCCTTGCTTGTGCATTCTTCACTAATGCAGCAGTTAACACTGCAGTAATATTGCTTCGATTCATCAAATCAACACTGATGTTATGAAAAATGCGGTTTAAGTTGAGTAAAGTGAAACTAGAACAATAATAAAAATAGTTGCATGATGAGATAAAGATACAATGGACTCGTCGCTTATGGATTTCCCTAAAGAATATGTGACTTCTGCTTTCAACATCAAATTTGTTTCTTTTATTTAGTCTGCCTTAGTGCTTGTTTGTGGCATAGGTTAGAATATTACATGATCAATTGTGAGGAAATGCATAAATTTATTCCACTTGGTGTCATATTGTGAATATTTGTAATTACGAGTCTCGCTTCCAGTTTATGATGAGAAAAGTATATTTTCTTGAAGAACATATGATGAGCATACTAATTGAGCACATGTTAAGCTTGTGTTCTTTGCTGCTGGGAAAGTCATAAATTTCTCTACTAGAGTTAGTTTAAATATGATTATTGATGTCCTATTTGCAATTAGAAATAAAAAAATATTTGATATCAATAGAGTTCTTTCCTTAACTGGTTAAACATGGGGGATCAGAGGGGAGATTTCACTAAATTAAAATATTTATGCGAAGTACAAAAGTGAAAATTTTGGAGTTGCGCTATAAAATGCAAACTGAAAACTTTGGAGTTGCACTAGAAAGTGCAGCTTGATGCTGCCAGATAAAATGACGAGTATGATTTAACTTGAGTTTAGTACTTAGTATGCATGCAAAGCTTTTCTTTTGACTAGTAGTATGATTTGTTTGACATGTTTCTCAGCTAGTAGTATTATTAACTTTGATATGAAAATATAACTTCTATATTAGTTGGTTTAAGGGAATAAATGCTATTGTATTTGATCAATGTTGGAAGAATTGATTTTGGTCCGGCAAATCACTATGTCCTTTTACAATTCTCTAGTTTGAATCATGATCAGACTTCTACAATTTTGCAGCTTTATTCACTTAAAGTGAAAAAGACGGTATTTTGATTTGTTTTCCCTTGAAGTGGACAACATTAATTTAGGATTAGACAGGGAGGTCATACTGCCTAAGGGCACAAGCGAGTTGGTAAATGGTAAGATGATTGGGGTACAACCATTCCGACATCGCGGGTTCGAATCCATGTGGTGACAGTCTTGTTGAAATATTGCAAGGGCTTTGCTGGGTTCGTGTCCCGTTGGTCCTCTCCCTTGCAGGGCTGCCACTCGCGCATATCCCTCGATTTACATCCCATCTGGCCAAGGAACCTCTGGTACATGGGGGTTTCGCCTTCGGGACTTTCCCCTTCACAAAGAAAGGGAGGTCATACCTATCTTACGACTAAAAGGAGGTTGTTTTCCTCTGCTAAATCAGAGGAATGATCTCAGCTATTGCTCCAGAAAGGTCAACCTTGAAGTTATGCTCAAGACAGTTTACAAATTCTAGTTTTTGAGCCCGGTATGAATATATTCATTTTCTTTTCTCTCTTTTCCACGGGTATAGAAGGTGATAATTGCAAGCTAAATATCACCGCGTTACCTCCACTTATCTGTCTTAGTTTAGGAGTAATAAACAATATATTTCAATTAGATTTTCTTGTTGGACATAGTTTACTTTAATTTCAGGAGCTTGTAATGAGATATTATCTCAGTATAATTTTAATTGTTCTTAATTGTATGATCAATGTGAATTTTTGTTATTATCTGGCATTTTTATTATGTTATTTTAAATTTATGCAATTCTAATTTTAAAAAATAAATAATTATGAAATTTATAGTGACAATACTATGTTGTCAGTAAAAGCAATACTTTTAGTGACAAAATAATAGTTTTAACTACAAAACTGTAAACCTTTTTAATAACAATAAATTTGTCACTAATTTTTACATTTAGGGACGAAACACTTTTTTTTTATATAAAAGGTGGTCTTTAGTGACGAAATTACATTTATTCAACTACGAAATACATATAACTTTAGAGATAATTGGTGTCGTCACTGATTGAACTAAATAATTAGTGACAAGGTAGTTTCGTCGGTGTTAATTACCTTTCTAGTGACAAAAAAAACTATCAACTACAAAAATTTACACTTTCTATGACAACCAAATTCGTCATAAATACTACGCATTTAAGGACGAAAAAAGTTTTTTGTAGTTAATATAACTATATTTAGCGACGAAATACTAAATTGTCTTTGTATACCTTTAGCGACCCACATTTAGGAACGATTGATTGACGAAATTCTTTTGTCACACAATTTTTTGTGACGAAAAATGATTTATTATTGATGAAGTAATTTGTCACTGAACATCGAATTTGTTGTAGTGACTGTAACCACCTCAAACCACCACCACACCGTTGCTGCTTCACCCTCCCCCTTCTCTGGCGAAACCCAAAACACCCCTAACAAAGTTCCCGCCATCGACCTGTCCCCATTTTCCCCCTTCACAACTCTGGCTAGGAGCTTCTGATAGTGATGAACCGGAGCAACCAACAACACCATTGTGTCATCCTCTTCCCCTTTCACTTTGGTTCTCGCTATCTCTGACGAGTTAGGTTGCGTTTGTTTGTATGTATATTTGCTTATTTCTCCGCAGATCTGGCCTAAAATCTATATTTTCCAGTGATCTTTGACTGCAGTAGCGGTGACGGTAAGGCTTAGCCAGATCTAGCCAAGAATTTGTACCCCGGCGAAGCCACTTTTGTAACGTTCAACGCTGCTGTGTTTTCTCGTTAGAACTTCGACTCCGACGATCTCATTTTGCTACTGTTTCCTCAATTCTTGGACTAATTGGTGTTGTTCTTTATTCCTTGACTATTGTGGCTGATTTTGCTTTTTTTTTTTTAACTTTTCTGATGTTCTATTGGTTTACCAGCGATCAGTATTTAGAAGGTAGGGTAGCAGCAACATAGAAAAGTTGATTTAGCAGTGGCGATAGGAGTGGTCGGTACAACAGTGGAGGAGGTGGAAACATTTGTATAAGTTTGTATAACAGTGTTAAAGTGTGTTTAAACTTCTCTTATACGCTATTATACACTTTTATACAAGGTTGATACATTGTCTCCCGTAAGTGTATAAAGTTGTATAATATTGTATATACACTTTTATACAAGGTTGATACATTGTCTACTTCACGTGTATAAAATTGTATAATGTTGTATAATGTTGTATACCGTGAAAATGTAACTATGTAAATGTAAATTTAAAATATGGCTATAAAAATATAATTTCTTGTGTTGAATTGTATATTATTGAAATTATCCCTAAATAAAACTCTTTTTTTGGCAAAAAATCAAAATGACAAAACTACCCAATTAAAATAGTAAATTCAATTTTCAATAATTTTCCAAATACAAGTGATTATATAAGAAAAATTGATGATAGTTGAATCTGGGACCTTGAGGTATCTCATCATAGCTTTGGTTATTACAATCTTTTCTTTGTTTTGCAAGCAAATGCTTTAAACTCCATAAAGCCTGGAGCCTAGGGATGACAACGGATCGGATCTGGATCGGATCCTACTAGATCTAGATCCAGATCCATTTTTCATATTTGGATCCAGATCCCAATCCAGATCCATCGGGTCCATAAAAATCAGATCCAAATCCGGATCCACCGGGTCCACGGATCGGATCTGGATCTACATGTAAATTTTTTTGCTTGAATAATATTCCCACATGTTGAAATTTTTATAAAAAAATGAAACGCAATTTGATTGAAAAAAAATGATTGAGTTCATTCAATCAACCTACACAAACATGACACCATTCTTCCAAATACTGAACAAAATTTTAACATCACAAGAAAATAAAGACGATTGACTTCATTAGTGATGCTGAACATGTTGCAACTTTGAGCTACTTTTTGGAGGCTTTAGTGATGCTCCACTTATAGTTCTACTGATTGACTTCATTAAACAACATAAAACAATGTCAGTCATATATCAAAAGTTCCAGTTTTTTTTTGCTGATCAAACAAATGAGAGAAAGATATTTAAAGCTTACGGCTAGCAGATTCAAGAAAGGAAAATTTAAAGAAGAGTGATAATTTTTTCTTTTTATAGAAATGAAAATATGGGAAACTGCAGAGATCATATAGGTAAAAGAAATGAAACTTTAAAGACAAATTACATGGTTGTGTGACTTGTGACTTATCCTGATTCAACCATTTACTCAATACATAAATTATGAAAAAAAATTAAGAAAATACTTATAAAATTACATTCTATGTTATGGATATATTTAATAAAAAATGGATCCACGAATCGAATCTGGACCGGATACGGATCTCAAATACAAGATCCAGATACAGATCCGATCCGTCAGAAATGGATCCCGGTCCGATCCGAATCTGTCGGGTCCAAATTTTAAAGGTCCATATCCTATAAAACGGATATGGATCTACCGGATCCGGACCGGGTTCAATATCCATTGCCATATCTACTGGAGCCTCAAAGGGGATACATATAGCATCTACAATTAATAGATCCCATAATACATGGTGTATATCACTTTAGTTTTACTCCATGTCAAACAAATGTAATGTATTCACAGCTAGCTTGCAAAAAAGTCATAAAATTTTCTTGGCTCAATGCAGATTCCCATAAAAGATGCCTCCTTCATTTAAGTGAACCCTTTATCTTGTCCTGTTTGATTGTTAAATTGTTCAGAATTATTTTTAAAAAAAAAAAAATTTAGACCTCATAATCCTATATCTAACTAAAATCTTGCAAAGATAATAATAATGAAATGTGGAGCTTAGCTTATGGCTAAATATATATAGGTATTTGTCCTTTTCATGTCTGCTTGAATGATTTTGTCTGTGTACTTTATCCAATTCTGTTTAGTAAATTAATTATTAATATTTTGATAGAATCCAAGTGTAATGAATTGATTCAGTAGTGTACCTATTTCCCTAATCTAATTAGGTTTGGGGCTCCATGAATTTAAACAAGAAACTAATATTGGGACTAGGGTGACCTAAAGTCAGTGCAGAATACAACACTATATTCTATATTGTACTCTTAATTAATATTCCTTGGAATAGTCTTTGTTTTAGCTGCTGGAAATTGGGTTGCCACTATTGTTTCTTTTTTTCTCAATTATTTTGCTGCCACACATTTGACTTCCTTTTCCATGGGTTTAGTTTTCTCTAACTTATTTTTTTATTATTATCATTTAAAAAATTCTATTACATAGAGGGATAGGGGGAAAAGATCAATAACAAGAATTTAATATTTCTTTCTTTTTTCCTCGGGAAAAAATAAAGAATAACAACTTCTTAAAAGAATTGTTTTCTCTATTCCATAGAGAAGAGAAAAGAAACCATTTGTAGTCCATTTTTAAGGATTTGAAAAATGTAATGCTTTAAGACCGTAAAAAAGATATTTGAGAAAATTGAGGTTGAAGAAACAATTGTTTACCTATCCAATAAGTAACTAGATTAGAAGCAATGAAACATGGGATAAAGGTGCATGATAAAGTTACTAAAATCTATATATTAGTCCTTTTAAAATAAGATAATCTTTCATTATTGATTATTAAGAATTGGGAAAGCGAAAAAAGAAAGATATATATTTTGCACATTGTCGTTGTTCCCTCAACAAATTACTCATTAGAAGTTAATTAGACCAAAAATATTTTATTACTAGTATTCCTTCTTTCATGAAATGATATATTAAGGAGAGAAAGAAAAGAGACAAGGGACATGTTTTAAGACCCTATAAAACACCTTTTCAATCAAAATACTACTGATACTACTACCACTTATTATTATTTTTGAAAAATAATACCCCGTACTACTTATAAGCTTCTAAAAGCGTGGCCAACATAGAAAGGGACCTATTTCCGGTTCATAAGCCTAAAAGTAGAGCTTCTAATTTTTTGAAATCATATATAGAACTAGTTTGTCTAAAGGATGGGGCAAATTTTTTTTTTCGCAAGGAGTACAGGGAGTGATTGTGTTGAGTGTGGTGGGCCGGTTAGTTAGGATCTCTTGTTTAATCAATGTATCATGTTCGTGTTCTTAGATTGGAAAACGTCTTGATAGAAAACATCTTATTTTCCCTTTTAGTAAACTTACTTAGTGCAAACTTAGATTATAATAGTTACTGAAAGAGATTAATTCCTTAATTATTTTTATTAATGTAATTAGTTTATATACATGATATACAATAATAAACCTAGTCGATAATTATGAAAATCAAATATACATTTTCCTAATACAAAAGATTACTATCATAATTACAAATGTACAAGATCACTAATAATATCACAGGAATATACGGTGTATATTCTATCAAACCCCTGCAGTCATAGCGGGCGGTTGTCGTACACTGAGACTGCCCCTAAAATCTTCAAACAAAACTAAGGGAAGACCATTAGTAAATATGTCAGCAATTTGATAATGTGATGGGACATGCAAGACACATACTTGTCCACGAGCTACCTTTTCGTGAACAAAGTAAATATCCATCTCGATATGTTTAGTGCGCTGATGTTGGACAGGATTCCCCGAGAGATATATCGCACTAACATTATCGCAGTAGACCAAGGTAGCTTTCCGAATAGGAAAATGAAGCTCTAAGAGGAGGTTACGCAACCAACAAGACTCAGATACCACATTGGCCACCGCTCGATATTCGGCTTCCGCGCTAGATCGCGACAAAGTAGTCTGGCGTTTAGCCGATCGAGAGACCAAGTTATCACCAAGAAACATACAATAACCAGATGTCGAACGCCTGGTATCTGGACATCAACCCCAATCAGCATCTGTATAAGACATGAGAGTGGATACTGATGATGGATATAAGTGCAAACAGTAATTAAGAGTGCCCTGAATGTAACACACAATGCATTTGAGAGCGTGCATGTGTTCTTCCCTTGGATCATGCATGAATAAACACACCTGTTGCACTACATAAGTAATATCGGGCCTCATAAATGTGAGATATTGAAGACCCCCTACAAGACTATGATAGTGGGATGGATCCTCGTATGGTGTGCTAGATGTAGCACTCAGCTTCGGTTTAGTGTCAACCGAAGTAGGAGATGACTTACAGGATAACATGGCAGCTCGTTCAATAATCTCAGTTGCATATATCATCTGAGAGAGAAATAGACCACCTGCATAACGAGTGACAACAATACCCAAAAAATAACTTAACGGCCCCAAGTCCTTCATAGCAAATATGAAGCTGAGAAGAGATATGATAGACTTGCGCAGTTTGTCAGAGGAAGCAATCAATATAATATCATCCACATATAACAGAATGTATGCCATAGAAGTACCGTGACAGTATATGAACATAGAATGATCAGACCTGATGTGAGAAAACACAAGAGTAGATACATAATCTGCAAACCTTTTGTACCAGGCCGAGGGGCCTGTTTTAGCCTATACAAGGACTTCTTCAGCAAGCACACATGGTTAGGATAATCGGGGTCCCTGAAACCCAAAGGCTGATACATGTATACCATTTCCTTGAGTTTACCGTGTAAGAACGCATTTTTCACGTCCAGCTAATGAATGGTCCATGCTTTTGAGAGAGCCAGTTGTGTATGAGAGTCTTGTACTTCTGCACTATCTCTCACAACACTCTCACTGGCTGAAGGGCGTACTCTAAGTACCCAATCTTCACCAAATACTCTCACTGAATCCTTGTTTAGGTCTTTCGACAAGGGTTCATTTTCTATGTTATCTTGTGGTTCTTGAATTTCTTCAAGTATTATCTCTATGCAGCTATATTCCTTGTAGACATATTCTTCTTCAAGGAAAGTTGTGTTCCTGGAAACAATGACCTAATGTTCTCCAGGAAGATAGAAGTAGTATCCCTTAATTTCCTTTGGATACCCCACGAAGTAACATTTCTCACTTTTAGATTCCAACTTGTCAGTGAGCATCTTCTTAACATATGCAAGGCACCCCAAGGGTCTCATATGTTTAAGAGCTGGCTTCTTGCCATACCATATCTGATAGGGTGTCTTTTCTACTGACTTGGAGGGAACCCTGTTCAGAATGTATATAGAGGTTTGTATAGCATGTCCCCAAAGGTATGTCGGTAGAGCTGAGGAGCTCATCATGGATCGAACCATATCCAGTAAGGTTCGGTTTCTCCTTTCGGCAACATCATTCATCTGTGGCATTCCTGGAGGTGTCCATTCTGATTGGACTCCATGCAGCTTTAAGTAATCTAGAAAATCCTTGCTCAAGTACTCACCTCCTCGATCCGATCGAAGGGTTTTGATACTTGTTACAAGTTGCTTTTCTACTTCCTACTTGTACTCCTTGAAATCTTCAAAAGCCTCATAAGATACACATACCCATACCTTGTAAAGTCGTCAGTAAAAGTGATGAAGTATGGAAAGCCTCCTTTAGCTTGAGTTGAGAATGGCCCACATACATCAGTATGGACCAACTCAAGCACCTCATTGGCTCGCACACCTTTCCCAGAATTTGTCGCAGGGACTGTTGGGAACACCGTGTCCAACACGTATTCTATTTTCTCTTGTCTCAATACTATTCGCAAATTCCTTAGCCAGTCAAGGTAGTTCGGTCCAGTAAGTTTATTCATCTCAATCAACATTTTCAACGACAAGCTTGACATCTTTTATAATCTGAAGAATTAGATAGATCGGAAATCAAACTCAAAATCTATTTCCTATTATACACATTCATTTAGGCTAATCAACAAGGTCTTTTGTTTAATTAGCTCCCACTATTTTAACATACTTCTACGACCCCATGGTAGAATACTGACCTATATTAATTGAGGTCATAATGGGCCAAGATCCAAGCATATGATATCTCCGCGTTTGCTTTGGCTGATAACTTCAACAACATATCTTGGTAGGTTCTAAACCAATTGCAAAACTTATTCGCAACTCTTGGTTGATCAAATATTACATTTAATCTTGCGTCCTTAGATTAGTTCGACACTTTGGCGCTAAGATTTGTCTAAGCAAGTCAACCCCATTACACGACTACGTTTATGTATCTAAGCAAATTTGGCCTTTGTGAGCAAACACTTTGGTGTAAATACCCACAAAAGTTTATCATTTACCTTTACATTAAAACACATCTATGAAAGAGTCTGGGTCCTCGTAGACTTAGAGCAAATGCTTTGGCATAAATACTCGTATCGCCGAAAAGGATTTTGCACTCTAACAATTATAATGGACGACGCGTTTTAATTTAGACTTGTATTTAAAGTTTTGGAGAATATTTTAATTCGGAGTTTTAACCAAGATCAACTCTTTTATGCCATATCCAATATGACATCTTAACATCATGCAAAACTAATAACACATATAGTTTGGGAACCGTCAACCCAATATGCATGATAGAAAATGGTTTAATCAAACACTAGGCGTCGCCTGCCCAGACAGTTATACCGGACACTATTCTAGAAATGTAAATAACAAACATTTTGATATTTAGCGCACAAACAGTATACTTATCAAATAATATATTGTATAATAATAATCTTGGGTTAAACATTTTGAACTCTGAATTTTTTTTTGTTTCTGGACAGGTGGGGTCGCGACGCCACTGTGGCAGTAGCCTTTCAACTTCCGAAAAATGCATTAGCATCGCAGCACTGCAGAGGCAGAAATATTTCTGCTTCTGCAAATGCATTAGCGCCGCGGCGCCTGTTGTCCAGTGAGTTCATGTTTTGAATCGAAGCATTAGGGTCGCGGCGCCACCTTGAAGCCATAGCAAGCGTCGCGACGCTCGTGTCCTAACAAACGTTTCTGTGTTGATTCTCAAATTCGTTCGACCCTTAAATCCAATTTAGGGATCAAATCACAGGTCCTTTATCATCACCCACCATTATCAATAACGCCCATATCGACCATCATCCGTTCTTACTCGTTCTTAGCCGTGCACCGTGCAATGAGTCGGATAACGCACTTTGGCTTAGTTCGAATTAGAGCGGAATGACTTCCTCGAGTTAGCGTAGGAGATAATTTAGGGTGAAATCAAAAGGTCAACATTCGTTCAAGACATTTAGGATTTCAAGAAACCTCGTTTTAATCCAATTTTATGTTTAACCCATATTATTATTCTATTCAATTGTTATATAACCATTTAACCAGTCTGAGCTTTGATACCACTGTAGGGTTTTGTTGGGTACAAAGCACATAAGTAAGGCACAACAGAAGTTTAAAAATTTTGTTTCTTACTTACCCTAACAATATTTCTGGTATAGTTATACAAAAATTAAACTTGTAAACATAAGGCATACACTTACAAGTTAGAATTATCTGGAATCTTTATCAACTGTGAGGTGCACATGCGATTGCCTTTCCGATTGCAAACTCTAAGCTTCAATGTATTTCTCATTCGGAAAGCTAGGAAATCCGGCAGAGGTTCGAGCGAGTATTTGATTCTAAGTCTCTAAGGCTTAGAATGATTAGAAATTGGTGTATGACTCTATTTATAGTTGAAAAATAGGTCAGAATCGAATTAGGGTTTGACCTTGGGCCTGACCCAAAATTCGAGGCAGAGGCGCCGCGACCCTAGGGTAAGGGCTCCGCGGCGCTCGACATGCGTCTGCACTGCGCAATCGACCCTGGATGTCTCAACGCTCAACGTGCTCCTGCACTGTCTCGATTTATTTTTCGTGCATTCTTAATTAAATCTAAAATCTAATTTTGACTTAATTAAAATAATCATTATTCATTTAAATATCTCGATTCCAAATCGAACATTTAATTACTCTCTCAATACATCTTTAGATCGAAACGGACAATCGACATAGTGTGACCCTACAGGCCTTCTCATATCGACATAGTGTGACCCTACAGGCCTTCTCATATCGACATTAATCAAATTAAGGTCTACACGAAACTCCTAGACGGCGCCGGAAGATGAACTCAATGTGTGAAGTACGTTTACGCGAATCCAGTAAACTTAATCTTTATGTGGTAAGATAAAATCCTTTCATTCACGACACACCCGATCAAGCTTAGGATTTGTCAAGTGTCTATCCAAATGGCTTAATCATTGTATCTCATCTATATTAGTTGACAACTAGACCATATTCTAAATATGTCTATTGCATTGGCCAACGACTTAGTCAACCTAATATTACTGAGAATCCGAGTTTTCTCTCGAATATACATCCGAGGAATGAATCCCAATCTTGGCTCAACTACCACCTTCAATCCACATCGTAATGTACCCAATACAAGCCGTATCTCAACCTATAAGGCATTTGAGCTTAGGACGGGATCAAAGTACATTACTTTGTAGACAGAGCGCGTATTGACCTCAAGTCTAAGGACTTCTATCTCCCACACGCTGATCATACTTTAGACAAGTATAACAAACAGTATATCAGCAGGGTATATCAATACTTCCGAAGTATTCATGTGTCCATCACGAGTAGTCATTATTCGTAGCAGGTGAGACATACTATATCCTCTAAGGATGTGATGCAGACCACATGTCGACTTATCACATATCATCGATATTCCATTCTCGATGATCATTAGTCGAGGCTATTTTAAGAGTTACGCTCTATCATCAATATCTCACTCTATTAATGACAACGTAAGCTCAAAGGATGCACATTAATGAATAATTACAAACAATCAAATAATAATTCAATAATTGCAAATGCCAAAATATTAATCTCCATTAATAATAATACGAATATGTATAAAGTACATTTGTCCTGATACAGATTGTCTCTAGGACATAAATATACTTTCACTATGCTTATTGTAATCCACTTAAAATACAAATCCTAAGGTTAATTCTTACCAAATTTGTTGTATCGATCACTTCTTCAGTTCTTTGGCGTCTCCCTTGTTCCACTCATCAACAAATTCGGTCAGAATTAACCCTTACCAATCAGATAGGACAAATTGTATATGAACTATGAAGTGCTTATTTGTGCTTGATTCACTTCACTTATAATATACATCTAATAGCCACATTATGGTGGTTCATATTCAAAAAGGTATTTGTTTTTATGTTCATGCACAATAGCTGACTTACAATGCCAACTATTCCTTTTATATATATATATATATATATATATATATATAAACTAATACTCTGTAATCCATGCAATTAAATTAACGAAGCATATATCCAATCTCAATAGCAATTTTCAGATTAAAAATAGTTAAGCATCCATGATTTAGAAATTCTGAACCATTCATGTAAACACTATATATTCTAACACAAATTTGTCTATGAAGCGCGAATCTAATCGCATTAATGCCTGTAATTGATTTTTTCTGTAATACTAATCAATAGGACCTCATTGGTAAGTGTTACAAGATTTTGTGCATTTTTCCATGGTTATGGACCCGAATCCGTAGTATGAAATATTTTCTTTTTCAAGTGAAAACCCCTAATATATGAAAGAGTGAAAAAATTGCTTTCATTGTTATGGAATAAGATGCCTTCATATCTTAAGAGCTCATTTAATTTATTATTTGAAGCTATCAGATCAGAATCACTATTTTACAGTGCAGTAAACTTTTACATAGGTCATCGTCATTCTACTATCACAAAGTCATTGTAATAGCTGAAACAAACACTTAAACCTAAAACCTATACTAACATTAACTATTATCCAGTTCTCAAAATGTTCCTTTGGGTAAAAAGTATAAACAATATGTTCGACCTTAATGAGTAAAGCTGTAAAAAAGATAGTGTGACTGAACAGTGAAACACACAGCCAACACAGTAAAAATAAAACCCTAATTAATCGTTACTTGTGCCTTAATGTATTCTAATAAAACGCTTCTCTCTCATGTGACTACATTTTTCTTTATCCCTACTCCCAAAACAGACCCACTACGCCTTCTTCGATAACAAAATCACTCTTATCTTTTACTACATAATTTCACCACGTAGAGCTGTAAAAAAAGAACAAAATTTTGAATTTACTATCTTAAGATATAATAATAAGTAAGAAGGAAAGGAGAAATTGACCGTGAAGAAAAGAAAAAAGAAAGACAGGTGCTCTAATTAAATTTTCCTCCAAGTGCACGCCCTTTGCTTAAATCATAGTCATCATATAAATATTTGAATATTAGTTTGACGTGTGAGGAGTACATATTGTTTATGTAACAAAGGGTATAATATTTGAGTTTTAGGAAATAGACATTGAATTTGTTGCATAATCCGATTCCCTCTCTTACTCCTTTCACAATCTCCTAAGCTGCCTGCCTCACTCCTATATCAATATCGTTACTATATTTTTAAGGGTCCGGTGCGAAAAACAAAAAGAGATCCTTGTTTTTTTTGTTTAAATTAAAAAAAGAAAAAAAATTAAAGAGGGGTTGTTTGGGACTTGGAGCCAAATCTGATTTTGTGTTTAAAAAAAAACATTTCGTTGTTAATTGGATTCAAACATGCGATCTCTCACTAGGGAATGACTTTTTAAAGGAGTTCTAACCGCTAGGCTACAGCTCTTACTAATAAGATTGGAGTCATTTTGAATATTTGAAACCAATAAAAAAAAAAATTGGTCATGTGCGGCGTCGCCGCCTCAACCGCCCCAGGGACGGCTCTGCCTATATCATACTCCATCAAAGTTTCTCATTTTCCCTAGGCACTCTTGCAACCTTACCACCCCTCCCCACCCCCGACCCCCCACCCCCGAGAAAACAACTCTTCGTCTTGGCGATGGTCTCTGAACAGTTTGAACCTATATATCAACTTGCTGGAAACTCAAATTGTTTGGGACTAATTGGGATAGAAAAGGGGAAGAACTCCATAATGACATATTACTATAGAATTTTGGTAAAATGAATGAAATTTTCTCAAAGAAGAATCCCTTATGTATTGTATTATTATATTATATTTTGTCTTTTAAGTAAAGGATAGTTTTTTATGCAACAACAAGAGTTACCGCATGTCCAGATTCAAATTGCGCAAATAGCGTATTACAAAAATGGAAGGCAATGCGTTTAAACACCTAATTATATGGTTCAACCTTACTATGAACTCGTATGATTGAGCTTAAAACACCACATAGCCCGTTATTGTTTTTGCCTCCACATAAATGAAAAAAGCTACTGACAATTAAACCATACCATATGGATGGTAGAATTTTTTTGTTAAGGGTAGTTTGAATTATTATACCTGATTTTATTAAATCAGTTTTCTTTATAAAAAGTCAGTGTTTGGTAACTGTAAAAAAGTCAAATTTTCAAAACGAAAAGCTTTTATTTCAATAATCCGATAATTAAGTTTAAAATAATTAGAATTGTTCTAATATATAAATCAAACCAAACAAGTAAAATGGAAATAAGAAGCAAGTAAACGATTAATTTGTATTTTTGAAAATTCTAGGAACATATAATGTTCCAAAACTAGGTCAATATATATAGTGAAAGCAGGTCACGGTATACACAGTCAAAACCGTGTATCTGGTGTGTATATTTTGTATATTCCTTACCATAATTATAAGAGTTCTTGTACATGTATAATTATGGTAGTTGTCTTATATTAGGAAAAAATAGTAGTCTTGTATTAGAAAATGATAGATTTAATTTCCATAATTAGATATTGTATATCATGTATATATACCTTTACATTAATGAAAATAATCAAAGGATTATTCTCTTTCATGGTATAAGAAGGACAATTTTTTCCTTCTCCAAAAACTCTCTCTTCCGCCGCCCTCTCGGATTCCAAGCCTCGGCAGACGGCCGACCATCCCTTCCAATATTTTTTTTCTAAATCCCTAATTCTCATCTAGTTCTTTTACTATGTCTACTACAAAGAACACTTTTCATCCTACCCCTGCAATCTCCAATATCAAGAACAACATCCCTATCGTTCTTGAGATGGTAAACATCCATTACGCGACGTGGGCAGAATTATTTAAAATTCACACAAGATCTAATAGGGTCCTCCATCATATCATCACACCGAGAAAGGCAAGGAGAATGTGCCTACCACCGATGATTAAATAGAGTTGTGGGCAACTCTTGATGCTACTGTGCTCCAATGGATTTATTCCATCATCTCTGCATACCTCTTAAAGACTATTATCGAACCCGACGCCACGACTATGGAAGCTTAGAACAGGTTGCGTGATATATTCCAAGACAATAAAAACTCTCGTGCCGTGACCCTCGAGCAGGAATTCTCCCACATTAATATGGAGAATCTTTCGAACGGCTCAAAGAGTTGTCGGATCAACTCAAGAACGTTGGCACGCCCGTCACTAATGATCGTCTCGTTCTTCAGATGGTTACAGGCCTCTCTAAGGCATATAATGGCGTTGACGCTCTTCTTCGTCAAAGCAATCCTCTCCTACCATTCTACCATGCACGTTCCATGCTCACCTTAGAAGAAACATGATTGGCTAAAAAGACGGCTAATACAGTAAATTATGTCATGATGGTGGCCACATCCCATGAAACTAATGACTCTCAATCATAATCCAAAAATTATGGTCAAAACTGTAATAACGGGAGTGGCAAAAAGGGTTAAAACCGTGTGAAAAATTACGGTGGTAGACGTGGCGGTGGCAAGGGTGGTGGTCGCGACGGCAGTGGCGGTCAGCAGGGGGCCGGGATACCGAACCCTTGGCAGGCTTGGGCCGCTGAGCAGTGGCCCTGGGCCATGCCTTGGGCTAACGGGCAGTGGCCCATGTCGGCCCCCTACCCAGTTTCTTCATCAACTTGGGTCGTAGGACAACAGAGGACCACTGGCCAAAACATGAAGCAACCAACTGGACCGTGGCAGTAGGCTGGCCTGCTTGGACCTCGGCCTCATGAAGCATGTTCAAGGCAGCGATGCATACACTTGGATTAAATCTCCCGGATGCAAATTGGTACATGGACACCGGTGCTACCTCTCACATGATGTTTGCACCATGTAATCTCTCATCTTATTTCAATTTGATAAAAAATCGTGGCATAAATATTGGTAATGGTAATTTAATTCCAATTCGTGGTTATGGTCACACAAATTTATCTCCGCCGAACCCACCTTTAACCTTGAAAAATGTCCTTCATGCTCCTCACTTAATTAAAAATTTGGTGTCTGTTCTAAAATTTACAATTGATAATTGAGTTTCTGTTGACTTTGACCCTTTTGGATTTTCTGTGAAGGATTTCACGACGAGGATACCTCTAATGAGATGTAATAGTCTGGGCGAGCTCTATCCTATCACTACCACCACCACCACTACCACTAATCAAGCCACACCGTCAACGTTTGCCGCTTTAGCACCTTCCTTGTGGCATGCACGTTTGATCATCCGAGAGCGTCTGTTCTTTCCTCTCTTAAGAATAATAATTTTATTAATTGTAATAGTACGCGTAGTACTAATGTTTGTCCTTCTTGTCCGCTTGGGAAACATGTTAGATTACCGTTTGTAGCCTCTAATTCTAGTACTTTGATGCCATTTGATATTATTCATAGTGATTTGTGGACATCTCCCATTTTGAGCTCTTTGAGCCATCATTATTATGCGTTATTCTTGGATGATTATTCTATTTTTTTGTGGACTTTTCCGTTGTCTAAAAAGTCTCAAGTTTTTTCCACATTCTTATCGTTTAGAGCATTCATCCGTACCTAATTTGAATGAGAAATTTAAAACATTCAATGTGATAATTGAAGGGAATTTGATAATGAGGCCATTTCAGGAATTTTGTAACGCTAAGGGCATATCTTTTCGGTTTTCTTGTCCTCATACATCCTCACAAAATTGGAAAGCCGAAAGAAATTCGTACCATTAATAATATTGTTCGGACTTTACTAACCCATGTTCTTAGAGTGTTTGGGTATTTGTGCAATCCTCTCTTTCCATCCACTACAATTAACAAACTTCAAGCTTGTTATACCGCTTATGTATTTTTGCGTTATCCGTCTAATCATCGTGGTTACAAATGTTTTGATTTATTCTCTAATAAAATCATAATTAATCGCCATGTCATTTTTTATGAAACCCATTTTTCGTTTGCTAAATTATGTAATTCCGTGTCTAATTCTTATAATTTTTTGGATATTGAGCTCTCACCGTATGTGGTCCACCATTTTGTCCAGTCCTCGCCTCGCGATCTGGACCAACAGACCCGTGACCCGATTCGGCCAGTTGGCCCACTCCCTTCCCGTGACCATTTTCCACCAGCAGGCCCACTATCTGTTGGCCCAATTATCCAGGGTCCAGATTCTGTTT
Organism: Anisodus acutangulus; assembly: GCA_029783415.1. Taxonomy (NCBI): domain Eukaryota; kingdom Viridiplantae; phylum Streptophyta; class Magnoliopsida; order Solanales; family Solanaceae; genus Anisodus; species Anisodus acutangulus. The sequence goes on from CM056505.1 coordinate 40,735,243, forward strand.
CTCGGCCAGTAGGTCCACTACCTGCTGGACCATATAATAACCCTCTTTGTCCAGTTTCTCGGCAAGCAGGCCCACTGCCTGCTGGCCCACTACCCGACCCGAGTCTACACCTCCCAAACCTAGCCAGTTCTGACACCCATACACCGACCTAGGTTCGGCCAACGTCTATTCCGAATCAAGGGCCCGTCACTCATAGTCGATGAGGTATTTTTAAACCAAAACGATAGTTTAATCTCAACTGCCCTTCATGACCCAAATTGTAAATTGGTCATGAATGATGAATATAATGTTCTTATTGAAAATAAGATGTGGGAGTTAGTGCCTCGTTCGCCCGGTGTCAATGTTATTCGTTCTATGTGGATTTTTACTCATAAGGAAAATATGATAGTTGTTTTGAGAGGCATAAGGTTCGTCTTGTATGTGATGTTAAAACTCAACAGGTTGGCATTGATTGTAGAGAAACATTTAGTCTGGTGGTTAAACCGGAAACCATTCACATTGTTCTCAGTCTGGCTCTCTCGAAAGTATGGCTCATTTATTAGCTGGATCTGAAAAATGCTTTCTTACACGGTGATCTTAAGGAAATAGTTTACATGCATCAACCCTTGGATTTCTGGGACCCCGATCATCCTAACCATGTCTGTTTGCTGAAGAAGTCCTTGTATGGGCTAAAACAGGTCCCTCGGGCTTGGTATAAAAGGTTTGGAGATTATGTGTCTACTATTGGATTTTCTCACAGCATGTTTGATCATTCTCTGTTCATTTATCATCGTGATACTTCTCTGACATACATTCTGTTATATGTGGATGATATTATATTGACTACCTCTTTTGATAAACTACGTAAGTCTATCATGTCTTTTCTCAGTTCCGAATTTGCTATGACAGACTTGGAGCCCTTGAGTTATTTTTTGGGTATAGCTGTTACTCGTCATGCAGGTGGTCTTTTTCTATCCTACAGGAAGTATGTAGCTGAGATTATTGAACGGGTTGTCATGCCATCATGTAAGTCATCTCCTACTCCGGTTGACACAAAATCGAAGCTGAGTGCTAATTCTAGCACACCTTATGAGGATCCTTCTCACTATCGTAGTCTTGCAGGGGCTCTTTAGTATCTTACATTCATGAGGCCCGATATTACTTATGCAGTGCCGCATGTCCGATATTGTATGTTTCTTATTGATAACTTGGTCTCTTGGTCGGCTAAACGTCAGGCTACTTTATCGCGATCCAATGCGGAGGGCGAGTATCGAGGGATAGCCAATGTGGTGTCTGAGTCCTGTTGGTTGTGTAATCTCCTATTATAGCTTCACTTTTCTATTTAGAAAGCTACCTTGGTCTACTGCGATAATTTTAGTGCGGTCTATCTCTCTGGGAATCCGATCCAAGATCAGCGCACTAAACATATCGATATGGATATTCACTTTGTTCGCGAAAAGGTAGCTCATGGAAAAATACGTGTCTTGCATGTCCTTTCACGATAACAAATTGCTGACATCTTTACTAAGGGTCTTCCTTTAGTTCTGGTTGAAGATTTTAGATACAGTCTCAGCGTACGACAACCGCCCGCTATGACTGCGGGGTGTGAAAGCATTTCACGGTATATACGGTCAAAACCATGTATATGGTGTGTATATTTTGTATATTCTTTACCATAATTATTAGAGTTCTTGTACATGTATAATTATGATAGTAATATTGTGTTAGAAAAAGATAATAGTCTTGTATTAGAAAAATATAGATTTAATTTCTATAATTATATATATATATATATATATATATATATATATATATATATTTTCAATTAATAAAAAAAATGAAGAGATTATTCTATTTTATATAATACTCCTGAAGCATAAGTTCTAACCTTATTCTCTCTTTCTGGCGTGTAAACAAAATGCGATATTTGTTGTTAAAGGGGAGTTTCAAGAAGTACCAAAAGAGAGAAACGGGTCAATAACAATATGCCTACAGAAAATGATGAGAATAATTAAGCAACGTTAATACACCTCTAAATGGCAACTTTGGTTCCTTAAGTGTCCCCTAACTCTAGGGCTTACCCTTTAACAAAAAAGACTTAAATTGCGATCTGTTCAATTTGGAATTTTGTCCAAAACCAAAACCAAAATAAAATAAAATAAATAAACAAGTACCATTTGGTATTCATAAATTATTGTGGCGCTACAATCACTTTGTTCAATAAAAACTTATAAAATAAACTCTTTGCTATTTAAATGTATAGCTCCATTTGTTTGCTCTTTAGTTTCTCAAGAACTCTCTCTCACTTAAACGAAATTACAAACATCACTCATTAATCCTCTCCACCACCGTCTACCACAACCAACCACCGTCCACCGCCGTCAACCACCACCTACCACCGTCATGAAACACCAAGAAAATGCAAAAAACAATAGTTTGTAGTTGATTCTAGTGACCATCTTCACCACCACCACCATTAGTTGCTAGCTAGCACCGCCGTGTAGGGCGGAGGAGCTCATTATCTCCGGTTAGAAAACACACACAAGAACTTTAATAGTAGCAGTTTAATATATGTTAAGAACTTTTAGTTTCACATGCATGGTAAGTAATTTTTTGTTAGTGTGAGTTTGAAGCAAACCTCCATTAAAACACAACAACTTCTTTAATCCTTCACATGCATGTTGTCTCCTTAGAGTAAACTTTCAAAAACACCACCACCATTTTTTCTACAACCCCATTTGTTGTTTTTAATTTTCACTCAATAATGGAGAAGAAAATCCACCAAAGTCACCATTTTTTCACTTCTCCTTCATGTTATTTCTTGCTTTTCTTGTTTTTTTCGTTAAGTTTGAGTCCAAACACTGTATGTTTAGTTAGCTCTATTTCACCTGATGGAGAAGCTTTGCTTTCTCTGCTTAAAGCAGCTGACCCTTATGCAAAATCATCATCTTCTGTGCTTTCTACTTGGAACCCTTCAAGTTCAACTCCATGTTCATGGCAAGGGATAACTTGTTCCCCTCAAGAAAGAGTTATTTCACTTTCAATCCCCAATACTTTCCTTAATCTCTCTTTTTTGCCTTCTGAACTCTCTTCCCTTTCATCTCTTCAGCTTCTTAATCTTTCTTATACTAATATTTCTGGTACAATCCCTCCATCTTTTGGTTCTTTCTCTCATCTTAGGCTTTTAGATTTTTCTGGTAACTCACTTTCAGGTACTATTCCATCAGAACTTGGTGGGCTTAGTTCACTTCAGTTCTTGTTCTTGAACTCAAATAGATTGACTGGTAAGATCCCACCAGAGTTCGCCAATCTTTCTTCACTAGAAATCTTTTGTCTTCAAGATAATCTCCTCAATGGTTCAATTCCATCACAGTTAGGGTCCTTGTTGTCACTCCAGCAGTTCAGGATTGGTGGAAATCCATATTTGAGTGGTGAAATTCCTGCACAGTTAGGGTCACTCACCAATCTCACAATGTTTGGTGTGGCGGCCACCGGTCTTTCGGGTGTTATTCCACCCACATTTGGGAATTTGGTCAATCTTCAAACACTGGCAATTTATGATACTGAAGTATTCGGTTCGATACCGCCTGAACTCGGGATGATTTCGGAGCTTACGTACTTGTATCTGCATATGAATAAGCTTACTGGTTCGATCCCTCCTCAGTTGGGAAAGTTACAAAAGCTTACTAGCTTGCTTTTGTGGGGAAATTCGTTAACCGGACCAATCCCCGATGAGCTTTCGAACTGTTCATCCCTTGTGATTCTTGATGTTTCTGCGAATGATTTGTCCGGTGAAATTCCTGGTGATTTGGGGAAGCTATTGGTTCTTGAACAGCTTCATTTGTCTGATAATGCACTTACCGGTTCTATACCGTGGCAGTTAAGTTATTGCACTAGTTTGACAGCTCTTCAGCTAGATAAGAACCAATTATCGGGGCAAATCCCCTGGCAAGTTGGTAAGTTAAAGTACTTGCAGAGTTTTTTCTTGTGGGGTAATTCGGTTTCAGGAACCATTCCGGCTGCTTTCGGAAACTGTACCGAGCTGTATGCGCTCGATCTTTCGAGGAACAAGCTCACCGGATCGATTCCCGAGGAGATATTTGATTTGAAGCAGCTGAGTAAACTGTTGCTTCTAGGGAATTCGTTAACTGGAAGATTGCCTCGAAGTGTTGCGAGGTGCCAGTCGCTGGTGAGGCTGAGGCTTGGGGAGAATCAGCTTTCGGGACAGATTCCGAAAGAGATCGGTCAATTGCAGAATCTCGTGTTTCTTGATTTGTACATGAACCATTTCTCTGGTGGCTTGCCTTCTGAAATTGCCAACATTACGGTTCTTGAGCTGTTTGATGTTCATAACAATTACCTAACCGGGGAAATACCGGACGAGATGGGAGAGCTTGTGAATTTAGAGCAGCTTGATCTTAGCCGGAACAGCTTCACTGGTGAGATCCCTTCGAGTTTTGGCAATCTTAGTTACTTGAACAAACTTATCCTCAGTAACAATCTGCTTACTGGTCAAATTCCAAAGTCTTTTAAGACCTTGCAGAAGTTAACTCTTCTTGATTTGAGCTCGAATAGTCTTTCCGGTGAGGTTCCATCTGAGCTTGGCTATGTCACCAGCTTGACAATCAGTTTAGATTTGAGCTTGAATCGTTTAACAGGTGAACTTCCTGAGACATTGACCGGTTTGACACAGTTGCAATCTCTTGATATTTCTCATAATTTGTTGAGTGGTAGAATCACAATTCTAAGCTCCTTGACCAGCCTTACTTCCCTGAATGTTTCATACAACAATTTCTCGGGGCCTATTCCTGTCACACCGTTCTTTAGAACTCTCAATTCAGATTCTTTTCTACAGAATTCAAAGCTATGTCAATCAGTTGATGGTTCTAGTTGTTCTTCACATATAATGGAAAGGAACGGGTTGAAGTCGGCAAAAACCATAGCTTTGGTTGCGGTAATTCTGACTTCAGTTGCCATAGCAGTTGTGGTTACGTGGATTCTCGTGACACGAAACCACAGATATGTGTTCCATAATTCCCAAGGCATGTTGGGCTCCTCGGTAGGGGCAGAAGATTTTTCCTACCCGTGGACTTTCATCCCCTTCCAAAAGTTCAATTTTACCATCGACAACATATTGGATTGCTTGAAAGATGAAAACATCATCGGGAAAGGATGTTCAGGTGTTGTATACAGAGCGGAAATGCCTAACGGTGAGGTGATTGCAGTGAAGAAGCTTTGGAAAACAAAGAATGATGAGGAGCCAGTGGATTCTTTTGCGGCAGAGATTCAGATTCTTGGACATATTAGACATCGAAACATAGTGAAGTTATTGGGATATTGTTCAAACAAGAGCGTTAAACTTCTTCTCTACAACTACATTTCAAATGGAAATCTTCATCAGCTCTTGCAAAGTAACAGAAACTTGGACTGGGAAATTAGGTACAAAATTGCAGTTGGATCAGCTCAAGGCCTTGCTTATCTGCACCACGACTGTGTCCCGGCCATTCTACATAGAGATGTCAAGTGCAATAATATACTGCTAGACTCCAAGTTTGATGCTTATATCGCAGATTTTGGACTTGCAAAGCTAATGAATTCGCCAAACTATCATCATGCTATGTCTAGTGTAGCAGGCTCCTATGGATATATTGCTCCAGGTACATATTTTTGAGCTTCTGCTTCTTATCATAAATGTTTAAAAATACATGCACTTGGGATGTTGGGATTTTTTCAATTACTAATATTTCAGCATAGAAGGCACAATAGATCATACTCCCTCGGTCCCAATTTATGTGACGGTGTTCAGATTCGAGAATCAAACGAGTTGTTCTTTGACCGTAATTTTTTCAAATGCCTTTTAAATATTTTAAATTATAAATTATTGTGACTTATAGTACTTTTTACGTAGTTTCCAAATATGTAAATTTTATTTCGAAAAATTTAAAGATACTATGTTCAAACAGTGTCAAAATTAAGAAATTTGAATCTCAAAAAGCGAAAAGTCACATAAACTGGGACAGAAGGAGTAACATTTTTCGAGTGTTTACTTTAGGAGTCATAGTTTGTCGAATGTGACACAAATGTTAATTATGGTTGCAGAATATGGATATACGGTGAATATAACAGAAAAGAGTGATGTCTATAGTTACGGAGTGGTGCTGTTGGAAATACTTAGTGGGCGTAGCGCTGTTGATACTCAGATAGGCGACGGTCTACACATTGTTGAGTGGGTAAAGAAGAAAATGGGAAGCTTTGAACCAGCTGTTACAGTTCTTGATGCTAAGCTACAAGGTTTACCGGATCAAATGGTGCAAGAAATGCTGCAAACGCTTGGAATAGCGATGTTCTGTGTGAACTCATCGCCGGCTGAAAGGCCAACAATGAAGGAAGTTGTGGCACTTCTAATGGAAGTGAAGAGTTCACCTGATCAAGAATTTGGGAAATCTTCTCAGCCTCTAATAAAACAGTCCTCAACTCAGAGTTGATTATTTTTGTTTTGTTTTTTGTTTTTTGCTTTTTGACTAAGAAGAGTAGGAATTAATTTTCTTTAGTTCCCAAGATAAAGAGCAATGTCAACACATTGTTGGAAATAGAGGAAAACTCTTGTTCCTAGTATTAATTAGATAATGTCTTGGGGTTCATTGTGTACATATTTCAGAAACATTGATGTAGTTTATTTGCTTCTTCATTTCTTGCTATCCATTTCTATGCTGAGATTTTAGCTTCAAACTGCTTAGTGCTTACAGTTGCACCATATATGGCTGAGAGAAATATATTGAAAAAAAAGAATATGAAAGAAACTAGACAAACCTAAGGCTTTGTTTCCATGATAAGAGTGCAAAGCGTGATGTGTGAGTTGCGAGTTCAAATCTTGTCGGTTTATCATAAGAGTGCAGAGCGTGATGTGTGTTACGAGTTCAAACCTTGTCGTGGATAGATCCACTATCTAACGAAACTCAAACTCAGCTAAGAATTTCTCTTAAAATACTAGATACAACAGAAAACTCTGAAAACCAAAGATAACCTCAATGTTCATTTAATTACAGTAATTGTCAGCTTTTCAAACATAACTGGTGGGATGTATCAAGAAAATTATTTGTACTTCACATATTTTAGGTTATAGGGAAGATTTTGTATCTCTTGGGGCCAAGTACTGCTAAAATCATTTTATTAGTGTCCTCTTTATCCTCAAGAACAAGAAATGGTTAGAGGAAGCAAAGATAAACTTATATATTGATAAAATTTTGGGGGTGGTCGATCCCTCTACTTGATATTCTTTTTTCCTTTTGTGGAAGTAGATAAAAAAGATAATGCATGTTTAGTTTATTTACCAAGATTTTTCTCAATACAATAAGAAATCTTTAAGATAGTAGCCATGGGCACCTTAGCTAACCCATATTTTGTTTGTGTTGAAAAAAATTTCAGGCAGGATTTATGGAATGGTTCATTGAAGGTATTCAAAGTCAAGATTCACATTTTCTGAATATCTGTAAACAGAGGAACACTCCATAATTTGGGCACACTATATAAACTGTCTGATAGTTGCCAATATAGAGACAAAAAAGGGGAACAAAAATGCCATGTTCTGTGAAGAAAAAAGTGGAGGGAGCATTTAGACCACTCCACCATTTGACCTGAAAGTTTCAATACAAAACTCACTTTTCCAATGATATATTCCAAACAAGTAATTTCGTAATTTCCAAGAAGTGCTGAAGAATTGAATTTCTGAACCATGCCAAAAAGACGACAACATAACGTTGAAAACTCAATATAACAATAACGTATAGCATTGATTATGGTAGGGTGCATGAACATGATACCAGCAAAGAAGCCAAAAATTGGACCAATTTAGGCATGCTTTAAGTAGTTTTGCCAAGAAATGTTGGATCAATTTTCTTTCCTTATAAATTTGTTTCTCTTCCATGTGTTTCTGTTTTTTTTTGTCCAACAAAAAGTATTGCTTCAGTTATTGTTTGGCATGCATAAGCTCTAATAAGAATTTGTCCATAACATGGCAAACTGTGGTTAGCCTGATCACACAAATGCTGGAAACCAATACAGTATTTGGTTGGTCGCATAAGAAAATATTATAATCACATAATTAATGCAACATTTGGTTGGCGCCTACTAATAGAACATAACTAACGCAAATGATTCTTATATCGACCACAACTAATTGCATTGGAGTTTAGTTAATTAATTTAATGCCTCAAACTCATAAAGACATGGAATATTTAAGTAGGACCAAGTGAGAAAATAAGGGGGAACAAACAAATGTAGACCATGCCTTCACCCACATGAATTAAAGGATAGGATATCCGATGGTAACTTGTGAAAATCCTGGTCAAAATCAAATCTAATAAGATCCTGGAAATTCAGTTTTAGTTTTTTTTTTTTTTTGGTCAGCTTCTCACATCACTTCCATCATCTCTTTCATAATGACTCTGTCCATATGCAATGTTAGAAACAAAAAGGAGTGGCAATAATTAGAAGATGCTATTCCCAATTTTATACAACACCCAGATTGCACTAAAGTTCAATAAAAATAAGCAATATGTATATCGGTTAGGATAGGTGAAACTGGCTGGTTATTATTTATGTAAAAATCTCAATAAACATAAAGATAAACACATGGCCAGCTCTGCATGGAGTCTAACGAGCTTTAAAACTCTATGTCCACTAGGTAATCCGGATAAATGTATCATTTCAAGCGCAACAGTAGAAAGAACGGCATTCACCTCACGATTAAAAACACAGCACAATATTCTCAGCTACATACGTTGGGTCATGGGTGGGGACGACTATCCTTGAATTGGACAGAATATACAACTTCACAATATCCTACAAGAGAACTAAACTATCCTAGAATACAGCCTAAGTTGTAATTGAACAAGAGATTAGATATACATATTTAACATTGCTTAAGATACCAGAAGGGGTAACTGAAACATGTCTAAAGAAGAGATTCAGGACAAGTATAATTGCAGATATAGTATAAACATGGAGAATTTTGGTGTCAATAAAGAGATAATAAACAGGCTATGCAACCAATAATGCCAAAAGGAAAAGATTGGGGTTTCAAAATTTGAATATACCAAATTATTTCTAGGACTTCAAATTAGAACAAGCAGTCAGCTCCTATGCATACAAATAGGTGGCACAGCATTGTTCATATAATTTTAGTATTTGGATTGGGATTCATGCTTCAGCATGTCGATTACAACTTTGAGATGTTCTGAGAAGAGAACAACATCCATCTTCAAAGAAAGGAAGAGGTTCAAATATCTAGGCCAATGAATGACATTTTCAGGATACTAAAAAGCATAACTGGCAAGCTGAATGTAGTTATTATGATCTAGGCAGGACTTCACAAGTTAAAACTATAGAAGGAACAAATAGCTCATAGAGTTGAAATAATTGAGCTCCCATGGTTATGCTGGACGATCTTCCCATATTTTATCATGCCAACATTAGTCCTGCAAAAAGAAAATGATCATCATTTATCAGCTCATAAAATCACATTGCACAAATTTGGAAAATCTATGCTGCCTCTGACTCTCCCAGAACAAACAAATCATTAGACAGGCTTTTGCAGTTCTTACTAGAAATATATAGTTCATGTCAGGTTGTTTTTGACAGTTTTTATGCCAAGAGGCCTATCATCAGTAAATTAAAGACCAATAAGGATACCAGTTTTTTTTTTGTTTTGGAAATTGGTACTGTTGATAAGGCCTAAGGGTACCAATTAAAACAGCTCTAGTTGTCTATCTAAAAGAATGTATCAGTCCCTAGGAACCTCATCAAAGCAATGAATATAAGCAGTAGCGCAATATAGATCGCCAGAGACCAAAAAGTAGGAGAATATGGTGAATGTGAGAGAGCTAGGGGGCTAGCCTCTTCCTCTCCTCTTTTCCTTTTGAGTGTAGTATTACTTTTCGTGTAGATACATACTCTTATTTGTGTATTACTATATGTTGCTTTATTTGTACTGTATTGTGCTATTTTGCTATCTTATTTTCCTTGAATTTGAATTTGTGCTTTGACAATGTTTCTTTTCAGCCGAGGGTCTATGGGAAATAGTCTCTCTACCCCATAAAGGTACCCCATAAAGGAAGATGTAAGGTCTGCGTACATACTACCCTCCCCAGATCTCACTTGTGGGAATACACTGGGTATGTTGTTGTTGTTGTTGTTGCTGTTTCACACAGTAAATATTAGTGCCCAATAAGTGCATGGTCAATGAATGCCCAGGTTCTGTCTGTTGTGTTGTCTGCCAGGGTGTTGTTCTTTTTCAGATGAAGTGCCAGGATGTTATATACTACCAACGCTTTCTTTGAGTCTTTGACACGTCAGGCGCAACGAAATTGAAGCCCCAGGGGCAGATGCATATAAAATAAGATGCAAAAGTAACATCAATGGGGACACAGTTAGATAGAAAGAGTGGTGGAGGTTGGTTCTTGCTTGCATATGGTGGTCAATATGGAAAGAGAGGAGTTCAAGAATTTTTTAAGATAAATACAATTCATTGCAGAAAGTTAAGATGAATTGTATTCTTTTGTTTTACTTTTGGTGTAAAGAAAGCCATGTAGAGAGTACAGAATCACTGGTAGACATGTTAGGTAGTCTGTAAGTATAATAGATCATTGATCTATTCTTTTGCTGTAAATATGGTTTAGCACTACCTTACTGCAATCTTTTTAATATACTGTTACCTTTCTCAACAAAATAATATGCAAAAGTAATACAAAAACAAGTTGACATATTATGAAATGAGAGTAGTTGAATCACCAGCACTTCATCGCCCACTAGTCGAGCGCATTATATGCGCTGATGAAGGTCGGAGGTTCGACCCATCCCTGGGTACATGTTTCTAAAAAAATTAGTAGCATTTGATTAAAAAGAGAAAAGGCTATATGAATTGAGCCTTTGACCTCCCTTATTGTAAAAATCAACTAAACCTCTAGGCCTAAGCTCGTTTTGGGATACTTAAAGTGGGAAAAAAATCATTTCGAGTAGTTTATGTGAATTATCCAGTATTGCTCTAATCAGTTTACTATGAATACGTTTCATAATATGAAATCTCGTCTACGATATTTGTAATAATGTACTTGAATTGTACTTTATTAATATGATTTGAATTGTGCTTTTCATATGACGTCTCTACAATGATCTGTTCATTTGTTCACTACTTTAAATGCCGAGACTGCTTATACAAACTTCTGCTATGCCACTGTGAAGCCATAGCCTTTCAAGACAGTTTCAGACTAAATGGACATGACTACTTCCATACCTCCGCAGACAATCATTTTATCTTTTCAACTTAAAGGAATAAGTAGATAGCCAACTTTACCAATATAGCAAGATTGGGACATCTATCTATTACCACATGCAGTAATCATCTTCTAAGGCTTTCAAGAATAGTAACAGAAGTACAACATCAAATGATAACCTTCCTGTGATGCTACATTATTAGTAGTAAAGATTAAGTTGTTTGTTCATACTGTCGTCAATTACTTTTATTAATGAAACGATTCTTACACATGCAACTAGTTATGAGCTTTAGTTGAGAGTAGAGCGGACTTTTACCAAAATTGACAATCAATCAGCTGAAGCATGCATGATCAAAGAAGAAATGGCATGTGTTTCTCCAGTTTTATGTAGAAATAGTACAGACAACTTAGACATATAAGCAACATTTCATGAATATCAAGCCGAACCTGTACCGAACTCATAACAGCATTGGCAAAATTACACTATATTAGATTCATAGTGAATCGGACTATGCTATATCACCTTGGAAAAGGCTTAAGAACAAAGGTCTTACAACAATTAAACAAAAAAAACATTTAATTCATGCTAACAAGTCATAGACAATTATTCAGTTACACCCGATTCTGATTATAAGCATTTGCATTATCCATTGCCAACCATGGAAGTTATTGTACTTGTACATTGATCAAATGAATTATAATTTAGAGAAATAAACCATAACCAAACTAAACAAAGCTCACCAATCATTCATTCATTCATTCAATTGCTCAAGCTCAGCCTTCAATTGCTCAAGCTTAAGCCCCATAGACATCTGAATCACCCCCTTTTCGCTCTCCGGCACCTTTTCCAACAACCCATGATACAAATCAAGAACTTCCTTAACAGCAGCACGTGCACATTCAGCTTCTTCATTAAAATACACCGTCTCTTTTGATTCCATAGCTGATTCTATCAATTCTCTTGCCTCTGCAAACTTTAGATTAATTCTATCAACTTCTCTGTCACTGTTAACACTATATCGCCTAACATTCTGTAAATTTACAAACTGGGTTAATGAATTTAACAAAGGAAATGTTTGGTTTTCGTGAGGTTTAAGGATGTAATTGGGTCGGAAAGATGTTGATTTGAGAGAGATGTGAGAGTTCTTGAGGAAAATGAAGATTTGGGTATTGTTGATTTCTCAAAAGGGTGTCTGAAAAGTGATTTACATAGAGAGATTGATGAACTTCGATGCATTTTGATTGAGCGAGTGAGCAAGAACGCAAAAGAAATGGTGTTGGCAGAAAAATGCAAAAACTCGTTTTTCCCCAATCTTGAAAAAGAATTTTGGGCCGTGACCAGAACTGAACAAGGAAAGCCCATGAAGGTAACTTGTGTTGTTGCATTAAATGGTATAACCGCCAACTAAAATAATAATCGAAATATATATTTTTATATGTTAATGTATATAACATATATATATATATAACATACATATTTTATAAATAATTAGCGTATATTTTTTTTAATATATTTGGTGGTTGCAATTTTTTTGGTGAGCGGTTAAATGTGTTAAAAGCCCTTTTGGAATGATATTGTAATCTTACTAGACGTTTGAACAATATTTGATTTAAGTTGATTAAAAAAAATTAATTTTAAAATTGAAAAATATATGTGAAAGTTGAAAATAAGTCCGGAAATGAATTTCAGATAAAAAATTTAATTTTTTAAAGTGAAAATCATTGTTTCAATTGAAATATTCCTTAAATAAGATTTTCAATATTTAACCAATATTAAAACTTAATAGTTGCAAATACTGACATCAAACATCACAAATGCTCAACTATGACTGACTAATATATATTTTTATTTTATTTAAATTTGAATTAGTTTAATGTAAATTTCCAATATCGGGTATGTATTTACCCTTGCATAATATGATGATCTTTCCAACAGGTAAGTTTATTTAAACATTTTGACTTTTTTATCCCAACTTAGCGGAAGTTGACAATTGAATCTCTGTTGTCTATTTTGAGAAATTGGATAAGTTTAACTGAACCCACAACTAAAGCAATCATAACTAATAAGTCTCACCAAAACCACTCCACTTAATCAACTATTACAACAAACTAATACTTCATAGATTGGACCAAACTACAGATCATGCAACTAGTCTCCAAATTACTCAACAACCCCATCTTACCCTGCAATTTATATAAAGCACACACCATTTGCTTTGCATTTGCATTATCCATTTAAACCTAGATTTTACCATCCATTCGTAGAATACCTGTGGTCCAGCTTAGACAAATCCCATTAAGATAGATTCAAAGCTTAGACAAATCCCATTAAGATAGACTGAATCGACGACTTATTTATACTTCATTCATGGCTCGCACAATACTACACTTGCAAAACAAGGTCACCAGCCTATCTCAAGTAGGCTTTGGCATCGGAACGTTGTTCCTGTGTGCGCTGGCGCTATTCATGTGCGCCAACCATTCAAGGAAATGGAAGCACAAATGGAGAGCATGTTATGGTTATGGTGACCAACATGACCCTGTTATTCAACTCAGTCATGAAGAGTTTGATCAGAGTTACCATTTTGGAGGTGTTGATCCAAGCACATGTAGTGGTGAAGTCTCAATATGGAAGAAGAATATAATCATGGGAGGAAAGTGCCAGCTTCCTGAATTTTCTGGTGTCATAATTTATGATACTGCTGGGAATTTAGTTAATCCCAAAACTCCTCGCCCTCTTGCACTTCCATGGAAAGAATAGTGTTTTTTGTATTCTTCATGTCTTAAATTCAATAATCCACATGGAATCTTTAAGAAATGACAAGTATTTCATTCATGAAGAGGATTACAGGGTGATTATTGTTCTCATATCTATGTACTGGTAGTTTATTACTTCCTTTCTTTCTTTTTGTTATTCTTAATCTATTAAGGACCAAGTGGGCAGTAAATAATGATACACTAACTTTTTTTTAAACCATCTGGTATCCAAAATCCATTTGCTCAACTAATCCAGATTCATGCCACGCATAACCTATTAAAAGGGGAAGCACTTCCTACCAGAATTTTCTTTATTTCTATGTCTCAAACCCATGACTTCTACTTAAGGAACACTCTTATCAGTATTTTAACTTGCCTAACCTACTTAATGACAAACAAATTTTAGAAACCTAAGAATTTTTTAAACCCAAAATAAAAGAAGTGAAATGTGGTTGAGTTCTAACAATAGTTACCTACTAAAATACAAATTCTAAGCATAGAGAAGAAAATGGACAAAAATTACCGTTTAATTCTTAGGTATCGAGAGGAGCCACAGGCTTAGTATGCAGGTGCAAATTTATTACAATAGAAACTGGTGAACTCCACAGGAAGGTGACGGGGGAGGGAGGGGGTGGAGGGAGGTAAATGAAAAACTGCTCGGAACTGATCCTGACCCTTTGCAGTCCTCTGATTCACAAAATAACACAAATGGCACCTCTTCATCAGCAAAAGGTTGAGTGTGTCCAAAAAATCAAGAACTATCCTTGTATGTAATAATAATTTGTGCCAAAGAAATCAACTGTACATCTCAGGTTTAAGGACCCCCACGTAGGGTAAGTTCCTATAAAGCTCAGCAAAATCTAATCCATAGCCAACCACAAAATAATCAGGACACTGCATGCAAATTAAATAAAGAATGATAAATAAAAGGTTACTAACTCGCACCAAGATTTGAACATTAGAACTTTAGAAGTTACTCTAACTTTTGCAAAATGAATACTGGAGTTACAATTTAATCTTTTCTGCCCGGGGAAGGGGGAGTGGAGATTCAGGAGCTTTCAGAATACAAGTTAAAACATTGATCTTCCGAGATGCTGTTAGTATAAGCTGTCTCTAATATACTATAATGCAATATTTCAATATTTGATTTGCCAATAGTATCTTTCTCTGAAGTCGATTAGTGCAAATGCGCAGAAATCTCATATTCTCAATTTACTTATTGGGGAAGAAAGGTCAAATGTGACCATCAAAATTTACAAAACCCATGCTTGGTTTGCCTTTATTGCATAAATGATCCCTAACCAATGTACTAAAGGGACCTAACCTCTTTGTCATGAGCAATTACTGGTTATTATAACGAATAACTTCAAGTCTTCTCATGCTTAAGGGATAAATTAAGAAAGCACACAATCCTAGAATCATATACACATACTTGCCAATTTCACAGCATGGACAAGAATATCTTACTGCAATAATTCTTTCATAGATGTGGATAGAAATAATCTTACACATATACATCAAAATTATCAAATTCAAATTAACGGTTAACAGAAAAGTTCTCGAGATATACTTTTTTCTTTCTCAAAGCATGCCTTAGCTCTTTAGATAAGGCAGGAGATTATTATAGTTCTTCCCTTCTCTTTTTACTTTATCTATTTTCTTTTGGAGTCTGGGCAGCAGAAAAGAAATATGATTAAAGAAGCTTCTGTCATTTTCTTTGACAAGATAAAGTTAACAAAATTTATCATAGTAAAAGAAATCTCAGAAATTATGGCAATCAAACATGAAGCAGTGTATTATATAACTAAAATGCTGTGAAATCATCAGATGAATAATACTTAACATGATCCAAAATACAGCCAGAATGAAGGACTTTCCTTAAAGCAAATAGAACATTAGAGATTACCTCAAAACCACGATAGAACTTCCCCTCTCCCACAAGTTCGAAATTAACCTTCCTCTTTGATGGTTTATCAAGGAGAGTACACACAGATATGGAGGATGCCCCTTTGGATTTCAAGTGTTTAATGAGGCAGGACAACGTATTTCCTGTATCCACAACGTCCTCAACCTGGGGAAATGTCAGAAGCGCCAGATTAAACACGTTTCAGAACAATAATTAATCAAATAAAATATCAGTATGTTGATATGCAGGTTAATTGTAGACCTGGTCACTGATATAATTATACAACTTAAACACAAAGGATTCACCACTCCAACCGATAGGGTAAGATTAAGCAAGAATAATCTTGCATTCTCCAAGCCCAAAATTAGATTATACACACTGAAATCAAATCATACACAACACACACTAATGGTTCACATTATAAGACGAAAGGAAGTAGGAGACTAATACAAGCAAATAGCAACCGCTATGACTTATGACGACAATAGATGGGGTCACAACAATTTAACCAGTCAAGATATTTGGAGAATGAGAGGCAGATTAGCGGGATCTTAGTGCACTTGGGCAGGATCTCCCCTGAATCCTAACATATTCTACTGGAAAACATGCACCTTATGTTGAACCTACCAAAATCATAAGGCATAAATGGAAGATTTGCACATGATCTTTTGTCAAGTCATAAATTGTGATATCTCAATTGTAGAGGCACTATTGAAATTTAGGGTGTGTTCGATATAGAGGAAAATGTTTTCCAATTTTTCCATGTTCAGTTGGTCAAAATTTTAGCAAACATTTTCTCTAGGAAAACAAGTTCCTTAAAAATGATTTCCCTAGCGGAACTAGCGAAAACAAGTTCCATAAGTGTCATTTCACTTTGATTGTGTCCTTCCCACCTCCAACACACCTCATCTTCACCCCAACCACATAGCCTCCATCCCCACCACCCTACACTCCTACCCCCACTCCCATAGTATTTTTTTATATTTAATACAAATGCTTTTCGAATAATATTTTTTGCTTACGTGCCGAACACAAGAAAACACATTCCTTCATACCAAACACACCCTTAATCAGCAAAAGAGCAATTTCCTTGCTCTCCCACTAGTTATAAACAATCTTTCTGTATGTGCACCCACAACTGGATCATACTCTGAAATTAGGAGTACAAAATCTCAGTTGATAGAACTGAATATTAACCATTTACTGAATAAAGATTGCATTTTTAATCAACTGAATTGAATATACTCCAACACAAAGTACTACATAGCATATATCAAATTGATAAACACTATTAAATCTAACAAAATAAACCAACATCCATACCAAAATGACATGTTTTCCAGTAACATCAATTTTCAAGTCGCAAGAAATCTTGGGTTTGCCACTGGATACAGTACCAGACCCGTAAGATTCGACCCGAACAAAATCAACCGAAATGGGAAGCTTGATTTTTCGAACAAGGTCAGCTAGGAATAGAAAAGCACCAGTAGCAACACCGACAACGACCGGAGCCGATAAAGAAGAAGACAATAAAGCCCCTCCATTGTTATTGTTGGTGATGATATTGGTAGGAGTAAAGTTGAGGGTAATTTGGGAAGCAAGATCGGAAACACGTTGAGAAATTTGGTGTTCTGTAAATAGAATCTTTTCTATATTGGTAGAAGCCATAGATAAGATACCTTTGGAACAGAATCAGCAATGAGAACAAATTATCTGCAACTCTGACGAGTAGGGTTTAAGGATGTTATTTTTTAAAAGTGTATGATTTATAGGGCCCATCTGGGAATTTTTAACCAAAATAATATAAATATAAATAATAAGCAAATTGACAAACCAAAGTAACATAACGCTTTTGGCAGTAACGTATTATCTATTATATTATTAATAAATTTTGACAGACAAACAATTGAAAAAATGAACAGAGTTAACATATAACGTTAGCAGCAGTAACGAATTTACTGCAAGCCTGCAACTCTCATATGGGGGTGGTCCACTCCCGTTGCTTGGGATGTGTATTTTTTTTTATATTCAGCTTTCCGACTTATGTAAATTATTTCTGAAGATAGTAGTTTCGATCCTTCAGCATTACTATCATTAAATCGCAAAATGTGGTTTGAGAACAAAGCAACTGATCACCTACAAGATCCTACCCCAGAAGAGAGAAAATTGCTCCCACCAAGGTTTGAACCCACGCTGCAGGCCTTCGGTTGGATTTTAAGTTCTCCTCCTTTGCCATCCAGTTATGCCTCCGGGACGTAGATCAATGTTTCCTTCTTTTTATTACTCTTTCGATCTCAAAATACTTGTTGCATTACGTTTTTTAAGAATTAAACTATATAAATTTTTTATCAACAATTTAAGCTATATTTTTTCATCATATTAATATGAGAAGAATTACAACTTATTATATTTTTCGTATACTTTTGAATATCTAAATTTTAATTTTAAAATATCAAATTAATGTAATCTAATTTAAATTTGATATTTAGTTAAATTAAATTTTAAAAAAAAACATGACAAGTATTTTGGAACGGAGGAAATACTAATCTACTTTTACATGGATAATAATATCATTTCTTCAATATTTATGTTTTTTTGCTTATGTTAAATCAGTGAAAGTGTTTATTAAGTTTTTGTATGTCTAAAAAGATAGATTAAACCACAAATTATTTCAGGGTAAACTTTTAGTTATATTCTCATATACTTACAATTTAATTAATTTTGCATTTACATATGTTTGCTTATATCTATATACTATATCTTTCGTCCCAATTTATGTGGTATCTTTCAATTTTTGAGAGTTAATTTGACTAATCTTTAAAGCTAAATTGTACCAGATCAACTTAATATTTTAAAATTAAAATTTAGATTTCAAAAAATAAAGGAAAAGTAGTATAAGATACAATTTTTACTCATGTTAATATGATGTAAAAATACAATATAAAAAATTGATCAAAATTCATAATTTAAATCTCGAAAATTGGGGCAGGGTGGAGAGATTGATGACAATGTCACACATTGTATTGAGCAGGGTGGATGAAATGGAGGCTCGCATCTGGTGTCGTATGCGACAAAAATGTGCCACCAAAACTTAAAGGCAAGTTCTATAGGGCGGTGGTTAGACTGACTATGTTGTATGGAGCGGAGGGTTGGCTAGTTAAGACTTCGCACATCCAAAAGATGAAAGTTGCGGAGATGACGATTCTGAGATGGATGTGCGGGCATACAATGAGGGATAGAGATTAGAAATGATGATATCCAGGACAAAGTGGGAGTGGCCTCGGTGGAGGATATGATGCGGGAAGCGAGGTTGAGATGGTTTGGGCATGTGTAGAGGAGAAACACAAATGCCCTAGTGCGGAGGTGTGAGAGGTTGGCTATGGACGAGTTCGGAAGGGGTAGAGGTAAGTCGAATAAGTATTGGGGAGAGGTGATTAGACGGGATATGACGCATGTGCAACTTACTGAGGACATAACCTTAGATAGGGGGTTGTGGATGACACGAATTAGGGTAGTAGGTAGTAGAGCGTAGTTCTACTTACGCTTATAAACTAGTAGTTTGTAGTGTTATTATTGTAGGCTCGCCTAACCTATCATACTAATAGGCTTAATATTGTTTTATAGTCCCATGTAGTTTGATTTCGGCTACTATGTGTCCTTTAATATACTTTGTTTAGCTTATTTATATGTGCTAGCTACTGCTTACTTTTTCGGAATGCTCTATCATGACTTATTCGCTTTTGATACGAGCATTTTTATACTGCTTTAATTTTTTTCTGACCGGGTCTGACCGTTTCTCTTGCTTTGCTTTTGCTGTTGTTGTTGCTTTGCTTGTGCTTATGCTCTGTCTTGAGCCGAGGGTCTCTCGAAAACAACCGCTCTACCTACCAAGATAGAGATAAGATATGCGTACACTCTACCCTCCCTAGACCCCACGTTGTGAGATTTCACTGAATATATTGTTGTTGTTTGTTGTAAATCTCGAAAATTGAAAAATGCAACATACATTAACCCAAAGGGAGTAATTGTTAGTATCTTATTATATTTTCAAAGGAAACGACAAATTACAAAAGAGTATGTTTCTCTAATTTTTGCATAAGTTTAATTTGAAATTTTAAGAAACTTACAATTTTTAATTTATGTTCAGGATATTGATTTTAATCTAGTACAGTATCATAAAAGGGTATTAAAATATTAAAGTATTTTTGTTGCTTCTATTTTTAGGATAAAGAAGCTACTACATTTAGAAGATAATAAAGTTTATTTTTCTTTATTCATTTTTTTATTCGTTATTCATTTTTTCAAATATTTTCAAACAGTCTCTTCAAATTTTAAGAAACTCATCTTATGAGTCTGTGACTAAAATGACGCTTATTTCAACATAAATAGGTTTTGGGGTCAATCTATTTTGTTCATGCTCTATATTTACCCTTATCATTCAAGTTTTTTTTAAGAAGAAATTTTATATTATTCATTTTTTGCAAGTTTAAAACTTATTGTAGTGTTTTTAGGAGAAATAACTATTAAATTTAGTTGTGAATTATGTTGCGTTATAGTGTACCTCACTACTAAAATAATTGCAATTTTCGACCAAAAAATTTCGATCTTAATTGAGATAAAAAATAAATCGACCTCATGAGGTCGAAATTTAAATTATTCTTTTTTTTTATTTTTTCAACTGATTCGACCTCATGAGGTCAAAATGTGCTGAATTAATTTTTTTAATTTTTTAAAACTTATTTCGACCTCATGAGGTCGAAATAATTCTACACTAAATTATTTTTGAAAATTTTAATTATATAAAAATAACGTCGGTCTAGAATCTTGTAAGTTTTGTGGTAGTGATTGGTTTAAGGATACTCATAGTGGGAAGAGAGTTGTTATTAAGGTAATATAATATTTACCTCTAATACCAAGGTTAAAGAGGTTGTATGCATCTAATAGTTCTGCTCCTCATATGAGATGACACAGTAAAAACAAAAGGCCACAGGGTGTTATGTGTCATTCTTTGCAGCTGAACCACGTAGTGTTAGGTTGGATTTATGTTCGGACGGATTCACTCCGTATTTTGTTTTTGCTGCTCCATATTCTTGTTGGTCTGTGTTCATAACCCCGCACAATTTCCCCCTGATATGTGTATGACTAGTCCATATATATTTCTTAATTGCATTATTCCTAATCCGCGTAATTCAAATTTTGATCGATGTGTACATGCAAGGCTTGTGGTTGAAAAAATTGATCGAAAATTACTATTTTTTTAGTAGTATCTATATATTTTTTCTAACGAATTATCACGCTGAAAATTCGATAGTATTTCTGTTGTATTGACATCAATCCAAATATATTTTGACAATCAAACAACCCATATGCTAATTTACATCTTCAAAAACGATATAATATTTACCGATATGGTTATGCTAGGAAAACAATTTATATGTGGAACAATATAACGTAACGAAAGTTTAAGCATATATGCTAAGACAACGTCATTATTAAAAATTCCAATCTATACGTTAGTTTACATATTCATAAATTGAAAAAAAAAACTTATTAAACAAAAAAAGAAAGGGGAAAAATCAAAACAAAAAACTGAAGCCGAAAACAGAAGAGAAAAAGATAGACTACGCGTCCGCTTGGGCAGCTCAATTGGTTTCAAGGGGGATATTTGGAATAAGAGACCAAGGATCGAATCCCGTCAGCGGCAGTGTGGGGGTTTCTTCTTGAAATAAAGGAGGGCCCCTTGTGCCAACAGATCGGTCTAACCTTTGAAATCAATTGAGTCACCATGATTTACCTCCTTCACAGACCTGTCGGATCGGGGTGTGGGGGCTCCTGGGGTGGGAGATTCCACCTTTTGGAATAAGAAAAAGATAGACTACGCAATCGATTCCTATAGGCTTTCACTGACAGAGTACAGCTATTTTCTTTCTAAATGTAACTTTTCAAGTGACGTTAGCGACGGTAACGAGTTATGATAACGGCTGTCAATTTTCCAATTTTTTGTCCGTTAAGTTCTAAGAATAAAATAATTGATAATACGTAACTGAGGATTGCGTTTATACTATTCTAGTTACTTTTAACATATTTGTATTAGTCTTGCTCATTTGTTTTATATTTATATTATTTAAGTTAAAAATTCCCCATCTGGCCATAAAAATAGTGAGATTTGAAAATTTTAGTTTTTTTAAAATTGAAAAATAATACTTTATTTGAAATTGGAGTTGAGTTTGATATGAGTGGAGTTGTTTTTGAGATTTTTTCAAAATTTTATGACCAAATGTGATTTTGAAATTCAACCCTGAAAAAAAAAATCATGTCCAAACGCCCATATAAGACGTTGTTTTTTTAGGGAAAAAAAGATAAAACAAAACTGTAAGATTATTTGAAATACAAAAGTTCTGTAGGTTTTATTTTTTATCACTTCATGTGTAACACATTGATTATTAAATATTCCATCCGTTCCTTTTTACTAGTTTCTATATTAAACATATCTTTTTCATTTTATTTATCTATTTTAACAAATCAAAAAATAATTATTACTAGTTTCTTTCAATATCCTACAAAAAAAGGGGAGAAAAAGAAAGCATAAATTAATACTGATTCATTGAAAAGATCCTATAACAAATTTTAAATTTATTTTCTTGATATAATAGGAAGACATACTAATTAATGTGTTACGTGCATGTTTCATTCACCTAATAAGTTAAGATAGTGACCATAAAGTGGTTTAATTAGTGCTGATTATTAAAGAGCAACCGATACTTGCAAAGTATTGAGTTTTGCTTGGCAGAGTTGAAAAAAAGAAAAATTAAATAACCTTTCGTATGCATACAACTTTCTCTGTACAACTAATCTGTAGTTTAATGTTCTGTCATTAATGTCAACATGACCTTCACAAACTTTCGTCAATATTGAAATTAGAGATGGCAGTGGATTCTGGATTCGGTCCGGATCTGGTGGATTCAGATTTATTTTATATGATATGGATCTTTAAAATTTGGACCCGACGGATCCGGACCGGACCCGGATCCGTTTCTGACGGATCGGATCTGGATCTGAATCTTGTATTTGAGATCCGTATCCGGTCCAGATCCGACCCGTGGATTCATTTTTTATTAAATATATTCATAACCTAAAATGTAATTTTATAAGTATTTTCTTAAAATTGCTAAGCACACCCTTGCAAATTTAATTCTCAAAACAAGTTTAATTTATCCCCGCGTTAACTCAAAAAATAAAAAATAAAGAGGTAAGTTCGATAATAAAATCAATGTTATATTAGTGAATGACTAACATCTCCATAGACAAATAGTTAAAATTATATTCACTTCATTTGTGAAGATTCCAAGCACATGCAAGTTCTGCATTGTGGAAATACTAGTCAACATTTTCCACAACTATTGTTATTGTCCAACATTTTCAATTAATAGCTCACAATTAAAACGAGACAACGAACAAAATATATCAAAACGAGATAATGAATAAAATATCTCATATGAACATTTCAAAATTGAAACACAGTAAACTGTTAGCTAAGTAAAATCGTTTGTCAGTTCAAAAAAAATTCTTAACAAGACAAATTTTTTTACATGTGGATCCAGATCCGATCCGTGGATCCGATGAATTCGGATCTGAATTCAGGTATGAAAAATGAATCTAGATCTGAATCTAGTAGGATCCGGTCCAGATTAGATCTGTTGCCATCCCTAATTGAAATGTGCCACTTAGATGAAGAAAACTAGCTTTAGGAGAGTGGTGCCTTAATACGATAATAAATCTCTCAAGATAATGAATTGCTTCCGTCTTTTGAATTTTTTCCTTTATTTCTTACTGAAAATTTGAAAATAGATATAGATGTCTAGATTAAAGGTGATAAAATTAGCCTATAAAATTATAATCCGTCCATTTCGTTTAAGTTTGAGTTGCTTATTGATCCGCCCATTAATAGGCTCAGTCCATTTCAGCCCATCAAAATTTGTGTTGATATTTAGATCAAATTAATCCATGACAAATCTTGTCAAAATATTTTTAAACATATATTTTTTATTTAGTATGTTAGATATAGTCGTAAGAAGGAAAAATAATAATTTTATTAGGTACTAAAAAATTATAAAAGAATAAATAAAGCAATTAAAACTTAGTAAGAATTGAGCTGGTTTGGTTTTGACCCACTTTATAGCCCACTTCAACCCAATCCATTTCAGCCCAAATAACTGACCCGCCCATTTATTAACTCAACCAATTTTGATCCGTTCAAATTCAGTCAACCCGCTCATTTATCACCTCGGGGGTAGACTATCGAATCTTTCAACCCCATTTGAGATTTGAACTGCCAACTAGCTCTTTCTACTGAATAATCCATTTTTCTAGCTATGTTGAGGAACACAATCCATATACATGAATATCTTTTAAAGATTGAATCTTTGGCAACAAAACTAATCATCAACTAAGAATTATATATATATATATGTGAACATGTTTGTGGTTAAAGGTGTTCATGAATCCATTCGTATTATATGTCCTCCGATTTTTATTAAGTGATGTTTTTTTTTGGTTCAAAATAGTGTGCTTAAGAAGGTATTAATTGTTTTATTTTAATTTATCCATATTTAGATAAGTGCATTTGATATGGACAAGAAATAATATTAAAAGATACTATTGTTTAATTAAATGTCATTTAGTAAAAACACTTCTTACTTAGAGTGAATATTTCAACATTCATTTTGATTATAATCTAACGGGAGTATACTTCTGAATTTTCTGCAATTGCGGGTTTAGTTCATTAAATTTCCTCTTTAAGATTGCAATATATATCTTAATTTCGTGCAAATGATTTCACACTTATAAAGGCATTGTCGGATTATCAAAGGATGCAGGAAACAGAAATTACAAGTAACTGCTAATGTAAGAATTGAAATTACAATTCAACTAGAAAACTGAAAATTACAAAGATGTTGAACAAGAAAAACTGAAAACTGTTTTTGTTTGCTGAGTCGAGTGTGGCACTCTGTCCTTAAGACAATATTGCCCCGTATGTATTCTTTATACGTCCTGGACAATTCGTCTCCCAAGATAAAACAGCAATGGAACAATTGAGCAAAGGAAACTCAAGAGCTACCGTGAAGAATATTGAGTAACGAAATGATGCTTGAAAGTTGTAGGAAGAAACTATTTTCTGCTTGTGTATTTTCGTGGAGTGTAAGTGTTACTCAATAATGGTGCAAGGGGTGTTTATATAGGTGAAGGAAGGGTTGTTTGACTGCCTCCATAACAGCCATTATTGGCCAAATAATGACCATTATGGAGGTAGTAAAGCCACCAAATAAATTGTGAGAAAGACAAACGGATTGACCATTATAGGAGGAGTAATTCAGCCAAAATAAATGGATGAATTGAGTGCTTGACGTTTCTGTTCTGACTGCCCAAATTTTGACTTTCTGAAAACTTCAGGGACCAAACTGTACATCTGAAAGAATTCTGGTCCAAACTGTACATCTGAAACTTCTGGGATCAAACTGTACTTCTGGCAAAGTTCTCTGGCCCAAAAAGATAATATCCCAAAACCCGACCGCACGGGCGGCGGCGGCGCGCGTGTGGGCTTTCCTCGAACCGAAGCACATCTAGGTCCTCCCTCCTTTAAACACATGGGATACCCCTTGGGGTCCCAAACTCCAAACCAATTTCGAGTCTTATATACACAACAATTTTTTCTTCCTCTACCGATGAGGGAGAATTGATCACACACCACACTTTTTCATGCTTCAAACACCTTAGTTCGTGAACCAATAACTCTTTCATTTCTCAATGAAATTTGACGATTCTTGGCCCTACGGTTATCTACGTACTTAGTAGATCATGCATGTGTGAAGAACCGGATTCTCCCACATGCGTAATACTAGTGTTTAAGCCGTTAAAGTTGATCGGTCGCAACCCCCGCCAAAGGCTAATTTCCAACAGGCATATGTATTTTCTAAGAGGTATGGCTTATTGACGTGTGAGGTGATACTTTGTGATGATTTTAACATGACTTTATGTTCAATCGATGTGATTATTAATGTAGATCTTTCATCTTATTGTGCGCAATATGTGAATTTGGAATGGACAAGGATTCACATAGGCAAGATAAGGCTAATTAGCGGCATGACTGATTGCTTTAGATGAAAAATGAAAATGAACTGATTAACCTTTGATTGAACGTCAAAACACTATAAACACAGAAAAGGAGAAAAAGAACATAATTATAAAAGCATAAATTACACTACAACAAATTCGATGTTCAGTGATAAATTATTTCATTAGTAATAAATCATATTTCGTCACAAAAAATTGTGTGACAAAAGAATTTCGTCAATCAATCATCCCTAAATGTGGGTCGCTAAAGGTATACAAAGA
This sequence comes from Anisodus acutangulus, assembly GCA_029783415.1. Lineage (NCBI taxonomy): Eukaryota > Viridiplantae > Streptophyta > Magnoliopsida > Solanales > Solanaceae > Anisodus > Anisodus acutangulus. Next base: position 40,761,547 of record CM056505.1, read on the forward strand.
CAATTTAGTATTTCGTCGCTAAATATAATTATATTAACTACAAAAAACTTTTTTCGTCCTTAAATGCGTAGTATTTATGATGAATTTGTTTGTCATAGAAAGTGTAAATTTGTTTGTCATAGATAAAATATTTTTGGTCTAATTAACTCGCTAATTATCATGACCACGTTCTAATGAGTAATTTGTTGAGGGAACAACGACAATGTGCAAAATATATATCTTTATTTTTTCGCTTTGCCAATTCTTAATAATCAATAATGAAATATTATCTTATTTTAAAAGGACTAATATATAGATTTTAGTAACTTTATCATGCACCTTTATCCCATGTTTCATTGCTTCTAATCTAGTTACTTATTGGATAGGTAAACAATTGTTTCTTCAACCTCAATTTTCTCAAATATCTTTTTTACGGTCTTAAAGCATTACATTTTTCATATCCTTAAAAATGGACTACAAATGGTTTCTTTTCTCTTCTCTATGGAATAGAGAAAACAATTCTTTTAAGAAGTTGTTATTCTTTATTTTTTCCGGAAGAAAAAAGAAAGAAATATTAAATTCTTGTTATTGGTCTTTTCCCCCTATCCCTCTATGTAATAGAATTTTTTAAATATAATAATAATAAAATAAGTTAGAGAAAACTAAACCCATGGAAAAGGAAGTCAAATGTGTGGCAGCAAAATAATTGAGAAAAAAAGAAACAATAGTGGCAACCCAATTTCCAGCAGCTAAAACAAAGACTATTCCAAGGAATATTAATTAGAGTACAATATAGAATATAGTGTTGTATTCTGCACTGACTTTAGGTCACCCTAGTCCCAATATTAGTTTCTTGTTTATTCATGGAGCCCCAAACCTAATTAGATTAGGGAAATAGGTACACTACTGAATCAATTCATTACACTTGGATTCTATCAGAATATAAATAATTAATTTACTAAACAGAATTGGATAAAGTACACAAAGACAAAATCATTCAAGCAGACATGAAAAGGACAAATACCTATATATATTTAGCCATAAGCTAAGCTCCACATTTCATTATTATTATCTTTGCAAGATTTTAGTTAGATATAGGATTATGAGGTCTAAAAATTATTTTTTTTGAAAAAATTAATGAACAACTTAACAATCAAACAGGACAAGATAAAGGGTTCACTTAAATGAAGGAGGCATCTTTTATGGGAATCTGCATTGAGCCAAGAAAATTTTATGACTTTTTTGCAAGCTAGCTGTGAATACATTACATTTGTTTGACATGGAGTAAAACTAAAGTGATATACACCATGTATTATGGGATCTATTAATTGTAGATGCTATCTGTATCCCCTTTGAGGCTCCAGGCTTTATGGAGTTTAAAGCATTTGCTTGCAAAACAAAGAAAAAATTGTAATAACCAAAGCTGTGATGAGATACCTCAAGATCCCAGATTCAACTATCATCAATTTTTCTTATATAATGATTTGTATTTGGAAAATTATTGAAAATTGAATTTACTATTTTAATTGGGTAGTTTTGTCATTTCGATTTTCTGCCAAAAAAAGAGTTTTATTTAGGGATAATTTCAATAATATACAATTCAACACAAGAAATTATATTTTTATAGCCATATTTTAAATTTACATTTACATAGTCACATTTTCACGGTATACAACTTTATACACGTGAAGTAGACAATGTATCAACCTTGTATAAAAGTGAATATACAATATTATACAACTTTATACACTTACGGGAGACAATGTATCAACCTTGTATAAAAGTGTATAATAGCGTATAAGAGAAGTTTAAACACACTTTAACACTGTTATACAAACTTATACAAATGTTTCCACCTCCTCCACCGTTGTACCGACCACCCCTACCGCCACTGCTAAATCAACTTTTCTATGTTGCTACTACCCTACCTTCTAAATACTGATCGCTGGTAAACCAATAGAACATCAGAAAAGTTAAAAAAAAAAAAAACAACCCACAATAGTCAAGGAATAAAGAACAACGCCAATTAGTCCAAGAATTGAGGAAACAGTAGCAAAACGAGATCGCTGGAGTCAGAGTTCTGACTAGAAAACACAGCAGCGTTGAGCGTTACAAAAGTGGCTTCGCCGGGGTTCAAATTCTTTACTAGATCTGGCTATATCCGGTGTTTTAGCCTTACTGTCACCGCTACTGAAGTCAAAGATCACTGGAAAATATAGATTTTTCGGGCAGATCTGCGGAGAAATAAGCAAATACATACAAACAAACATAACCTAACTCGCCAGAGATAGCGAGAACCAAAGTGAACGGGGAAGAGGATGACACAATGGTGTTGTTGGTTGCTCCGGTTCATCACAGTCAGAAGCTCCTAGCCAGAGTAGTGAAGGGGGAAAACGGGGACAGGTCGATGGCGGGAGCTTTGTTAGGGGTGTTTTGGGTTTCGCCAGAGAAGGAGGAGGGGTGAAGCAGCAACGGTGTGGTGGTGGTTTGAGGTGGTTACAGTCACTACAACAAATTCGATGTTCAGTGACAAATTATATCGTCAGTAATAAATCATATTTCGTCACAAAAAATTGTGTGACAAGAATTTCGTCAATCAATCGTCCCTAAATGTGGATCGCTAAAGATATACAAAGACAATTTAGTATTTCGTCGCTAAATATAGTTATATTAACTACAAAAAACTTTTTTCGCCCTTAAATGCGTAGTATTTTATGACGAATTTGTTTGTCATAGAAACTGTAAATTTTTGTAGTTGATAGTTCTTTTTGTCACTAGAAAGGTAATTAACACCGATGAAACTACTTTGTCACTAATTATTTAGTTCAATCAGTGGCGACACCAATTGTCTCTAAATTTATATGTATTTTGTAGTTGAATAAATATAATTTCGTCACTAAAGACTATCTTTTATATACCAAAAAAAAATGTGTTTCGTCCCTAAATGTAAAAAATTAGTGACAATTTTATTGTTATTAAAAAGGTTTACAGTTTTGTAGTTAAAACTATTATTTTGTCACTAAAAGTATTGCTTTTACTGACAACATAGTATTGTCACTATAAATTTCATAATTATTTATTTTTTAAAATTAGAATTGCATAAATTTAAAATAACATAATAAAAATGCCAGATAATAACAAAAATTCACATTGATCATACAATTAAGAACAATTAAAATTATACTGAGATAATATCTCATTACAAGCTCCTGAAATTAAAGTAAACTATGTCCAACAAGAAAATCTAATTGAAATATATTGTTTATTACTCCTAAACTAAGACAGATAAGTGGAGGTAACGCGGTGACATTTAGCTTGCAATTATCACCTTCTATACCTGTGGAAAAGAGAGAAAAGAAAATGAATATATTCATATCGGGCTCAAAAACTAGAATTTGTAAACTGTCTTGAGCATAACTATGTCCAAGCAGAAAGGTTAACTTTTTTTTGTACACTATCTCTGAAAGAAATAATTCCCTTAATTATTTTTATTAATTAAAATGTATTTATACAAGTTACAAAATAGGAGAATCATATTCCTATTCTACTCCTAAAACCTTATTCTACCATAATTCTAACTATACAATTATGGTAAGTGTATAATCCTAATTTAGGTAACAAATACACTACAATATACACCAAATATATATACAAGATTGCAATCTTGTAATCTGCCCGTGATGTGCTCCCGAGATGGGCCACTGTCCACTGCCGAGATGGGCCACTGCTTCTGTATTCCCATGATATACACCTCTGTATATCAAGTGTCTATCACGGGTATATATACCTTGTTTAACACTCCCCCGCAGTCATAGCGGGCGGTCTTCGAACGCTGAGACTGTCCCTAAAATCTTCAAAAAGGACCGCGGGTAGACCCTTTGTAAAGATGTCTGCAACTTGATATCGAGACGGGACATGGCATACGCGAACGTGACCCCGAGCAACCTTTTCACGGACAAAGTGAATGTCCATTTCGATATGCTTAGTGCGTTGGTGCTGAACCGGGTTGCCTGAAAGGTAGATGTCACTAATATTATCGCAATATACCAAGGTTGCTTTTTGAATGGGACAATGAAGCTCCAAAAGCAAATTACGTAACCAACATGATTCTGAGACCACATTAGCTACCCCTCGATATTCGGCCTCAGCACTTGAGCGGGATAGTGTTGCCTGACGCTTCGCAGACCAGGAGACTAAGTTGTTGCCAAGGAACATACAGTAGCCAGACGTCGACCGTCTGGTGTTTGGACAACCACCCCAATCAGTATCTGTGTATGAAACAAGTGTGGATGGCGAGGAAGGATATAGATGCAAACCATAGTCCAATGTACCCTGAATATACCTAATGATGCGTTTGATTGCATTCATGTGCTCAATTCGGAGATCATGCATGAATAAACACACATGCTGGACGGCATACGTAATATCCGGTCTTGTAAAAGTAAGATACTGAAGGGCCCCTGCAAGACTGCGATAGCGGGTCGGGTCCTCGTATGGTGCGCCGGCCGCGGCACTAAGCTTGGGCTTTGTATCAACTGGAGTAGAAGTGGACTTACAGGATGACATCACAGCCCTCTCGATGATCTCAGTCACATACTTTCTTTGAGAAAAAAACAAACCATCTGAATGACGCTTGACTGCAATCCCCAAAAAGTAACTCAAGGGCCCTAAGTCTTTCATAGCAAACTCAGAGCTGAGCATGGCCATGATAGACTGGCGTAAGGCATCGGAATAGGCAGTCAAAATGATATCATCCACATACAACAGAATGTAGTCAAGGATGAACCACGACGGTAGATGAACAAAGAATTATCTGACCTGCTGTGAGTGAACCCAATAGTCGAAACATAGTCAGCAAACCTCGTATACCAGGCTCGTGGAGACTGCTTAAGCCCATATAAGGACTTCTTCAATAAACATACATGATGAGGACGGTGAGGATCCCTGAATCCCAACGGTTGATGCATATAGACTGTTTCCTTGAGATCACCATGTAGGAAAACATTCTTGACATCCAACTGATGAATATGCCATGCCTTTGAAAGAGCCAAGCTAAGCACATTGCGAATGGTAGCCGGCTTGACCACCGGACTAAACGTCTCACCACAATCTATCACAACCTGCTGAGTCTTACCATCACCCACAAGCCGTGCCTTATGTCGAGCGAATGAACCATCCGAATTTTTCTTATGAGCAAAAATCCACATAGACCTGATAACATTAATACCAGAGGGACGAGGCACCAACTCCCACGTCTTATTATCAACAAGAGCATTATATTCGTCCGTCATAGCAATTTTTCAATTCGGGTCGTTTAAGGCAGACACATGATTACGGGGCAAGGGGAATTTAGAGATATTCGAATGTAATTTAAAATGTCTTTTGGTGTAAAAATACCCCGTTGACTACGAGTGACTGGTCTAAGACTCGAGGAAGAGGTGGGCGGATTTTGGAAATTTTCTGGGCTCGGGAAGGACTGGCCAGCAGGCAGTGGGCTTGCTGGCCTAATTCTGGAAGCAGACCCAGTAGTTCCAGTGTTGGGCTGGACTGGCCCAATCACTGAAACTGGCCCAGTGAGAAGACGGGGCAGAGCTGACCAAGACGGGCCAGTGGGACCAGCGGGCAGTGGGCCTGCTAGAGAATTTTGGGTGCGGGAGATGTCCGAAAAATGCCGAATAATATGCGGGGATATTTGGTCATCTAAAAAATTATACAAACTAGGTTCGGGAGTATGAACTTTCGTAAATGGAAACTGGGTTTCATAAAAAATGACATGGCGATTAATTATGATTTTCTTGGAGGATAAATCAAAGCATTTGTAACCACGATGATTAAACGGATAACCCAAAAACACACACGGAGTAGACCGAGTCTGAAGTTTGTTAATTGTAGTGAATGGGAATAACGGATAACACAAGCACCCAAAAACCCGAAGATGAGAATAAGAAGGGTTCTTATTATATAGGATTTGGATGAGGGAAGAATATATCAGACCTTTGGAAGGAATTATGTTAAGAAAATATGTCGCCATTTGAAGAGCATGATGCCAAAAATATGGGGGTACGAAAGCATGAAGTAAGAGAGTGCGGACAATGTTATTTATTGAACGAATTTTTTGCGTTCGGCTTTCCCATTTTGTGAAGATGTATGAGGGCACGAAAAATGAAAATTGATCCCATTATTTGCACAGAACTCCCGAAACACCCTATTGTCATACTCTTTCCCATTATCACACTGAATATTTTTTATTTCTCTTTCGAATTGTGTTATAATGAATGCTCTAAATTTTATGAAGGCGGAAAACATTTGAGATTTATTGATAATTGGAAACATCCACAAAAATTTAGAATAATCATCCAAAAAAAGAACATAATATCGATGACCCAACGAACTTAGAACATTAGACATCCATAGGTCGCTATGAATAATATCAAATGGCATTGAAGTATGAGAATTTGAGTCTATAAATGGCAACTTAACAACTTTTCCTAAAGAACAAGATTGACAAAGTGGAGTACGACTCGTACCCTTATAAGAAATAAAACTATTTTTATCTAAAACTGATAAAATAGAGGATCCCGGATGACCAAGGCGAGCATGCCACAAGGAAGGAGAAATGACTGCAAAGGCTGATGGCAAGGCTTGACTCGATGGACCGAAATCGGGCGTGATAGAATAAAGATCTCCCCTACTATCACACCTCATGAGAGGACTCCCCGTCTTGAAATCCTTCACAGAGAAATCAAATGGATCAAATTCAACAAAAACAAAATTGTCAGTGGTGAACTTTCGGATAGACACTAAGTTTTAATCAATTTGGGAGCATGTAAAGTATTTTTCAAGATAAGGGGTAGATTGGGGGGAGACAACATTTTCTGACCATAACCCTGAATTGGAATAGAGTTGCCATTACCGACAATTATACCGCGAGGGTTGCTCAAATTGGAATAAGATGAGAGAGTACCTGAATCGGATGTCATGTGGGTGGTGGCACCGTTATCCATATGCCTATTCGGATTCGGTTGTGTCAACCCTAGTGTGTGCATCGCGGCCTCGATATCGGTCTGAGTGGGGCCTGCTGCGTGGTGAGCTTGCGGAGGCCGGGGCCCAAGTATTCCGGAACTGGGCTGCTGACGTGGGCTAAAATTGCTGGAACTGCTGCCGTTAATGGGCCAGTGGGCAGTGGGCCGTCTGGGCTGCTGGAAAGCCCACTGGCCAGTAGTTGGCAAACTGTGGTGGAGGTGGGCCGTAGGGCCACTGTCCACTGGTCCAAGCCCATGGCCCATGTCGCGCCCTATTTTGACCTCGCTCGGGTTCGTTCCCCAGTGGAGTCGCCATGCTGTCGCGCCCTATTTTGACCTTGCTCGGGTCAAAGCGGAGCGCGGACGTATTCGGGTGATTCCTGGGTAAAAAGGGTTGAGGAGTCGCCACCTAATTATTTTTATGGTGAATTAGGACACCTAAATATTAAACTAAGTGCTGCAATGTAAAACTCCAATTTTAAGGTCTGCGAAACTAGCGAGATTCTAGGTAAGGGTTCTTTATTATCCTAAAGGGAAGGGGTTAGGCATCCTTTAAGATCCGCTAACTTGCGGTTATCAGTCAAACTTCGCTTTAATTATTGCTAAAAAAAATACATGTTTTACAAGTAAAAAAAGATGTTTGCAAATATGATGCATTTTATACAAGTAAATATGATGCATTTTATACAAGTACGTATTTAGATGACATAAAAAGAAAGATACATGTAAAGTTTTTAGAAAACATGCATTTGTGACAATAAATTCTTTATAATGCCAAAGAAGCGAATCTTTCAAAAATCAACAAGTTGCAAAAAAAATAATAATAAAAGATAAACTTATTTGTACAATTAATTGAAGCAAATAAAGATGACAAGAGTTGTTTTAAAAATCTTGAATAAGCGTGACGAGCCTAAAATAAATAAACTAGCGAAGGATTTCTAAGTTTGCGAGCCTACAAATAAATAAGCTAGCGACGGGTTTCAAATCTTTAACTAACCTATGAATAAATCCTAAGTTTGCCTATTCTAAGCATTTCAATAGTTACATACGTGCGATAAATAATATTACAATACAAAGCGGGATAAAGTCAATTAAAGAAAGAAATAAAATAAATAAACTCCGAGGAATAATTGCCTTTATTTACTTTAATCCTCGCAAGTCAGCCAAGAACAAACGGTTAGAAATGCAGTTAAATACAAATAACTTCATATCCGTATTCAAAACATCGAATGTTTTGATCGCGGAGGGCTCAGACTTAAATTTTGAAAAGAACATTCCAATCACGTCGTGGTCGCAAACATATGACTAATGTGGTTTATTTTTGATTGCCTCGCCTACTAAACGCCGGTCTCTCGGGTGAAATAGAAAAGATCACTATAATCACGTCGTGGCTGCGAATATATAACTTGTTGGTTATTTTAGTCACCTTGCCTACTAAACATGTTGATCTCGGATAAAAAGGTTTAAGTCTTCATCATTGCCCGAAGTTATATTTCCGTCTTTGAATCTATGTAGGCCTCAAAATCGACGGATATTTTTCATCGGCCAGTGTAGTATCGTGTTCAAATCAAGAAAATTTTAAATCGAACAGAAGCAATGAGCGATGCTTGGCGATAGCAGCTTGATAGCGTGAGCGATGCTTGATAGCGAGAGCGAGCGATGAGCGATAGCGAGCGATGGCGGTAGCGGTAGCGAGCCGATAGCGATGGCGATGGCAGCGATAAAGTAGCGATGGCGATGGCGGTAGCGGTAAGCAATAAGAGAGGCAATTTCAAAAGACACGATGCTTAGTTTAAAAATAGTAAAACAAGAAAGCGAATATTGGAATGTCAAACAAAGGATCAAAACATGGAAGCAATGTCTGAAAGGTGCGGTGTTTAGTTCAAAACAGTAAGAATGGTAAAACAGTGATATGCGTTGCATGGAAGTTTAAGACACGAAATTGAAGAAACAGAATCAAACCGAGCAATGAATCAAACAGAAAAACAAGACCCGAGCAGGCGCAATATTTGTTTTAAAAAAAAAGAGTAAAAACAGTAAATATCCGTTGCCTGGATGCTCAAAACAGTAAACTGAAAAACAGAGAAATAAAGCCCGGCCTCGAATTTAATTTCATCGGCCAGTGTGCGATGTTTAATTAAAAGGCAGACGGTAAAACAAAGAAGTATCCGAGGCATGGATGTTTAAATCAATAAACTAAAAACAAATAAACAAAACCGCGGCCTCGAATTCAATTTCATCGGCCTAATTATTCTAAATATCCTAACAATCACACAAGCATTAGATAATTATTACAGACCCAAATAAAAATAACGAAAATAAAGAATAACAAATGAAAGGGAACTAAAGCGGATGACGATGTCATCTCGTCCTATTTGTTTGGAAATCCCGAGGCCGAAGAATGGAAGGAATGTGGATGCGGGTCTTCATTTGACGATGATCACAATGATGAGTCTCATAACGAGACTCTTCGTTGCTCCCAATGTATTTCATATATATAAAAAATGGATTAGTAGACTTTACATGAGAATATATATATAAATGATTCATGAAAAGTGATATGTTGTTACGAAGGCATTGTACACTTAGGCAAGTAAAGACAAATATATAGTTAATTCAAGAAGAGTATGGAAGCCTAGAAATGCACATATGATCATTTTTTTTATACAATTCCTTAAATGTGGAGTCAATCAAGTCAAAAATATGCAACAACATTCATTCTACACAACCAGGCATAATGACACTTTAAATTAGGCATGGCATGATTAACATGATTTAGGCAATCAAATCTCATATTTTGCCTACAGCTAATCAAAACAAAGAATAGTCTAGAATGGTTTTACATCACACTTGCACAAAGGCATCATGCCCAGAATTAAAGCTATCCCTAACATATACTCATTCAATATGTTTACAAGTAGACATGATTCATGTAGGCCAATTTACGAACCAAAGAAAACTACATATACTTTTAATAGGCAGCTTAGACATGTCTAGGTGCATCTTATTCAAGAACATGGGCATTTTTTTTCTATATCAAGAACCTAGTCGGAAATATTTCTATTTTTTTGTGTCCCTAGGCGGTTTCTATACCTAATCTCATCTTATACATGCTCACATGAAACAGGATTGTAAACTAAAGTAGTAAATACAAATATAGCTTCAAAGACATATGTTTGATTCAGATTTTGGCATATTAAAGTAGTCAAGAAAGAATATATGCTAACACAACCGGTTCTAAATTTAAACAAGAATAAAAGAGGCAAGGAAGACTAATGTATAAATTAGGTATACATACATAATAAATTACGTTGGACTAATCTTAATCTTAAAGAAACATGACATTCATAAACTTAAACCAAACGCACATACTATTATATTAGACATGGATAATATACTCCTTTAAAAATTGCACATATTAATCTAGAATATAGCATGTAAATATCGCCATTTAAATCAATTAAAGTATGCTCATTGTTTGATTTAATAGGCAGCGACCAAACTACCACATACAATAATTTTGAATATCAACAAATCGCTAAAATGTCCTAAGAATATTTAATCAAGTCATTAATCTTACATTATCCATATTGCACTTAATAATGAACCCAAGATGCCTTACTAAGGCTAATGACAATAATTAGTTAACCAACACATCGAGGTAATATCATCTATCACATATCAACTTCCAAAATCAGAAATATCCCAACGACATATATACAATTATGTAAGTAAAACGTCTCATTATCATATTAATTAATCAAGACTACATTACTTAGCAAAATAACATACTAAGTCAAACATAAACACACAATCAAAAAAAATGCTTAAATAAATATAGAAGAATTGGAACGAGTCTAACCTTTTAGGTAGCTAACCGAGGCGTGTTTTGAATCGTCGAATCCGCTTCTAAATGTTAGAATTCTGATTTGTTGTAGATTTTATGAATTCTGATTTTCTGGGAATAGGACTCTGTTTTCGATTTTCGGATGTTTGATCCGACCGGAATGATCTGACCCGACCGGCAGTTGACCCGACCCTAACCAAAAGCAGTGAAAATAGCTAAAAATTCAGATTCTTCAACACCAAAAACCAATAATTTTCGACCTATATTTTCGGAATCTTTAAGTTGAAGAACACATGCAAGAACAAAGAGGTGTTCTTAAGAGGATTTCGGATTTTTTTTTTTAGTGAAGAACAATACAAACAAATACAATACAACCAAAACTTAAACCTAAATTTCAAATTAAAATTGACCTTAAGCAAGAAAACAAAACCTTTTTCAATCCGAAAAATTCTCCTCGAAACAGTGCAAAAGGGGGGGTTTTATAGGTCTCAAACTCGACCTCCACCCCCCTCATACCCCCCTAAAAAATGAATTTGAATTTCAAAATAAAGGGGACAAAATCTGATTTTTTGGGGCATGTGTTGAGGATTTTGGGGGGTGTGTTGGTGAGGGGATGGTTTCGGCGGTGTCAGGGTAGGTTGGTGGTGTTGGCGAAGTGTGGTAGGGTGGGGCGACGGGGGGTGGGGGTGCGTAGGGTGCGGCGATTGGGGGGGTTTGAGAGTGGTTCAAATTTTTTTTTTTTGTTGTGGGGTGTGTTGGTTTGGGGGAATAAAAAGGGGAAGGGAAATGGGTGGGTTCGGGTGTGGGCCGGTTCGGGTGTGGGCCGGGGGCTGTGGTGGGCTGGTCTGGTTGGGTTTGGGATTTTATTTTGATGTGTTGGGTATGGGAAATAAAGGGGAAAGGGCTGTTGGGCCAACGGAGTTGGGCCGACCGAATTGGGTTTCGGTGGGGCTTGGAAAATGGAGGGTTTGGGTTGGGTAGAAATTATTTTGAGTTTAGGAATTGAAAAATATAAAAGGGGTTTAATATTAAAAGATATTATATATATATATATTTTTTTTGTAAAAGACGTGAATTATTTAAAATAACATAACGATGTGATAATAATAAAATATAATATTCGCGAAATGCTTAATGCTTAATAAAAAGGGAAATGCGATGCAATTTTGCGAGAAATAAAATATCATAGAATATTATGGATAACTTATGATTATTATAAAATGCAAATGATATAAAATATGCGAATAATAATAATAATACGAAGATACACACATATATGCCTATATTTTAAAATTATTTTAAAAGTGAAAAAATATTAAAAATTACAAATAAAATCATAAAAGATGGGACAAAATTGGGTGTCAACAGATGCCCCTCTTTGGACGGAGACGATGAAAGAGTTTTCGGCCAAAGAAAGTTGACTGAGTAGCCAATTTTGTCCCGATCATCGGAACTGCATGGTAAGAAATAGAATCCCCGGGGGTATAGAAGTTGCAAAAAGATAGTGCATTCAAGAAACAATGCCCCAGTGTCGACTTAGGATGACACTGGTCGCAGACACGAGAAATTAATGGGAAAGAGCGGATCGACGTTCAAAGTAGGTCGTTTGACCAAATTGTCTTGGTTCGCCGTGAGATATAGTTCCATGATATGCTGAAAGCTCCCGCCGATTCGAATTCCTGTGGACCAGAGCTAAGATAAAAGTTAGTGTATAACAGTTGCATAAGATATGTATGTGAGAATATGACTTTGTAAGTTGAAATGATGTCGTTGCTTAATGTTGTGCAGATGATGGCGTTGGCGGGCGCCTGTTTACACTTTAAAATAAAGTACCCGCATTAGAAGGTGGGCGCCTGGTTTAAAATAAAATATCCGCATTATGAGGTGGGCGCCTGATTTAAAACATACCCGCATTAGAAGGTGGGCGCCTGATTTAAAACATACCCGCATTAGAAGGTGGGCGCCTGATTTAAAACATACCCGCATTAGAAGGTGGGCGCCTGATTTAAAATAAAATACCCGCATTATGAGGTGGGCGCCTGACTGAAATTTAAATACCCGCATTAGGAGGTGGGCGCCTGACTGAAATTTAAATACCCGCATTAGGAGGTGGGCGCTGGTGAAATTTAAATACCGCAGATTAGAAGGTGGGCGCTGATTTAAAACATACCCGCATTAGAAGGTGGGCGCTGATTTAAACATACCGGCGTTAGAAGGTGGCCGTCTGATATAAAATATCCCGGGATTAGAAGGTGGGCGCCTGATTTAAAACATACCCGCATTAGAAGGTGGGCGCCTGATTTAAAACATACCCGCATTAGAAGGTGGGCGCCTGATTTAAAACATACCCGCATTAGAAGGTGGGCGCCTGATTTAAAACATACCCGCATTAGAAGGTGGGAGCCTGATTTAAAACATACGCGCATTAGAAGGTGGGCGCCTGATTTAAAACATACCCGCATTAGAAGGTGGGCGCCTGATTTAAAACATACCCGCATTAGAAGGTGGGCGCCTGATTTAAAACATACCCGCATTAGAAGGTGGACGCCTGATTTAAAACATACCCGCATTAGAAGGTGGGCGCCTGATTTAAAACATACCCGCATTAGAAGGTGGGCGCCTGACTGAAATTTAAATACCCGCATTAGGAGGTGGGCGCCTGACTGAAATTTAAATACCCGCATTAGAAGGTGGGCGCCTGATTGAAATTTAAATACCCGCATTAGAAGGTGGGCGCCTGATTTAAAACATACCCGCATTAGAAGGTGGGCGCTGATTTAAAACATACCGCGTTAGAAGGTGGGCGCTGATTTAAAACATACCCAAGATTAGAAGGTGGGCGCTGATTTAAAACATACCCGCATTAGAAGGTGGGCGCACGATTTAAAACATACCCGCATTAGAAGGTGGGCGCTGATTTAAAACATACCCGCATTAGAAGGTGGGCGCTGATTTAAAACATACCCGCATTAGAAGGTGGGCGCTGATTTAAAACATACCCGCATTAGAAGGTGGGCGCTGATTTGTGTCGTCGTGTTGACGTAATGTAAAGTGGGGCCCTATTGCCATGCCATGATAGTTAATGTGTGGACATAAGCGATGCAAAAGTTGAGTAGATGAGAATGCGACCTGTAAGTCGAAATACCGTTCTTTTCCGTGGACACAACACGGTTGGGAACATGTAGTTTAACATGACGCCTTTGTACAATCTCCAAACAGAAAGTGATTCTTGTAGTGAGTTGCGATGCGGAGGCCCTTGCGAATCTGCTCATAAATGTTGCGGCTTCTCCGATGTTTTCGACCTGAAGAACACGTACTCAAATAAATTTATGAGTTTTGGGAGGGGAGTTGATTCGCGTTGACTTTGTAACCGGTCTTGGTATTTGTATGTCCCGCTAACTCGGACCCGTAGCCCTCTCTCGCTTCCCGCCTTGGCCAGCCGTTAATGAAAACATCCAAAAACAATTTGTAGAAATGCATCTTAAAAAATAGAAACATAAAAATTCTATCGAATTTTGATGAAAATGTTTGTTGAAAAATAATTTGCTTATAAGAAATACTGCATATATATATATATATATATATATATATATATATATATATATATATATATATATATATATATATATATATATATATAAATGTCTGTCGAGCAGTGACATGCGGTGAAACAAAGCAAACGTCTTATCCAAAATTCTCATGGCTGAAGACTTAGTTTGCCGATGGTTTTCCATGTTTATCGGCCCTCTGGCGATGATCCCTTAAAAATGCCCTGTCTGATATATGAGAATGACGATCTTTTGAACGGACTTGTGTAGATTTCTTGCCTGCCCTATCAGGGTGATCAGATGGGTGCATTTTGTCTTTTGTGAGATAAAGGAGAAAATATTTCCTAATGGTGGGACCGAAGCCGATTTAGGCCGCCTACGTATCCCCATGAGGGAATCAGGTCGTGACGTAGTTCATTACAAGCAAAAGGGGATTGTAAGGATTTTCTAAAATGGGACCGAAGCCGATGTGGCCGCCTACGTATCCCGCCGAGGGAATCAGGTCATAACGTAGTTCATGTTACAAAGAAATGTGTTTCTGGGGAAATTTGCCATCTAGGAAACGGAACCCGACATGGGTTCTTTGCGTATCCCGCCTGGGAGCGCAATTTTTACAACACAAGAAATGCATTACACAGAAAAATCCTAAATGTAGTATCTTTTCACTGCATCCGCGTTGATAGCTTTTGGCCATACTTCACCGTCCATTTCAGCTAGGATTAACGCTCCTCCAGTCAACACCCGGTGAACCATATAAGGCCCTTGCCAGGTAGGTGCGAATTTCCTTTAGCTTCATTTTGGGGCGGGAATATTCGCTTTAGCACCAATTGCCCGGTTCGAAAGTGCTTGGTTTTACTTTTCTGTTGAAAGCTTTGGCCATTCTGTTTTGGTAAAGTTGTCCGTGGCAGACCGCGTTCAATCGCTTTTCATCAATCAGCATCAATTGTTCGTACCGATTCTGTATCCATTTCGCTTCGTTCAGCTCAGCTTCTTGGATAATTCTCAAAGATGGTATTTCCACTTCTGCTGGTAACACAGCTTCTGTTCCATAGACCAATAGATACGGCGTTGCCTCATGAAGTCCCGATCAGTAGTGCGATATCCCAAAAGTGCAAAAGGCAGATGCTCATGCCAGTGCTTGTAATTATCAATCATCTTTCGTAGTATTCTTTTGATGTTTTTGTTGGCTGCTTCGACTGCTCCGTTCATCCGAGGTCACGGAGTGGAATTGCGGTGAGTGATCTTAAACTTCTCGCATATCTCATTCATCGACATTGTTGAGATTAGCCCCATTGTCCGTTATAATCGACTCGGGGATTCCAAATCGACAAATGATGTTATTGCGGACAAAATCAACTACTACTTTCTTTGTTCTTGACTTGTGGGACGATGCTTCTACCCACTTTGTGAAATAGTCAATTGCCACTAGAATAAATCGTGTCCATTTGATGCGGCAGTTCAATAGGGCCAATGACATCCATGCCCCAAGCTGCGAATGGCCAGGAGAGCTCGTCACATTGAGTTCGTTAGGGTACCTTGATTAGATCGCCATGAATCTGACATCGATGGCATCTTTGCACGAAGTGGATGCAATCTGTTTCCATGGTCATCCAAAAGTATCCTGCTCTTAGAATCTTCTTTGCCAAAGTGAAGCCATTCATGTGAGGCCCGCACGTGCCTCCGTGTATCTCTTCAACTAAACTGCTTGCCTCTCGAGCATCAACACATCTTAACAAACCGAGATCTGGAGTCCTCCGATAAAGGATTTCTCCGTTTAGGAAGAAATGGTTTGCTAACCTCCTAAGTGTCCTCTTTTGTATACTGGTTATGCCTTCTGGATATTCACCTATCTTGAGATATCTCTTAATGTCGTGGTACCAAGGCTTTCCATCCAACTCTCCATCTATGTTGAAACAATATGCCGGCTGATCCGATAAGCTCACCTTGATGGGATCAATGTAGTTCTTGAGAATATATATATATAGACCTTACATGAGATTAGTAGACCTTACATGAGAATATATATATATATATATATATATATATATATATATATATAAGAATATAAATAAATGATTCATGAAAAGTGATATGTCGTTACGAAGGCATTATACACTTAGGCAAGTAAAGACAAATATATAGTCAATTCAAGAAGAGTATGGAAGCCTAGAAATGCACATATGATCATTTTTTATACAATTCCTTAAATGTGGAGTCAATCAAGTCAAAAATATGCAACAACATTCATTCTACACAACCAGGTATAATGACACTTTAAATTAGGCATGGCATGATTAACATGATTTAGGCAATCAAATCTCATATCTTGCCTGACTAATCAAAACAAAGAATAGTCTAGAATGGTTTTACATCACACTTGCACAAAGGCATCATGCCCAGAATTAAAGCTATCCCTAACACATACTCATTCCATATGTTTACAAGTAGACATGATTCACGTAGGCCAATTTACGAACCAAAGAAAACTACATATACTTTTAATAGGCAGCTTAGACATGTCTAGGTGCATCTTATTCAAGAACATGGGCATTTTTTATCTATATCAAGAACCTAGTCGGAAATATTTCTATATTTTTTTTTGTCCCTAGGCGGTTTCTATACCTAATCTCATCTTATACATGCTCACATGAAACAGGATTGTAAACTAACGTAGCAAATACAAATATAGCTTCAAAGACATGTGTTTGATCAGATTTTGGCACGTTAAAGTAGCCGAAGAAAGAATATATGCTAACACAACCGGTTCTAAATTTAAACAAGAATAAAAGAGGCAAGGAAGACTAATGTATAAATTATGTATACATACATAATAAATTACGTTGGACTAATCTTAATCTTAAAGGAACATGACATTCATAAACTTAAACCAAACGCACATACTATTATATTAGACATGGATAATATACTCCTTTTAAAATTGCACATATTAATCTAGAATATAACATGTAAATATCGTCATTTGAATCAATTAAAGTATGCTCATTTGTTTGATTTAAAGGCAGCGACCAAACTACAACATACAATAATTTTGAATATCAACAAATCGTTAAGTGTCCTAAGAATATTTAATCACGTCGTAGCTCTTTCAAACACGATTAATCTTACATTATCCGTATTGCACTTAATAATGAACCCAAGATGCCTTACTAAAGCTAATGACAATAATTAGTTAACCAAAAATCGAGGCAATATCATCTATCACGTATCATAACCCAAATCAAGTGTCCCAACAACATAGATACAATAATATAAGCAAAATCGTCTCATTATCATATTAATTAATCAAGACTACATTACTTAGCGAAATATCATACTAAATCAAGCATAAACAACACAATCAAATAAGCTTTAAGAAATATAGAAGAGTTGGAACGAGTCTAACCTTTTCCTGTAGCTAACCGAGGCGTGTTTTGAATCGTCGAATCCGCTCGGAAATGTTAGAATTCTGATTTTGTTGTAGATTTTTATGAATTCTGATTTTTCTGGGAATAGGACTCTGTTTTCTGATTTTCGGATGTTTGATCCGACCGAATGACCCGACCCGACCCGGCAAAGGTGACCCTGAACCTAAAAACAAAGAAAATAGCTAAAAATTCAGATTCTTCAACACCAAAACCCAATAATTTTCGACCTATATTTTCGGAATCTTTAAGTTGAAGGACACATGCAAGAACAAAGAGGTGTTCTTAAGAAGATTTCGGATTTTTTAGTGAAGAACAATACAAACAAATACAATACAACCAAAACTTAAACCTAAATTTCAAATTAAAATTGACCTTAAGCAAGAAAAAAAACCTTTTTCAATCCGAAAATCCTCTTCGAAACAGTGCAAAAGGGGGGGTTTTATAGGTCTCAAACTCGACCTCCACCCCCCTCATACCCCCCTAAAAAATGAATTTGAATTTCAAAATAAAGGGGACAAAATCTGATTTTTTGGGGCATGTGTTGAGGATTTTGGGGGGTGTGTTGGTGAGGGGATGGTTTCGGCGGTGTCAGGGTAGGTTGGTGGTGTTGGCGAAGTGACGGGGTAGGGGTGCGCGACGTGGGGTAGGGTGCGTAGGTGCGCGATTGGGGGTTTGAGAGGGTTCGAATTTTTTTTTTGTTTTAGGGTTTGTTGGTTTGGGGAATTAAAGGGGAAGGAAATGGGTCGGTTCGGGTGTGGGCAGTTCGGGTGTGGGCAGTTGGGTGTGGGCGAAGAGTGGTGAAATTTGGTGCAGTTGGGTTTGGGATTTTATTTTGATGTGTTGGGTATGGGAAATAAAGGGGAAAGTTTGTTGGTAGGCCGAATTGGGTTTCGGTGGGGCTTGGAAAATGGAGGGTTTGGGTTGGGTAGAAATTATTTTGAGTTTAGGAAATAAAAAATGGGTTAGGAATTGAAAAATATAAAAGGGGTTTAATATTAAAAGATATTATATATATATATATTTTTTGTAAAAGACGTGAATTATTTAAAATAACATAACGATGTGATAATAATAAAATATAATATTCGCGAAATGCTTAATGCTTAATAAAAAGGGAAATGCGATGCAATTTTGCGAGAAATAAAATATCATAGAATATTATGGATAAGTTATGATTATTATAAAATGCAAATGATATAAAATATGCGAATAATAATAATAATACGAAGATACACATATATATGCCTATATTTTAAAATTATTTTAAAAGTGAAAAAATATAAAAAATTACAAATAAAATCATAAAAGATGGGACAAAATTGGGTGTCAACAGCCCAGAGGGCCAAGGCTGAGACCAGGGGTTCGGTGGCCCACTGGAAACTAGAGGGGGCCCACTGCCACTGCTTTGGCTACCGTGACTGCCACCTGAACCGCCGCATTTTCCCCCGCGATTTTTATTTTTCCGGCCATTCTTGTTGCCCCCATGGGATTGGTTTTGGTTCGAATTGTTGCCAAAATTTTGAGGACTAGGGGAGGAAGTCATCATGACCACGGGACTAGCATTAGTAGCCGCCTTTTTAGCCAAACCGGCTTCTTCCAAGGTAAGCATGGATCGGGCTTGATAGAACCTTGGAAGAGGATTACTTTGACGAAGGAGAGTACCAACGCCACTATATGCCTCAGATAGGCCAGCGACTATCTGTAAAACAAGACGATCTTCACTAACAGGCGCACCAACGTTGCGGAGTTGGTCCGCCAATTCCTTCAACCTTTTGCAATATGCTGAAACGTTAGAGAAATTTTCCATGTTGATGTGGGAAAATCCTGTTCAAGGGTAACAGCTCTGGAATTTTCATTATCCTGGAATATGTCACGCAATCTATCCCATACGGCCATCGCCGTAGCGTCTGGCTCGATAATCGTCTGCAATAGGTCGGTGGAGATAGTAGAATATATCCAATGAAGGACAGTGGCATCAAGCGTTGTCCATAATTTAGGATCATCCTCACGTTTAGGCACCTCTGTGTCATCAAGAGCCGCGGGGATGATGTGATGGATGACTTGATGCGAACGAGCGTGAATTTTGAACAACTCGGCCCATGTCGCGTATTGAACGTTTTCTATTTCAAGAATTAACGGGATATGATTCTTGATGTTAGAAACAACAAGGGCAGGGTGAAACGAGTTCTTTGACGTAGACATACCGAAAGAACAAGAGGTGAAAGAGGGATTAGTAAGAGAGATTTTGAGAGCGGAAGACAAAATTTGGTAAAACCCGAGGGGGGGGGGTCTCGGCCGAGAGGGAGGCACAAAAAGTTTGAGAGAAAAAATTTGTGTGACCTAGACTTTTGATACCATGAAAGAAATAATCCCATTGATTATTTTCATTAATTGAAAGGTATTTATACAAGTTACAAAATAGGAGAATCCTATTCATATTCTACTCCTAAAACCTTATTCTATCATAATTCTAACTATACAATTATGGTAAGTATATAATCCTAATTTAGGTAACAAATACACTACAATATACACTAAATATATATACCATATATACAAGATTGCAATCTTGTATTCTGCCCGTGATGGGCTCCCGAGATGGGCCACTGTCCACTGCCGAGCTGGGCCACTGCTTCTGTATTCCCGTGATATACACCTCTGTATAATCAAGTGTATATCACGGGTATATATACCTTGTTTAACCGTCTCTGTCTTCCATATGCCCACACTGATAATCTCTTCCTCACCCAGCAAACACAAAAAATGAAGTAAGAAAATCACTTCCTTCCTTTCCTACCAAACGCAGCACCCTAAGCAGTTAAGTTGTACTCTATGATTGGCAATTAGTAATCTCCCTTTTGAATTAAATAAAAAGAGATAACCAACAAAAAGAACTTACTTTTTAAAAAGAAAGAAAAGAAAGTATACAAACTCTCAGTCAAATCAAATGCTAAATTGGCGTTTCATATCATCATGTTGACTGAGAGGAATGAATGTTCATAAACAAGGATACAAACTCACTCCAAGTAGCTTGTGGAAGTTCAGCATGTCTACCTCTTTAATGAGTGATGAGTAACCCATCATGACTTCTAGGGAGGATTTATCTTGGACTAAGTGGTGTCGTGTGACACTATTTTGGTCAAAACTTTTACTAAATATTTATTTATATAACTAAAATGCAGAAACAACAAATGAGGATACCTAGTGTGTGACACCACTTGATATGGAGAGCTAATTAAGTACATCTTTTTCTCATGCCCCACACTTGATCCTGACGCAACAGGTATCCGGTACTAAGAAATCACACTGAAAGCACATTATAGGATGGATATATGGCTGATATAAAACAGATATACAATTATATAAGTCCTGTATGTTGGACAAACAGCCTGTATGTTGAATATGCGGTCCATATGTGGCCTCCGCATGTTGCATTCAAAATTTTCAGATTCCAGGTACATATGTGGTGATACATGGTGATATACAATCCGTATGTCAAGTTCAGAGACATGAAATTCTTAGATTTTAGTAATTTTCAAAGACCCCACATGCGGCTCAACATGCCGTCGTATGTGGATTATGCATCTTGTATGTCTACAGCATCTCGAGTCAGTTTATCAAACTTTATTTTCGGGCCTTTTCAACTCCAATCATTGTGTACACTTAATACTTGTTAGGATATAGACTTTCACACGTGAATGAACATAAATTACCATAGATCTACCCACAAATATTTAATGAGTTCAACCTTAATTCGAATTTACAGAGTGTTACACTCCTGGTCAAACGCCTCAGCTTTCTATGACGAGTCAAGGGTTCAAATGTCTACAACTCATTTTTTGTAAAATTGTGTGCTTCATCTACAAATAAGATACGTCTCTTCTTAGGGGTTATCTTATTTAATTTGACCTCCACACGTTCTCTCATATTTCTTTAGCCTTTTCCTTTTATGCAAGTGTAGCAATATTTTCTTGTTGTTTACAATTTTTTTGGTGCGACGTGTACAACGCATAAATCAAATCTTCAGGAAATCAACTTGCAATAGGAATATTTGTAACTTTCTTTTTCAAACTGTCTTAATGTGTTTAGACATTTTATCTCTTTTATTATGTGATATGGTCTATGTTGATTGTCAGCAGTACAGTCTAACACTTCAGAAATATGTCTGTGGGGTGCATTTTTATTGACGGATAAAACTCTAATTTTATTTTTGTTTAAATCAAGATGTGTCTGTCATTGATGATCTTTTAATTTATACTTCATAGCCAATATTGCACTATTCAACTACGAAATTTAAGTCATAACCATTTGAACATTATAATTTTTGTGATAAAATTTCATTGTGACTAAATTGTATGTTAATTCCTTTAGAAAAAACCATATGTACGTAGATATTCCCTTGAGCCTTAGGAAACACATCGTGTGTTCAGTTCAATGAAACAGATTTTTTGAGTTAGTGTAATACATTCCTGACTAGTAAATTTGTAAAGATCTTATCTTTGTTGCTTTTGTTTCTTCAAGTTTCCTCCTTTGCACTAACATATGTCTCATCCTTAAATTATTGTAGATCATTTGAAGATGCAACTCCTCCAGAAATAGCGTCTACAACATAAGTGTGCTGGTAGATTCATATTGAAAGAATTTGATTTGGTGTCTATTTCCTTCCAAAAAGGTTAGTAATATATTCATCTTACAAGCATGATCCTAGGCTAGAATTAAGTTAGTCAATAACTAATTATACACCTATCATATACAAAAGATAAATAAAGATTATGCCATATTTACAAATATTCTATCACACCCCCGCAGTCGAAGCGGGAGGTTGTCGTATGCTGAGACTATCCCGAAAATATTCAAATAGAACTAATGGAAGACCTTTTGTAAAAATATTGGTGATCTGATAGCGTGACGGGACATGTAAGACACGTACTTGTCCACGAGCAATCTTTTCGCGGACAAAGTGAATATACATCTCAATATGTTTAGTGCGTTGATGTTGAACTGGATTCCGGAAAGATATACCGCACTAACATTATCACAATAGACCAGTGTCGCCTTCTGAATAGGACAATGGAGCTCCAGAAGAAGGTTTCGTAGCCAATATGACTCAGAAACCACATTGACAACTCCTCGGTACTCGACTTCGGCACTGGACCTAGACAAGGTAGCTTGCCGTTTGGAGGACCAAGAGATCAAATTGTCATCAAGAAAACCACAATAACCAAACGTGGAGCGTCAGGTGTCCGGACATCCACCCCAATCTGCATCTATGTAAGAAATGAGAGTGATTGTCGAAAATGGATATAGATGCAAGTCCTGATCGAGAGTGCCGTGAATATAGCGCATAATGCGCTTGAGAGCATGCATGTGATCCTCCATCGGGTTATGCATGAATAGACAAATATGTTGCACAACATCAGATATGTCGGGCCTCATGAAAGTAAGATATTGCAGGGCTCCTACAAGGCTGCGGTAATGTGATGGATCAACATATGGCGTGCTGGAAGTAGCACTCAACTTTGGTTAGTATCAACCGGTTTAGAAGAAGGCTTACAAAAGGACATTCCAGCCCATTCAATGATCTCTTCTGTATACCTTTTCTGAGACAAAATTAAACCACCTACATGACGTGTTACAACTATTCCTAAGAAATAACTCAATGGCCCCAGATCTTTCATAGTAAATTCTGAGCTAAGAAGAGTCATGATAGACTTACGAAGAGCATCAGATGAAGCAGTTAAGATAATATCATCCATATACAGAAGGATGTAAGCCATATCATTACAATGACAGTATATGAAGAGAGAATGATCAGACTTGCTGTTAGAAAACCTAATAGTAGAAACATAAAACATAATCTGCAAACCTCTTGTACCACGACCGAGGAGCTTGTTTGAGCCCATACAAGGATTTCTTCATTAAGCATACACGATTAGGATAAGTGGGGTTTCTATAACCCATGAGCTGATATATGTAAACCGTTTCTTTGAGTTCTCCATGCAAGAATGTATTTTTCATATCAAGCTAATGTAGAGGCCATGTCTTAAAGAGAGCTAGACTTAGTACCATGAGGATAGTTGCTGGTTTGACCACTGGGCTGAAAGTCTCACCGCAGTCCACGTCAACTTGTTGAGTCTTTCCATCACCTACAAGAAGAGTTTTATGCTTCTCAAACGTACCATCAGATTTTTTATGACTAAAATCCACATAGACTGAATTACATTAACCGCAGGAGGACGAGGCACCAAATTCCAAGTCTTATTATTAATAAGAGCATTATATTCATCATCCATAGCCGTTTTTCAATTCGGGTAATTAAGGGCAGACACAAAATTACAATGTAGAGGTGATTTGGTAACATGAGTGTGAAGACCGTATTTTTTGTTTGGTTTGAAAATCCCATGTTGACTGGCCTTTGGGCTAGAATTGGAGTTGGTTGGACATGGGATGTGGTAGTGGGCTGACTCGTGATGGGTCCTGAGGTCGAGTGAGAGTGGAGTGGACTGCTCGGGAGTGGGCTGCCAGGCGTTGGGCATCTTGGCAGTGGACTGCCAGGGAGAGGTGCCGCGAGGCTGGAAGATACTGGGCTCGGGTAAGTAGGCTGTGTTGGTTGGGCTCGAATAGGAGGTGGTTGGGCTGAGCCTCTGGGATGAACCGAACTGGTCGAAAGGGTAGGTGAGCCGGGGTGAGTTGTTAGGCCAGTTTGTGAGGCCAACTGGTGGACCAAATACATGGACACACTATTATCAAGAAATTCGTAAGTATGAGGTAAGGAAGAATGCATTTTAGCAAAATTCTTGGACTAGGCCTGGCCCAAGGTGCAGAAGGAAAAGGGCACGGGGGGACAACCCAAGGCCATTGTGGAGGACCACCTCCCCATTGGGCCAACAACTACTATGCATGGCCGGAGCGTTGTTGCTGGTCGTCGCCCATATCGCCACCTCCGCCACTCCAATGGACACCACCGCGGCCACCGCCATAGTTTTTACCAACATTGTTGCCGTTTCGTCCCTTTTTATCATGGTTTGGCGGCATATTTTCAAATTGTGAAGTGTTGTCATCAGACTCCTTATATGGAGCGGCGACCATGCCAGAATTAGAAAAGGTGGCTATCTTCTTGGCAAAACTCGCTTCTTCTAGTATTAGCATAGAACGAGCTTAATAAAAGGGTGGAAGAGGGTTGCTTTGGCGGATGAGTGTACCAACACCACTATACGCGTCAGTGAGGCCGTCAAGTATTTGTAAAATGAGTCGGTTGTTAGTCATCGGTGCTCCGATGTTCTTGGGTTGATCAGATAAAACCTTGAGCCTTTGACAATATGCGGATGCATTGGGAAAATCTTCCATGTCAGTGGTAGAGAATTCTTGTTCAAGTGTGACTGCACGAGAATTTTTATTATCCTGGAATATGTCACGTAATCGATCCCAAGCCTCCGTTGCCATGGATTCGGGTCCAATAATTGTATGCAACAAGTCACTCGAAATCGTGGCATAAATCCACGGGAGAACCATTGCATCGAGGGTCAACCATAATTCCTTTTCAGTTGTCGGCACCTTCTCCTTGCCCTTTTCCGGTGGAATTATGTGATGGATAACCCGGTGTGACATACAATGAATTTTGAAGAGCTCTGCCCATGTCGCGTAATGGATGTTCTCCATCTCAAGAGTGATGGAGATATGTGACTTGATGTTTGAAATAGCAAGAGCTGGATGAAAATTTAATTTCGAGTTAGACAATGCTGACGGGACAGAGGAGATGAAGGGAGAGAAGGTGACGGCGGAGCAACACCTAGGGTACGTCGGAAGGTGTGGATGAGTGGAAAGCTACCCTAGAATCTGATACCATGAAAGAATTTGATTTGGTGTCTATTCCCTTCCAAAGAGGTTAGTAATATACTCATCTTACAAGCATGATCCTAGGCTAAAATTAAAATAGTCAATAACTAATTATACATCTACCATACACAAAAAATAATTAAAGATTATGCCATATTTAAAAATATTCTATCACATATGTATGGATATATTTGTTGGTGTGAGTTGGTATAAGCAGAATTCGACATGCTAAATGCATAGTGTAGCATTCTTTCTGGATCTGTATAATAATTTCAAAATATTTGTTGGGTTTGTATAATGTAGCTAACCTAATAAATAAATAAATAAATAAATATATATATATGTAGTTTTATGATCTAACTCCTAAAGTGGTATTTTCTATTTTCATAAGGGAGTAATGTTACTATTTAGCTACCTTCCCCTCTGTTATGTGACCTTTGCAAGTTTATTATATGGTGTGATTCAATTCTTATGAAATTCTAAATACCTTTATATGTGAGGCATTTTTCTAGAAAACTTAGTTAATTTAAATCGTGTGGTAAGAAAGCTAATGTTCAATGTTGATGGAACATGAAGACAACTATATTATGGTGGCTTGAATTGTTTGGAAAAAAGCTTGTGACGTTGGTGAGAGATATAACTAAAGGAAAAAAATTAAGTTAACAACTCATAATCTCTTAGACATATTAATGTAAAATTAAAGTTTCTGAGCAGGGCAGAGGTGTATTACTCCACATGAGTGGTTACAAAAATAATTGAAAAAAAGGGTTAAGCATAATATTATAAACCACAAGGGAGGTGAATGTTATGAGACCAAACGTGAATGGAGATCTTTGATTTATCTCCTTAGTAATCGTGGGTAACTTTGTCCAAGACTCGGACAAATAAAAAAATCATTTAGTGTTTTACCTCTGTTGTGATTAGAACCTAAGATCTCATGATTTTCTAACCCACATCATTGCTACATTGGAAACATTCTTGGGCACCATTGACGTTTTTGCTGATTATGTTTTCTTATTTTCAAATGTACTGATAGAATAGGAAAATATATTCGGTCATAATTATGTATATCTTGTATATGGTAGGTGTATATTTAGTCATTACTTACCGTAATTGTAGCAGCCTAGGATTTAATAATTACTTACCGTAATTGTAGCTTAGGATTATGCTTGTATTATAGTATATTTACTACCACTTTGGAATAAAATAATCAAGGAAGAATATTTCTTACATGATATCATATTCTAAGGAAAGTTCCTGAAACCCTAAAATTGATTCCTTGTGCCGTCCCCCCCCCCCCCCTCTCTTTGTGCCGCCGACTACCCTCATCTCTCGTCAACCATGTCTGACTCGAAATTATCTTTTCATCCAGCCCTCACAGTTTCAAACATTAAATCTCATGTTTCCATCACTCTTGAGATGGAAAACGTTTATTATGCAACGTGGGCAAAGCTTTTCAAGATTCACTGCCGATCGCACCGAGTTATTCATCACATAATTCCGCCAGAAAAAGGCAAGGATAAGGTGCCAAAAACCGACAACGAAAGAGAATTATGGTTAACCCTCGATGCGACAATTCTTCAGTGGATTTATGCTACTATTTCTAGCGATTTTCTGCATACGATTATTAAACTTGACTCCACGACAATAGAGGCTTGGGATCACTTGCGCGACATATTCCAAGACAACAAAAATTTCCTCCACCACTGACATGACATATTTTCCCAATGCATCCGCATATTGTCAACGGCTCAAGGTTTTGTCAGACCAACTCAAGAACGTTGGGGTGCCGGTAACTAACAATCGACTTGTTTTACAACTGATTGTCGGCCTCACTGATGCATATAGTGGAGTGGGTACGCTCATCCGCAAAAGCAACCCTCTTCTACCATTTTAGCAAGCCCGCTCTATGCTCATTCTAGAAGAAGCAGGTTTTGCCAAAAAGACAGCCACTGTATCGAATTCCGATATGGTTGCCGCTCCGTTTGATGATAATTCTTCACAATTTGAAAATTTGCAGCCAAACCATGGCCAAAATGACGAAATAGCGGTAATAGAGGCAAAAACAGCGGCGGTGGCCGTGGTGGTGGAAAGGGAGGCGGCTACCGCCGTGGCAGCAGTGGCGGCGTCCAGCAGCAACCGCTAGCCCAGTGGCAGCCGAGAGCACAGTTGGGCAGTGGGCCGACACCTTGGGCCTGGCAGTGGCCTTGGGTTGTGCCTCCCTGCCCCTATCTAGCCGAAAATTGGGCCAAGCCCAATTCTCGGCCAGTGACCCCACATTAACTAGCCCAGCAGCCATGAATTCTTGGGCCACTATCGAACCAATGGCAGCAGACCCACTCGACAATGGCGACCCTGACCGATATCGAGGCCGCGATGCACACTCTTGGGATTAATCCACCCGACGTAAATTGGTACATGGACACCGGTGCAACATCTCATATGACGTTCTCACAAGATAATCTCTCGTCCTATTTTAATTTGGGCAATAATCATGGTATAATTATCGAAAATGGTTATTCAATTCCAATTCGTGGTTATGGTACTACAAACTTATCTCCCCCGAACCCACTGTTAACTTTTAAAAATGTCCTTCACGCTCATCAATTAATTAAAAACTTGATTTCAGTTAGAAAATTTACTACTGACAATTGGGTTTCTGTTGAATTTGATCCTTTTGGGTTTTTCGTGAAGGATTTTCAGACGGGAATGCGTCTAATGAGATATGATAGTTAGGGCGAGTTTTATCCAATCACCACAACCACACATCAAGCCACACCATCCACTTATGCTGCTTTAGCTCTGTCTATATGACATGAACGTTTTGGTCATCCAGGAGCACCTATTTTTGTCTCCCTTAAATAAAATAAATTTATTTCATGTACTAGACATCGTAATTCTCATGTTTGTCATTCATGTCCGCTTGGAAAATATGTTAAATTGCCTTTTGTTGCTTCTAATTCTTGCACTATTATGCCTTTTGATATTATCCATAGTGATATTTGGACATCTCCCGTTTTGAGCTCTTCGGGCCATCGATATTATCTTCTTTTGTTGGATGGTTACTCTAATTTTTGTGTACATTTCCTTTATCAAAAAAGTCACAAGTGTTTTCCACATTTCTCTCCTTTACAGCATTCACCCGAAATCAATTTGAACGGGACATTAAAAATATTCAATGTGATAATGGAAGAGAATTTGATAATAGGCCATTTTGAGATTTTTGCAAAACTAATGGTTTATCTTTTCGTCTCTCTTGTCCACATACCTCATCTCAGAATGGAAAAGCGGAGAGAAAAATCTGAACCATTAATAACATTGTTAGAACCTTACTTGCCCATGTCTCTCTACCACCATCATTTTGGCATCATGCATTACAAATGACAATCTATCTCCTTAACATACTTTCGAGAAAACACTTGTCCTATCAATCCCCTCTCAAAATTTTATACCTAAGGGACCCATCCTACTCTCATCTACGAGTGTTCGGGTGCTTATGATATCCTCTTTTTCCTTCCACTACAATCAATAAACTTCAACCCCAGTTTACTCTGTGTATTTTTTTGGGATATCCGTCAAATTATCGTGGTTACAAATATTACGACTTATCCTCGAAGAAAATCATCGTGAGTCGTTATTTAGTTTTTGATGAAACAAATTTTTCCTTTGCCAAAATACATTATTTCGTGCCTCCTACCTACGAATTTCTTGATGATAGCATACCTCCGTATTTGGTCCACCGATTATTTTCCCAATCTGGCCTAACTGTTTCGGCCAACCCAGTTAATTCGGGTGAACTGGCTCAGTTACCTCAGCCCAGTAGTTGTTTTCTCCAGCTCAACAAACTGGGCCTGCCTCAGTCTCTCGCTGGCAGCCCACTGCTGAGCGGCCCACTACCTAGCAGTCCCCTAGGTAATGAACCAGCGTCAGAAAGTGGCAGCCCAGCAAGCCCAAGCCACTACCCACTACCGGGCAATCCCATCTCCTCTACTGGCCCACCTTTAATTCCGGCCCAACGGCCAGTCACTCGTAGTCAAAACAGGATTTTCAAGCCAAACAAAAAATATGGTCTTCACGCCCATATAACCAAATCACCGTTGCCCCGTAATCCAGTGTCTGTCCTTAATGACCCGAATTGGAATATGGCTATGGATGATGAATATAATGCTCTTATTAATAATAAGACGTGGGATGTAGTGCCCCATCCTCCTAATGTTAATGTGATTCGGTCTATATAGATTTTTAGTCATAAAGAAAAATTTGATAGTACATTTGAGAGGCATAAAGTTCGTCTTGTAGGTGATGGAAAGACTCAACAGGTTGGTATAGACTGCAGTGAAACCTTCAATCCGGTGGTCAAACTAGCAACTATCCGCACGGTACTAAGTCTGGCTCTTTCAAAGACATGGCCGCTTCATCAGCTTGATGTAGAAAATGTTTTTTTGCATGAAGAACTCAATGAAACGGTGTACATGTATCACCCCATGGGATACAGAGTCCTCATTTATCCTAATCATGTATGTCTGCTGAAGATATCACTGTATGGGCTTAAACAAGCTCATCAGGCATGGTACAAGTGGTTTGCAGATTGTGTTTCTCATATTGGGTTTTCTAACAGCAGGTCTGATCATTCTCTATTCATATTACGTCAGGGTAATGATATAGCTTACATTCTTCTGTGTGTGGATGATATTATATTAATTGACTCATCTGATGCTCTTCGCAAGTCTATAATGTCACTTCTCCGCTCTGAGTTTTGCGATGAAAGATCTAGGGCCAATAAGTTACTTCTTGGGGATAGGTGTGACACGTCATGTAGGTGGTTTATTTTTATCCCAGAAGAAGTATGCCGAATAGATCATTGAACGAGTTGGCATGTCCTCGTGTAGGTTGTCCTCCACTCCAGTTGATACTAAACCGAAGTTGAGTTCCTCTTCCAGCAAGCCATTTGCCGATCCATCACATTACTGCAGCCTTGCAGGGGCTCTGCAGTATCTCACTTTCACGAGGCCCGACATATCTTATGTTGTGCAACATGTTTGTCTATTCATGTATAACTCGATGGAGGATCACATGAATGCGCTCAAGCGCATTGTGCGCTATATTCAGGGCACTCTTGATCATGGCTTGCATCTATATCCATCTTCGACATCCACTCTCATTTCTTACACAGATGCAAATTAGGGTGGATGTCCGAATACCATATGATCCACGTCTGGTTATTGTGTATTTATTGGTGACAATTTGGTATCTTGGTCCTCCAAACGTCAAGCTACCCTGTCCATGTCTAGTGCCAAAGCAGAATACCGGGGAGTTGTTAATGTAGTGTCTGATTCTTGTTGGCTAAGGAACCTTCTTTTGGAGCTCCACAGTCCGGTTCCGAATGCGAGATTGGTTTATTGTGATAATATTAGTGCGATTTACCTTGTAGGGAATCCGGTTCAACATCAACGCACTAAACATATTGAGCTGGATATTCACTTTGTTAGCGAAAAGGTAGGTCGAGGATAAGTCTGTGTCTTACATGTCTCGTCACGCTATTAGATCTCCGTTATTTTTACCAAAGGTCTTCAAGTGGTTCTATTTGAAGATTTTCGGGACAGTCTCAGCATACGCCGACCTTCCGCTTTGACTGCGGAGGTGTGATAGAATAGAAAAATATATTCGATCATAATTATGTATATCTTGTATATGATAGGTGTATATTTAGTCATTACTTACCGTAATTGTAGCCTAAGATTATACTTGTATTATAATATATTTACTACCACTTTAAAATAAAATAATCAAGAAACATGTAATAGTTTTAGAGTTTTAAAACTTTTAAAAATGTGATTGTTGGCTAGCTTTTGCGTGTTACATTTCTATCATATAGTAGTCATATAGAAATGTCAAAAAGATTCCTATTCGATATGTCTGCTTAAAGTCATTTATATTATGTTTGAGGGCATTTTAGCCTTTCATCTATAAGATGATGCAGATGCTACATGGCTTTTATTTTGGCGCTCACCGCGTAATCTCATTCTTATTCCTTCCCCGAGCTTCCTCCTCCTTCATCACCCATGCCTATTCATCACGATTTACAAATCAAATATTTTGATCGATGAGAGATGCAAGAGCTCATTTCTATAACAAAATCCTCTATTTCTAATAAATTTACTGTTTTCGTGGTAATTGTTTCTTGTTATTGGGTACAAGGGATGAAAAATATATTGGTCAAGGAACTCAATAGAGTAAGTTTTGGCTTGCCGTTTCTATTTTATTAGTCAAAACATCCTTATTTTATATAAAAAAAAATAGTGCTAATACCTTAGCAGTCATTTTTGCTCAGCTATTTTTATCTAAAGTTCATAAACAGATGGCTGAATTTTAATCATATGTGCCTAAAGTTCAGATAAAAATAATTGAACTTCAGTCATGTGAAAATTTCAGACACAACAAGCTTAAAGTTATTCCAAAAGAGGTAGACTTGCAAAATACTTTTACATTATAGTTATGATTAAATGGTGATCTCGAAATCAGATATCTATGCACTTCTCTCTTCGACCTTTGACTCAAATAGGTTGGGTGCCAGTTCGGCTCAAGTAAAAACCGGGCCATTGAGGTCAACTTCTGCTATCAAGCCGAAAGGTATAATTGGGCCTTCACAGGAATTAGTTAGGTTAAGTGGAGAGTCAGTTTTGTTCGAGGGGTGGCGTTTTCTTTGTACATAAGCAAATTTGTTTTATATATTACATGTTGAATTTTTTTGACTTCGATCTTAACTTGTTTGTATTTTGATTCTCTTAATGATAATCCTAACTCCGTCACTGACTAACTAGGCTTCAAAGGACTCAAATGTTTGGACCAAATGTTTGTCTTTGGAACAAATTCACGTTAAAAGATGGACTTAGACCGAAGGAGATAAAAATGTATTCTTTATTATGAGTAAAGACTTATTTACTGGATTATTCAACAAAATGAGTAAAAAGATAATTTACTGTAATACTTGTGGATACCTTGACCATTTTTGAGGTACACAGGAAGATCCATTTCATAAACACTCAAATATCCTATATGCGAATAATATTCTTAAAATTCCCCCTTTCTTGTAACCTATGATAAAATTGTGGGTACTAATTGAGATACGATAATATATTAATTAATTATGTGGTGCCTTCATTTTTAGAAATTTAATATCTTCTCATATTACCTGCCTTATTTGAACTAATGCAATAATTTGACACATTCCTATGTGCTGCCCTATATAAGAGTTCTACATGTGTAGCATACACACATATTTTTTGGAATTATACAAAAAGTGAAGAGTTAAAAAATATGAAGAGTTACATTGTGTTTTCTTTCCTCTCTTTGGCAATATTTCTCACTTTTTTTCGATCCATTGCTAGGTATAAATGTTTCTAATCTTTTTTTTTTCTAATGCATATCCAATTTTTTTCCTTTTATGTAAATTTATCTTTGATGGCCTTTTAAAAAGAATCTTTTCATTTTGATAACGTAGATACTTCTCATGTTTTAGTGTCAGGTGAACTTCAGTTTTGTCCAGAAAGTTTCAAGGTTGATGGGACATGGGATAAAATTAATTGTGGCGATCTAGCTTTATTCCAATGGCCAGCAAGTAAGATGCCTCAACATTGCAAATGTGATGCTGCTGGAAGTAATCAGAGCAAATGTACATGTTTAATAGTTTGCTAAGCAAATAAAGCAAAACAATGGCAAGCAATAACAATGCATATTGTATGATCGGTGTGGACATTATCAAATATGTATTGACTGATTATGAATAAACATCGATAAAAGTTCTCTTTTTTATGAATGTTTTTACTTTTAAAAATTAGAAGCTCAATCGAATATACGGGAGTTTGCAATCAATATCGCATTTTGCAACATACAGACTTCTTGTTGTTTATGTCCAAAAAAATGGTTTTCGGAAATTAAAAGTTGAATGTATCGCTAAATTGTTTATTTAGATACTCTACTCTTGACTAGTGAATGATATTCATCTTATTAATTAAGATACAGTTTGACTCCCCGTGTGTAAAAGTGGTTTAATTGGGTAATATATAAAAATCTTCGGTTAATCTAGATTTTGGTGAAAGCTTATAGTATTTGCTTTTTGTTTTAGAAAAATATTTTTTTGTTGAAGAAGTTTTCAGTAAAGAAGTTTGCAGAAATCTTTGGACTTGATTTTTTTTTGGGGGGGGGGGGGATCTTTTTCATGGTGCCACCAACAATTAAAAGGAAAAATTTCATAAATATAAGATCTACAAGAGTTATTAATTATATAAACTATAACTAATTTAAGTATCACAAATTGTACAATTAAAAGCTAAAACAATAAGGAGATGCTATGAATAAAAAGATAAGACTAAGGAGATTCCTTATATTGGTGATAACTTAATCAAAAGTATGCCAGAAAGCAATAATTGCTTACCTAAAAAAGCTTCAACGTAATGGCTATCATTTTAGTCCATGAATAAGTCTTTATATTATACAATATTTTGAAAAAATATATATATCATTGTATCTATATATTAAGTATCTTATTGTGCCAGTTTCTAAATGAACTAATGGTTCATACACCAAGAATTGTAGAAGAAAAACTAAATAGATGGTAGTTTGCGACTTTACGTAAATAAATATTATGACTGATGTAATTATGAAATCTTCCCTGTGAAGAAAGGTAATTGGTACATAAATTGTTCATACGAATAGATTTTTGGAGATGATGAATTGGTTGTATTTGTAGTACATAAGTTTTATTTGTTTTTAGTTAGGAATCGAAGAATTAGGATATTAGAATTGAACATGCCGTAATCTTTATAGTTTTTTGTTCTTGATAGTTTTATTTGCTTTAACTTATCTCAAAAGTATTTTCATTGTCCAATGACAATATATTTCTCTGAGGACTTAAATACACTTTTTCTCTGACTACATTATAAGAGGAGGAATTGACTATTGAGATCTCTAAGCATAAGCACTTTATACTAAAATTTTGATTATACTAATTTAATGAGACTTCTAATATGGTAATTTTATCTCAGTAAATATAAGAAATTAACACAGATCGAAACTTGAAAATCATCTCAAAGCAGAGCGTTTAGTTCAAAACGATATACATATCCTAGTATATGCTCACTCCCATAACATATTAGGTAGTTCGGAATTTCATTTCAAGCATTTATGCAAGTCATAATTTTAGAAAAGCATGTTGGAATTTATTAAATGTAGACTAACATTAATTTGATTATTATGATTTACAAAACGGGCTAAACAGATAGTGGAAAACAGGCTAAATAGATATAATGGTGGACATGACTTGGGCCAATTATATGTTGGATTCATTGTTGTGCCCGAATCACTTCATGTACATGTGTGAGCTAGCAGTAGTGTAGGCCCTGTTGAAAATCTAATAAGCATATTATGGGGAAGCTCATTAGGTCAAGGCTTGATGCCTATAAATATATGGCTAGGTACCTCTCATCTCCTCATCCTTAAAGTGACCGTCCCATAAGACCTAGTCAATCATTCCATATATCTGAAACGCACTTCCGCATTGATTTAACAAGACGACTTAACATGTACGCAACTTACTCTCTTTTATTTTTATGGTATTCTTAATCTATACAATAATCCTAGGACTATTAAATTAACTTACATTTGCCATCGGAGCCTAATTGCATAGATTAAGAACCCTAAGTTGTTATCAGTATTGTTCGATGGTGAAAATATTTTAGTTTCTCTCGTCGATCGGCCAAATTTCATTGATCCTTCTTTGACAAAGGATCCAAATACTCATTATATTATGAGGGATTAGGCAGTGCTTATCATGGAGTTGGAATATTTTTCTTTTCCGGTATTTGATCCCAACATTTCATAATTGGTGGCTCGCTAGAACTTGCCTAAAGTCAAATTGTAATTTCTAGTTGGACTTGAAAGTTGAAAACGGCTGAAACTCCTAACATTTCTTTAGCCACTAGTATTGGGCATTTTCTCCCTGGATATGAGTTTGCATATTTTTTTCTCTCACACATAATTCATATCTTGATATTGGTGGGACCTATTTGGATGGAAGTAGTTGAACCTATATATATATATAACATTTATTTTGTAAAGGTTACTAGATTGTAGTTTGGGGCGGGTTCACACGTGCTGAAATAATTACATTGTGTAGCTCAAAAAAAGATTATGTATATATACACATTATAAAATTTACTCTACTTGGATTCTTGGTGAATTTTCTCCTTTATATTTTGACACCCCTTAATAAAAATATTAGTTCTGCCATTATAAATGTGCTCACTGATTTTAAAGGTTCATATCTGGAAATCCACATATCCCTTTTCTTGATGAAGTTCGATAGAGTACACTTGTAATGTATAAATACACATTTTTGCAAGTTGGTATATCTATGTTTCAGATTTTGTAAAATTTGAACCATTACTGATAAATTAGATTTCATCTTTAGTGGTGGTCGGTTAAAATCGATCCTGGCCATAATGGGCATTTGTCACGAATCATTGTTATAGTTATTACTAATTTATGTGACATGTAACTCATAAGGTTGTGATAATCAATTTGTAAGCGATTTTGTTATACATAAAGTCTAATTGATTCACAAGTTCTCGAAATATTTGTTTTGGAAGCTAATTTTGCAGGCGATACTTTATATGACGAAGTATTTTGATAAAGTGTTATCCATAATATGATACGCATGGATTTGCTCTAGCTTCCTAATTCCTTTTCGAAAAATACTTATGACATACTCTAAAATTTATTTTAGAATTGTGAGTTTGAGCATTAATCTCGAGTTATGTGTCTCTAATATGATGTTTAAAAGAAATGATATTTCTAAATTCTAATATTGAAGAAGGTTGATTATGTGTAAATAGATTAATACATTATGACATCATTCCTTGATATTGTGAGCGTGCCTTAGAGAGTTATATTATTAACAAATCGTAGGAGTCATTTTATATGGCTTTATCCTATATATACTCTCGTGTTACTAAAATCTTGTTAATAAGATAAGTTTATTGTGAAATGTTCTATTGAAATATATTAAGGATTGAGCTAAATATAATTTGGGGTGAAATAGAGGAGGAATGTGATATTATTTGATTCTAGAGATGAATAACTTATGTTGTGAATTTATTAGCATACATGTTGTTTTGTACGTCTGGGCAAACTTTGACTGAATTAGTTTTATGAATTAATGTGAATAGTGTACACCAAAGTAGTCTGTTTACTTTGATTTGCAAGGCTCATTCGTTCCATGATTTTATTGAATTTCTTCATACAATAGCCTGTCCAAAAGAGATTTATTGTGTGTTTTAATTTGATGATAGAGTGTGAAGCCTGAAAAGAGAATATCTTAATTTATTAAATTCATCTGCTCAAAGGAGACGAGTTTTCTAATACTGAAATATTTTCTCGTTACCTGTCCAAAGGGGTAATATTGTGAGGCTCACATTAGTTGCCCATAATTTTCTTATATCGCATTCATCATAATTTTTCCCAAAGTTATTGTGAGGCCTTAAAAGAGAATATTTTAGTTTAGTAAATCTGTCTGCTCAAAGGAGATAGATTTTTTAATACTAGAATATTTTCTCATTATCCGCTCAAAGGGGATAATATTGTTAAGGCTCATAATATTTTTTCGAAGAAAATAATCGTGTTATACTCTTAGACTCTATTAATAATATAATCTTGTGGTGTTGGCCTAATTGTCTTATCTCTCATCGGACAAATATCACCAATAATTTTTTTTGACTATTCAGAGATGAAAGCTGTCTCAATCAGCCCTGAAACCTATTGATATAAACCTTTGCAATGTTAGACGGTCCTTTGAAAATCTACTTGTGTTGAAAGAACTATATTGATGGGAGAAATGTGTAGTTTGTTAACTATTTCTTGTTAAGATAACATTTGTTGAACCTTCTCTTTAATTGCTAAACATACCTTTTGCCTTCTCTTTAATTGCTAAAGATGATTTAACTTCATAATTCTTGATTTTTGATCATGTAGAAAAGATCAATTATGATAAATACAACATAATTAACATCATGTAGTTTATACGGATTATCATGATGTTTGACTTCTTCTTTTTTTCAAAATATATGAGAAATATTTTACTGGATTTCTCTCATGCATAATTATTCATTATATATAAGCATTTTTTGTCGCATGTCATTAAAGGACTAATTAAATGTGAGTAATGCTCATAAGAGGGAAATAATGAGTCTTTTTTTTTAAGTTGGAGGAAAGCATATAACCTTTAGTAAGTTAATAGATTATACTTTATGGCTGGCGTATAACATTTTAAACCTATGAATTATGTTAAATTAGTTTCTCAAGGAAATACATCATATAAAGGAAAAATCTATAGAATGTATTTTTACATGTTTGTAAGTGTTCTTTATTTGGCAAGAGTATTACTATATACATTTTTGTCAAGATCATATGTGGTATATTGCTATAATACTTGAATTTGTTATATATGCATCGGGACCTTAGTAAATGAGTTAATTGAGGCGTTCGTATAAAATAAGATCCTATTCATATGTTTATGTGATATTGGTCCTGAAATTACTTTTGAAGTATTTCTAAAATTTATAATAAGTCGTGCTTAAACTATAAATGAATCTGTTGATCAGTGGGAGTGAATTTTGTGTCAGTTACTCCCTTATTTAGGTTATAATGTTGTAGCTTTATATTTATAAAGCATGAAAGTGCCTAAACTGTAAATGAATCTATTGATTAGTGGGAGTGAATTTTGTGTCAGTTACTCCATTATTTAGGTTATATATTGTAGCTTAATATTTATAAAGCATGACATTATATTCATATTTTTATGTCTGAGATTTAAGAAGAAATTAGTATTTACTAATGGTTGATTTACAATGAATTTTTTTAGAGATCTACAAAAATACATATCTTCATTATGGAAGATGATGAGAATGTGCATGGTGTTGTTTAAATGATTAAACTGTCATATAATATTTTTTCTTTGGGAAACATATACTCAAATTAATGCTATCAAGAGTATTGACATATATTAGTTCCATCACATTTTTTGTTGTCTTTTTTATTTGATCTGATCATCTTGTTGATATTTATTCATAAATAAAACGATCAATTTATTTGATCGTTATGGAGACATATTCTGAAATGTCTATGTATGAGACTTCTTTAATGTTGTTGATAAGTTTTGTGTTTAGTAAAGGACAAGTTGACAATCATTGATAGAATTTCATTTAAAGGGCATATGACTAGTATTTGCATCTCTTGTCATAGATTATATAATAACACTTAATTGAATACGTTTACATAGTATAATTCACATATGTGACATGTCACAATTAGCCAATGTTAGAGTAATTATGGCCATATCCCATAATTACCTCTCATCCTAATTTATTATAATTGATAGTGTAATATATTGTAATTATTATGATTGTAATTATCATCTTATATTTTATGTAAAGTAGATTAGTCTTTCATAAGACATGCCTATTATTATTGTATATATATTTGTACCATGGGAAGAATATTAATCAATGAATTACTTTCCTACATGGTATCAGAGTTAGACCCGTCCCAATTCATTGTTTCCGA
Source organism: Anisodus acutangulus (assembly GCA_029783415.1). Lineage (NCBI taxonomy): Eukaryota > Viridiplantae > Streptophyta > Magnoliopsida > Solanales > Solanaceae > Anisodus > Anisodus acutangulus. Next base: position 40,800,821 of record CM056505.1, read on the forward strand.
TGTTGGCCCCTCTTATATTGTCCACGCTCCAGATGCTCAGCCCTGGGTGTGAGGCGGGGTGTTGAGTTCTCCCACATCAGTGTGATAAGTGGTCCTTGGTCTCCTTATATGGCGTGACCATTCCTCCTCCATTTGAACTAGCTTTTGGGGTTGAGTTAGGCCAGGTGTCATATATCCTTCATGGTATCAGAGCCGTTATAATTGATAGTGTAATATATTCCTTGATCAATATTCTTCCCATGGTAAAAATATATATACAATAATAATAGACTTGTCTTATGGAATACTAATTTACTTTACCTAAAATATAAGATGCTAATTACAATAATAATAATTACAATATATTACAATATCAATTATAATAAATGAGGATGAGAGGTAATTATGGGATATGCCCATAATTACTCTAACAATCCCCCACAGTCTTAGCTGGAGGTTCTCGGATGCTGAGACTGTCCCTGAATTTATCAAAAAGTACGCGTGTAAGACCTTTTGTGAAGATGTCAGCAATCTAATAACGGGACGGTATATGGAGAACACGAACTTGACCACGGGCAATTTTATCTCGGAAAAATAAGTTATCAATTTCAATGTGTTTCGTGCGTTGATGCTGAACAAGATTGCCAGATAAGTAAATCGCACTCACATTGTCACAATAGACCACTGTTGCCCTTTCAATCGGACAATGGAGCTCTGGCAGTAGATTACGGAGCCAACATAATTCAGCAACAACATTGGCCACCCCTCGGTATTCTACCTCGGCACTTGACTGAGACAGTGTGGACTGACGTTTGGATGACCATGAAATGAGATTATCACCCAAGAACACACAATAGCCGAAAGTGGAACAACGTGTGTCTGGGCAGTCACTCCAGTCCGCATATGTGTAGGCATAAAGACTCGAGATGGAGGACTTGTACAGATGAAGTCTGAAATGGAGAGTACCCTTAACATACCGCAGAATCCTTTTGAGAGCCCCCATATATTCTTCCTTCGAATCATGCATGTGTAAACAAACTTGTTGAACCACATAGGAAATATCTGATCTCAAAAGTCAGATATTGTAAGGCTCTGATAGGCTCCGGTAATGGGTAGGATCGTTGTATGGAGTTCTGACATCATTACTCAATTTCGCCTTTGTATCCACTGGAGTATGTGAGGGTTTGCAGGACGACATCCCTGCTTTGTCAATTATTTCTTCGGCATATTTCTTTTGACTAAGAAATAGAACACCTGCATATTGGGAGATAACAATGCCAAGAAAATAATTCAACGGACCCAAGTCCTTCATTGCAAATTCTAATGCAAGAAGGGACATAATGGACTGGCGAAGTGAAATGGATGATGCTGTGAGAATAATATCATCGACATACAAAAGGATATATGCCATGTCAGCACCTTTCCGATAAATGAACAACGACTGATCAGACTTGCTGTGAGAGAATCCCAATTTGGAAATAAATCCTGCAAACCTGTTATACCATGGCCGAAGATCCTGTTTCAAACCATATAAGGATTTTTCAACAGACAAACATGATCTGGACGGGTATAATCTTGGAAACCCAGCGGGTGATGCATGTATATTGTCTCATGTAAGTTGTCATGCAAGAATGCATTTTTAACATCTAACTGGTGAATGGTCCAAGATTTGAAAAGAGCCAAGCTAAGAACAGTCTGGATAGTTGCTGGCTTAACCACCGGACTGAACATTTTACTACAGTCTACCCTAACCTGCTGAGACCTGCCATCACCAACAAGACGAGTTTTGTATATCGAAAAAGAACCATCTGAATTTTTCTTATGACAGAAAACCCATATAGACCGAATGATGTTCACATTAGACGGACGTGGTACCAATCCCCACGTCTTATTTGTAATAAGAGTATTAATTCGTCTAACATGGCAGCTTTCCAATTCGGGTCAGATAAGGCAGCTTTGGAATTTTTTGGTAGAGGTGATGGTTGAACAGAGGATAGTAGGTTAAAATGACGTCTTGGCCGAAAAATCTTGTGCATGACACGAGTTTCAATGGTTCGAGGTTGGTCCGTCACTGGTTGGGTAGTTTGGTTCTCGGGTATGTTATTTAGCCAAGGGGAAGGATGTTGTCCCAGGTGACTAGGTGTAGCCATTGCGGTATGAGGCTGGGCTCCGGGAATGGTTTGTGCTAAGGGTGTGGTTGTGGACTGCCCTACTTGGATCGGACCGCCATGGAAACAGGACTGGGCTAAGATCAACGGTAACAAGGTTGTGGTCTCCGGTCCAGTCCCATTTAGTGGTTAGGCCGAAAGATGTTGGGCATTTTGTTAGGTCATTTCCACATTAAGATGGTGGTGTAAAATGAAATGTATTTCATTGTCCAAAAAATTATATGAAGGTGAGGATGCCACATGATGCTTAGCAAACGGAAATTTAGACTCATAAAAAATTACATGACGACAGACAATTATTTTCCCATTCGTCAAATCATAACACTTATATCCCCTATGATTTTGTGGGTATCCCAAAAAGACACAAGGAGTTGAACGAGACTGGAATTTGTTAATGGAAGTAGATGGAAATAAAGGATAACACAAACATCCAAACACCCTCAAATGTGTAAAAGATGGGAAACGATGATATAACATTTGTGTAGGAGACACATTGGAAAGCACTTTACTAGGAAGAAATTTAAAAGGTATGTAGCCATTTGAAGTGCATGGTGCTAAAACTTTGGTGGTGTGGAAGAATGCACAAGAAGAGAGCGAATCATATTATTAATCGTTCGAATTTTTCTTTTAGATTTCCCATTTGATGGTGAAGTATGTGGACACGAACGACACAAAAACATCCTATTTTGGTGACAGAAATCATTAAAATGGGCATTTATGAATTCCCCCCCCCCCCCATTGTCACATTGAAAACATTTAATGCTTTTGCCAAATTGAGTTTTGATAAAAACACTAAATTTTTTAAAAGTTGTGTAGGTTTGTGATTTATGTCCCAATGGAAAAGTCCACAAAAAAATTGAATAATCATATAGAATGAGCATATAGATTTATGACATGCAAAACTCAAAACGAGTGATGTCCACAAATCACAATGCACAATATCAAGTGACATATAAGTATGAGAATTATTCAAACAATATGGTCAGAATACATTTATTAGGAGGGACGGAAGAATAATTGTAGTCTTGGTTAATTTTGGATTTTTGCCCTTCATTAAAAAATTCTTTAATAGACAAAATAGTTATTTACTATTTTTAAAAATTATTATTTAATTATTTAACCTTGTAAAAATATACCTCCAGATTTTTTGTATATATTTAATCTTTTTTGTGAAGTCAAGTTAACGAACATTAAATTGTCATCAGAATTAATGTCAATTAATACTTACCAAAAATTATTACGTGTATGTAACCAATTCTATTTCATCTAGAATTCTTCAATAGTCCATATATATTTGTTTTTATATCAAATTATACAAACCCTAATTGAGCCTACTTTTGGTTACAATCCTGGAAACTTGAAACCTGCAGTGGAAAGACAGTTTTCTTTATTTTTTTTTTAATTCTGTATTATAGTACTTATTGCATCATATTTGAAGAAGTTTGTCAAGAATCTTGGTGTCAATGCCGATCGAACTTTCCAATTAGTTCAAGTTGGGCAGATTCTATCGATCATATTTAGTTGGGTCCATAACTTTATATATATAAATATGTTTTGTTTAAAGAGTATTAATCTGAACAATATTAACTGTGGTTTTTACATATAATTACATAAATTGTGGTTTGACAATATGTATTCAACTGAAAAATACATATGTATCTGTAATATTGAGTTTTTACTTCTTCATTGATGAATCATTTATTTTCTCATCATGTGATTTGTTATTACTTTGCAGTAAATTCACTAATTGGCAACATCTTGTACCCCAAAAAAAGGTATGCCTGCGTCCAATAGGTTAATTAGTTGAATACCATTTGTATGTATCTATTTGATTTCGTGAACCGCTATTGATTGCACTCCAGCTATCTCCGTCTGCCCTAATTCACTATCGATTTAGTGCAGGTCCGATTTGTCTCTTTATTCTTATTGTAAAATTTTAATTTCGTGCAACGATTTTAATTTTATATAATACAATTATTATGGATATTCATTTTGATTCTTTTCATGTAACGATGTTTCTTTGGTTTTTTTACAGATAAAACTTGAACATTGAACTTCTTGATTACGGTCACCTTTCATGTTATGGTGAAGTTAGTAGAAGACTCCTTTATTCCTAAAAACATAAGCACTGCATCGACATAGGTAACCTATCGCTGTTTCTTTTTACTTCAAATTTTCAAATATCACTCATATTTGAGCATAACTTTTGTTAGCCTTTATTTTGATATCTCTCTTTTTGAATTCATTGTTTAATTTATCTTATTTAGCTTTATTTTGAGTTAGATTTTATAGAACATATAAACATCATCGAAAGCTGTAGTCTACGTTCTCATATCTTTTCTGTATTCTCTATATGAGATCACTATGCAAAGCTCTGGAAGCAAAAAAGTCATGTGATTTTTCAAAATAACATAGTTAAATTACATTGTTTAGAATCCATAATTTGTATGACACAATTAAGGAACATGTTTTTGTGGTTACTAAACTGTGAAATTTTCAAGAATAATGGCTTCAATTTTAGGTGGGGTATGCTACTAATAATTATCGAATTCAAATGCTTGTGTGATTAGTGATTACTATGGTTTAATAGAATACGGTCAAAAAATTTAGCACCATTATAAAATGAGAAATCACTAAAAAAAGATAGAAATTAGCTACTGACTAATTCGGCAGCTAACAATAAAATTCGTCGCTAAATTGAATTTTATTTCTTTTCAAATTTCTCACATTAGTAAATTTATTTTTCAAATTGATAAAATGCTTAAGAATATAGATTTGTTAAATAAGAAAAATATTAGTGATGAAAGAAATCAGAAATAAAGAAGGTGTGTTTATTCATGCATGATCCGTGGTTTGAACACATGTCTGCTCTCAAACGCACTATACGATACATACATGGCACACTTGATTGTGGATTGCATTTATATCCATCCTCCGTTTCTACTCTTGTGTCATATACCGATGCTGATTGGGTTGGCTGTCCAGATACCAGATGTTCAACATCTGGTTATTGTATGTTCCTTGGGGATAACTTGGTCTCTTGGTCAACTAAACGCCAAGATACTTTATCACGATCCAATGCGGATGCCGAGTATCGAGGCGTAGCAATGTGGTGTCTGAGTCATGTTGGCTGCGTAATCTTTCATTAGAGCTTCACTTTCCTATTCAGAAAGCTACCTTGGTCTACTGTAATAATATGAGTGTAGTCTATCTTTCTAGAAATACGATCCAACATCAGCGCACTAACACATATCGAGATGGACATACACTTTGTTCGAGAAAAGGTAGCTCGTGGACAAGTACGCGTCCTCCATGTCCCTTCGAGATTCAGATTGCAGACATATTTACTAAGAGTCTCCCTTTGGTTCTATTTGAAATTTTAGGGACAGTCTCAGCGTACGACAACCGCCCGCTATGACTGCGGGGTGTGACAGAAGTATACCCGTGATATACCATGTATATCATGGGATTCGAGCCTTACATTATTAAAGTAAAATTTGTTGTACAAATTTACCATAATTATAGAATTATTGTACAAGTATAATTAAGATATTAGGAGTATAGTAGGAATACAATTTTCCATATAAGGACTTCATATTTCTATTCCATTTTCGATGTGAAACTCTTAACAAGGTTATTCATGGTTTGAGTATCATTCGTGTGGACCTATAAAGTTACACATATTTAATTAAAGTTTCACATGTACCATTTAGAGTTCCATCAACAGAAGGAGCAATTTTTATCCAAAAGCTAATGTCAAGTATAATTGAGGTCCAATAAAGAAAGGAAGACAAATTAAACTATTTTTAATACATTAGGAGTTTTTTTTACCCTTTTCCTTTTAAAAGAATTCATCCAACTACTTTTATAAGATGAAATTCTACTATGATAATAGGAACAAAATTTAAAGAGTTAAATTGAGATCTCTCTATAACAGAATCCTTATATAATAACTAAATTTTTATTGGAATCAATTTTTTATGTTATATTTTAACTTTTTAACAATAATAAACGTCTTTATAACAGTACATTTCTTGTAAAATTACCCCTTCTATAACTGTTGTCTTCTTTTTTTGGTAATATAATAATTAATCATCTTTTGATCAAATATTTTGATTCTTTAATACACTATTTATGACAAAGAATATATATTTTCATCTTTAATAGATTTAAAATTTAAATATTTGTTATTTTTTATAATATTAAAAAATAAAAATTAGATTTTATGCACTTTTTGTTGCTTATAACAGCTAAATATTATTTAATTATAAAATGTTGTTATATGTGTATAACATCTCGTTGCTATAACAACTAAAGTATCTCGGAATCAATGATGTTATGGAGAGGTTTGATTGTACCAAAAAAAATCAAACGCTACATTTAATCCCAAAAGTGCTAGAAATTCAAAGAAATATAAAAAAGTAGACAGTATATCTAGCGACCTTTTACGATTTATGATTGGAGTAATAAAAATAAAAGAAATTGGAAAAACAAATTTTGTATTTTTTTTATAAAAAGAAAATATATCTATGTCCAAACGGCTAATTGAGACTTTATTAGACTAAGCAACGTAATTTATATTTATCAAGATTCTTCTTACAACAAAACATATTCCCTCATTTGTTCAAAAGTAAAAGAACGAAGTACTGTTTTTATTTTATCTGGAAGAAAATTAAAGCAAGGCTAATTAAAAAGATGATGATTTTCTAAGCAAGAAACTAATGAACTAAAATAATTTCCACTTAAAACAGTGTTTTGTTGTAAACTAGTGAACATATTTGCGCTTCGCGCGATTATAAATGATAATATTATATCTTTCATAATTTAATTTAGATAAAAGAAATAAAAATTTCATGTAGATTTTTCATTAGAATAAAAAAGAACAAATTTCTACGAAATCTTCATTTCAAATTTAAGTATGTGTTTTTAATACATGATTCTTTCTAATTTTGTATTAGGTACATGTATATCAATGATTTATCTTTCTTTTTTTCATTAGATAATAAGACTTTTTTCTACAATTTTCTGTCATACAAATAAAAGATAACAATAAAATGAAGTCAAGAAATAAAAAAAAGGAGAAAACGAAAAAATGAAATAAGTTGCAACGCGATTTTTTATCCAATGAATACACTTTCATTATGTACTTTCTACTCTTTTTTCCCCTTTTGTTGTTCTTATTTTTCTCTCCTCATGTTGTTCCAAAAAAACATATTACCTAATACGTACCCTCCAATCTCCATCCTGTATTATTTGTTTTCTTATCATCTTTGTCTACCTACTTTTGCAATAGTTATTTTTTTCTTCTTTCTTTTCGTTTCCCCCTCTTTCCTACGTTTACTTATGTTTAATTTAACTGTTATTATGTAATTACAAATAGGAAAAACGAAAAGAACCAAAATTGTTAAAACTTTTTGGACAAACTGAGAGAAATTAAAAGGTGTAAAAATGATTAAGAAAAGATAAATAGGCATATAAAGAGAAGATGAAATTACATATAAGTTCTGAAAATGAAATCAACCTTTTGTAGAAAAATAGTAAAATAATTAACAAAACTTCAAGAAACGAAGTGAGATATATCTTTAGAATTGTATTAATCTCTCTTGAGGAGTGTTTCTCATTAATACAAATAGATATACTGTGTACAATGTGAAATTCTAATACAACAAGGATCTTATATCTACCATATTATACATCACTAATAATTACATGAGATATGGTGAATATTTAAATAATATTCACTAATACACCCCCTTAGTCGGAGCGAGAGGAGGCTGGATGCTTAGACTGGATCTGAAGTCGAGGAATAGTTGTCTAGGTAGTCCTTTAGTGAAGATACTCGCATACTGATAGGAAGATGGCACATGCAATACCTTAACATGTCCTATAGCAATCTTTTCACGAACAAAATGTATATACATCTCTATGTGCTTGGTTCGTTGATGCTGAACCGGATTATGAGATAAATATATGGCGGATATGTTATCGCAGTATACCAAAGACGTCTTACGCAAGGGACACTGAAGCTCCAAAAGAAGGTTTCGGAGCCAGCAGATCTCAGCAACAACATTTGCAACACCTCTATACTCTGCTTCTGCGCTCGAACGGGATAGGGTGGCTTGCCTCTTGGCAGACCATGAAATGAGATTATCCCTAAGAACACACAACAGCCGGAGGTGGAGCGTCTCGTATCCGAATAACCTACCCAATCTACATCCATATAGGACAACAACCCGGTCGGTGCAGAGCGGTATAGATGCAATCCATAATCAAGTGTGCCCTCAATGTATCGAATGATACACTTAAGAGCAGTAAAATGAGGCTTCCTAGGGGCATGTACAAACAAGCACACATGCTGAACAACATAAGCAATGTCAGGCCTGGTGAAAGTAAGATATTGAAGTGCACCTGCAAGACTCCTATAAAGTGTCGGATCGGACACTGGATCACCATCAACAACACTTAGCTTCGATTTAGAGTCAACCGGAGTAGGCATGATCTTGCAATGAGTCATTTTAGCCCTGTACACAATCTCTTCTGCATACTTACACTGACATAGAAACATAGTATCTGCAGACCGAGTCACTGATATCCCAAAAAAGTAACTCAACTTCCCTAAGTCAGTCATGACAAATTTGGTTTTAAGCAGTGCAATAATCTCATTTTTCAAATCATCAGATGAGGCAGTGAGCACAATATCATCCACATATAACAATAAATAAGCAATGTCACTACCTCGATAAAAAATAAAGAGAGAATTATCACACTTGTTGCAAACAAACCCAATTTGCATAATGTACTTAGCCAAGAGACCATACCACACTCGGGGGCATGTTTCAAACCATGAAGTGACTTACGAAGACAACATACATAATAAGAGGCTGTAGGATGGATAAAACCTGGCGGCTGGTGCATATAAACAGTTTTCTTTCAAGTCCCTATGTAAAAATGTATTCTTCACATCAAGCTGATGGATCGACCAATGTTCAGCCATGACAATACTCAGAACTGTGCGAATAGTGGCCGGTTAGTACCATTAGCCACAAGTCTCACCTTGTATCGCTCTAAGTCACCATTGTCTCTACATTTGTGATGATATAGCCACATGCATCAGATCACATTCACCCCATCCGGTCTAGGAACCAAATCCCAAGTGTGTTGTTTTGTTAAAGCATTAATTTCCTCACTCATGGTCGCATTCCAATTAGGGTCTAGTTTGGCTAATTTTGGATCTTTGAGAATAGGGGATATGGTTTATGTGGATACGTTAAAATGGACATTGGATTTGAAAATCCCTTGTTGGGCATGGGTTTCTATACGGTGCATTGAGGTAGGAGAAAATTGGGTATTTTGGTGAGGTTGATGGTCATTGGGATGTGAGGAAGCTACGGTGACTGGTGCTCGGCGAGTTTGGTGAATGGAGTAAGGGGTATCACAGGGGGGTTAGGTAGATGGAGACTGTTTGTCTGAGGTTTGTGATTTGGGCAGATCGGGTGGTTATGGGTTGGTCGATGCAGGTACCGGTGATGGTGTGAGGGTCTAGATGTGGGTTCTAGTGCTGTGTGAGGTTTCGTGATCTAGTACTGTTGCAGTGTTGATTCGGGTGATTGGAGTGTTGGTGGCCAGCGGTGACACAGTGATATGCAGTTGCGTGTGCCGGTGGGTGGTCGTTGAGGTGACGGCGGGATGTGGTAGAGAGAAAAATGGTTGATTGTCATTGGTGGTATGGATAATTGATGGTGACCGATGATGGTCGGACCGACTGCTGGTAGTGGCAGTGGTAGTCGGTAGAGATGGAGACGTGGGGTAATGGTGGTGGTACAAGCTGGAGGGTTGCCTGACAGACCGCCGGTAGTGGAGTGGCGGGAGGTGGTGGTGACAGAATGCTGACTGTTGCCAGAACAGTGGTAGAATGACGGAGAGCTTGCTGGACAAGCGGTAATGTGTCCGAATCATCAAGAAATTTGTAATTAGTGACTCAGAATTTTTGAATGTTGTCAAACGGGAAAAATACTCGACAAAAGTGATGTGGCGTGAGATTATGATTTTGTTGGTGGATAGTTCATAGCACAAGTACCCTCTATGGTTAGATGGGAAGCCTAGAAAGCGCACGGAGTAGATTTGGGTGCCAATTTATAGGGGGTCGTGGATGTCAGATTAGGGTAACACAGACAATCGAAAATTCTAAGATGGTCATAGGTAGGGGTCCGACGGTAGAGAATTTTGGTAGGTGTCCTATTTTGAATCACACAAGTAGGTAAAATGTTGAGAATGTGTTCTACCATTTTTAATGCATATACCCAAAAAGTAGGGGGGAGAGACGCATGAATTTGGAGAACACTTGAGATTTGAGTTTGAGGGGATAGACCCAAAGGAAGTGAGAGAAATCGTCCAAGAATACCAGATAATACTTGTGGCCTAAGTTTCTAGTTATGGGAGAAGTCCACAAATCTGCATGAATAATATCAAAATGAGAGAAAGTAATACTCATAGAAGGCTTAAATGGTAGTCTAACGTGTTTCCCTTGATGACACGAGGAGCAACTATGTGAAAGGTTTCCTTTATTACATTGGATTAAATTTCGGTTTCTAAGGGAATAAAAAACGTGAGAACTCGGATGACCAAGTCTACTATGTCACGTTGAGGGAAATATTGTTGTTAAAACGGTGGGAGCAGTGACGGGGGAAACTACAGATGTGTGAGGGGTGAAACTGGTACCGGACGTAGATAGGAAATTATAGAGGTCCCCCTCACTATTGCACCTCGTAAGGAGTTTTCCGGTACAGAGGTCCGTTATAGAAAACCAAAATGAGTCAAAATTAATTGAAACAAAATTATCGGTGGCAAATTTTCTAACGGAGATTAGGTTCTTGATAATGTTCATGGCATATAGGACATTTTTAAGGGAGAAGTGGGGATGCGGGGGTGGGATTATTGTGTGGCCAAATCCTTGAATTGGAATGCTATGACCGTTTTTTACCATAATAGATTGCATAGTATTTAAATTACGCATTTGAGGAAGATTACCAGAATTGTTGATGAGGTAAGACGTGACACCCGTATCTATATACCACGCATTATCAGGCTTTCGATGAGTCAATGTGCCAAAAGCCTGACCCAAACTGGATTGGGGAAGGCCCGGAGTATAGAAGTGGGCCTCAGGAAATTGGGCCTGGCTTTTGTGGGTTGTCGGATGGGAACCCAGGCCATTGAGCCATTCTTTGGCGGAAGAAGGTGGTTGGCGGATGGCCTTAGCCCAGCCAGTTGGTCTAAACTGCCTTTATTCTTTGGGACTTGGACCACGACAGGCTATGTCTGGTGGCCACAACTGCTGGGTTCTGTCTGGGGGATGATGGGCTCAAGCTGGAAGCCCAGTTCCCAGCTCGCCCACTACTGTCAGCGCTACACATTTGTCCACAGCTATATCTGTGGTGGTTTCCGACCATGGTGGCTGCCGGAGATCGGGTAGGAGAGAAAAAACAATAAGGGGAGTTTGGGATGTATACAAAGAGTATATGAGGCAGACACATCCATATACAAGGTGTATAACGTCTTAGGAAGGTTGTATACGGATAGTATATAGTGACAGGGATGGTATATCAGCCATATACAGAGTGTATATCGGCTTGTATAGGTTGTATAAAGGGGTATACGACCTGTTGGAGAGATAGAGACGGAGGGAGGGCTGTATATCAGAAGTATACCATGGGTATACAAGGATGTTTAACAGAATTGGAGGACTGGACAGTTGTATATCAGCATATATCGAAGGTATACCGACGATATACGGTCGATTCGGCGCCGGAAAAAAAAGTGGAATGGGTGGCCGAAATTAGGTTTTGGGTTGGGAAGGAGTGTTGGCTTCTGATACCATGTAGAATTATATTAATCTCCCATGAGGAGTGTTTCTCATTAATACAAATATATATAGTGTGTACAATATGGAATCCTAATAAATAGTGATCCTATTTCTACCATAATTATACATCACTAATAATTACATGAGATATGGTGAATATTTAAATAATATTCACTAATAATCTCAACAAATTGAAGTGACTATAAATGATCGATTATCTGCTTCGAATCTATAGAAAACACAAGAAAATGGAATAACGAATTATATTATGTCATAAAGGGAGGTAGATTAAGAGACAAAACTATGCTACCATCAAAGCTTTTTCATGGGGTTACTGTCACAGGATAAAAATCTACATAAATGGCTAAATCATGATCAAACCCCATCATTTAAAACATTAAAATATAGAAGCATCTGTTAATTCTCTAAAATCATAAATACATACCAATAATAAGAGATTCACAGCCATAATATTAATCATGCAGAATTATGTCCTGCCAAAAAAAATTACACGATAATCAAAATTTATTGAAAAGCTAACCACTTTTACTGGTATAGTATTCTCCCTTAGAAATATAACATAAAAAGAATTAACAGAAGCTTAAATAATAAAAAGCTAAGCAAGAGACTAAATATATGTATATCAAAGCAGATGTTCCGAAAACACGCTAAGGGCGCATAAGAGAGCGAGAGAAAATTAAATCATTACGGAGCGAGCGAAGATTATGAGAGAATAAGAAGTTTGGCCATGTTGATTGTTGAATAACGTCTATATGTTACAACTCCTAAATAATAAGAGAGGACATTAATAGGGTGTATTTAATGTTCTTGAAAACTAAATAGGGTTTCTTTTACTTTTCAACAAATCTTTTATGGGGAAAATAATAAAAAACAAAAGGCAGAAAATGATAGTAGAAAAGATAAATTGTTGTTTGCTGATTGCTGATTACGAAGAAGTTTTTTTTTTAAGGGAATGCAAATGATTACTGATAATTATGTGGATTTTTTTAAGGGAATGCAAATAGTTGCAAATGATTAGGCTTTTCCACGGAAGGCAGACACAAAATGAAACAGACAAAATGTTATACAGAGTTCTAAGTGGAGCATTTAACATAATTAAGAGAGTCAAAGGAATTATAACTTTGAGTTTTTTTTTTTACTATAGCACATAAATAGGAAAAATAATTTAAAATATCAAAAAATTGAGAAAAAAAATAAATATCATTTTTGGTTTTAGAGGCATGCCATATCATCTCTTCTATTCTTAATTATATATAGATATAGATGGATTCTAAACGCATGAAATGGAGAGAGAACAATTGAAAATATATCAAAAATAATTCTGAATATCAAAAAGTATACATATACATTATTAAAGGAATGGAGTTGAAATTTTGTGAGTGAACTTCAAAAACTCATAAATACCTATTTTCCAAATTTATGGTAAGTCAATGTGATCAATAAAAATAACCTCTAAACATTATTTTTAAACTTTTTAAACGAACAAACGGGACAATTTAAATTTTTTATAATAGTGTAATCTTCGAATTGGGCTGGTGCTTTGCAAAGGCAACTCCATATATATATATATATGCGCGCGCGCCGTGCATAAGTTTAGAATTGAGTTTCGAACTGATGAGATATTTTCTTTTCAAAGCAATATAGAAAACTAGACAGTATATCTAGCGACCTTTTACGATTAGATTACTTAAAATAGAAAAATTCCAACAAAAAGAACAAGAAATCCGGATTAAAAAAAGTTTTCACTTAACTTTTATTTTTTGAGTAAAAAAGAATGTTTACTTATCAAATCAAGAAAGAATTAATCTTATCTTTTCAAATTTGACCTTATTAAGTATTAGGTGACCAAATCTCAATACTTATTTAATTAGAGTCATTTTAGTCAAATTATCTATTTTCACTTAGAAGTTACTCACTACGTCCCAATTTAAGTGTCTTAATTTTCTTTTTAATTTATCCCAAAAAGTATATCTTTCTATATTTATTATATTTTTTAATTTCAAGATAAATTTAAAATTATAAAATTTGAAATACCACAAATATTTTTAATTTAAAATTATAAAATTCAAAAGTCTTTCTCTATTCTTTAAATTCGATATCAAAGTCTTCCTCATTTTTATGAGGGAGTAATAAGTAAAGGGTCAGGCCTTTCGATCGTTACTAGGTACTTGTCGAGAATAAAAGAATGTACTTACACATAATATTAACTTTGTGGAAGCCAAAAAGCACGTGGTAAGAGAGAAATTGAGCACATGTCATTATTACCACCACACGTGTGGCCCCACATCCAAATGGGTGCCTCAGTAATCAGTACCTAGGTACCGGTTCACAATGTGGGTCCACAATCTCTTTCATATATAAACCTTCACAAGTCCCAAATCTTCACACTCTCTACGCTGCGCCGATCTTCTCTATCTCTATTTATTTACACACATTCATCTCTATATATAATCGCTTTAACTACTTTCTTCGATTTTGATCGGAGATAGCTATGACGGCGGTTCCACAACCGGCGGTTGTGAAAACACAGGCGACTGCAACGGTGGTGATTGGAGCGACGCCACCGCTGTCTCCGCTGTCGACAATGGGTGGTGTTGGTGTTGGTCAAACGCACTATTCGCTTTACGTAGGGGATCTGGACACGTCAGTGGATGAAGGACAACTGTATGACGTGTTTAACCAGGTGGCACAAGTCTTGTCTGTTAGGGTTTGCAGAGATCAATCTCAACCTCAACGTCCATCCCTTGGATATGCTTATGTCAATTTCCGTTCTCCACAAGATGGTTAATAACTATTTACTCTCTCTTTTTGTTTATTTGCATGTCGCTTTATTTTGCTTATTCGTTTTTTTTTTCTTGACAAAGCTGATACTCGCTCTGTATGTCCCAATTTGTTTGACAATTTCTGCTTTTCGAAAGTCAAATTTCTTAATTTTAATCGTGTGTTTGTTTATATAATCTTTAATTTTAAAAAAAAATAAAATTACATATTTGGAAACTAAAGTACTATAGGCCACCATAATTAATAATTTAAAATATATGAACAACTTACTGTCAAAGAACAACTCATTTTGACTCTCGAAAAGCAAAAAAGTGTCAAATAAATTGGAACGGAGGGAATATTATTTTCTGTTTGGAATAATGTTTTGACTGTAGTTTCAAGTGATTGTCGTTGGTTTCTTATACATGCTCGTAGTGTTAGTCTGTGTTTCCTTTCTTTATACTTTTAGTTTGAGAGTAGAGGGATTTGTGTGACAGGAGTGTTTTTGAGTAGTATTTCTTACTTGGCCGTTTGGCTTGTTTTGATTATTTATCCCAAAAAAAAATTGGCCTTTTGAGTTTTTCTTATTATTCTTTTGGGCTTTGGACCACTTCGAGATTTATTCATCTCGTAGATGTAGTGTCGGATTTGGAATTCTCTGAACTTTTCTACAATCCTTTGTACATATATGTTGTTCAATAAAATATTAAACCTTCAAGGGTGTTCGAATATTGAAAAAGTAAGTATATAATATATATGTTATATGTTGAGGGTGTTCAATATGTAATATATATCTGTAATACATATGTGTACACGGTATAATTTTTCGGATCCTTGCTGGGTTCTGGTTGAAGGGGAGCCTTGGAGCAACGGTAAAGTCGTCTTTGTGTGTAGGTCACGGGTTCGAGCCGTAGAAGCAGCCACTAATACTTGCATTAGGGTAGATTGTCTACCTCACACCTTGCCGCACCATACTAACACGGATGCTTTGTGCACCGGACTGTCTTTTTTATATTTTAAATGAAATGTTCCGCTTTTATGTTTGCTACTTTAACTACATCTCATAAATTATAATTCTTCCGTTCTGTAACACCATTTGACTAGGCACAGAGTTTTAGTAAAAAGAAAACTTTTAGAACTTGTAGTCTAAAGCAAACTATAGACATTTGTGTGATTATAAATCATCTTATTGAGAGATTAAAATAAGAAGTTTAAAGTGAAATTTTTTCTAACTATGAAAACGTGTCCTTGTTCGGACAAACTAAAAAGAAAAGTTTGCCATATAAAATGAGACAAAGGTAATATGTGTTTGGCTCCTTTTCAAACGGAAATTGAATTAAATTGGTCAATTTGTTCCTTCATTAGTTCATTCGACACTGTTTGAGATTACTCAGAGTTCACAAAAAATTGTACATCTCTTTTAATAACAATCACATGTAAAGGTTTATAAGTACTACTCCACTAATACTTTATGGGTGTTGATGACCTTTTCTTTTTGTAATTTGTTTATTGCAGCTGCTACTGCAAGGGAGTTATTGAATTTCACTCAAGTGAATGGAAAACCTATGAGGATAATGTTTTCTCATAGAAATCCTAGTGTGCGGAAGAGTGGATATGCAAATGTTTTCATTAAGAACTTGGACTCATCAATAGATAATAAGGCTTTGCAGGACACTTTTGCTGCCTTTGGAACAGTTCTTTCCTCCAAGGTTGCTGTTGATAGTAATGGTCAATCAAAAGGATATGGATTTGTACAATTTGATCAGGACAAAGCTGCACAGGATGCAATCAACCGACTAAATGGTATGTTGATAAATGATAAACAAGTTTATGTTGGCCACTTCATCCGTCGACACGACAGGAGTCTAGCAAATGCTTCCGATAAATTCACAAATGTCTACGTGAAAAATCTTCCTGAAACTACCAGTGATGAGGATCTTAAAAAGCTTTTTGAGAGGTACGGTACCATCACCAGTGCTTTAGTCATGAAAGACACAAATGGGAAAACCAGGTGTTTTGGCTTCGTAAATTTTGAGACCTCGGATGCTGCAGCCTCTGCAGTTGAACAGTTGAACGGCAGTTCCTTGAATGAAAAAGTTCTGTTTGTTGGAAAGGCACAGAAGAAATCAGAACGTGAAGCAGATCTTAGAGCCAAATTTGAACAAGAACGAGCTAGTCGATTTGAGAAACTAAAAGGTGCTAACCTGTATTTGAAAAATCTCGATGACAGTGTGAATGATGAAAATTTGAAAGAATTATTTGCGGAGTACGGAACCATAACATCCTGCAAGGTATGTCCCCGATGTATTGATTTTTAAGTGCATATATTTCATCTGTGGAAAAGCTTGTTTTAGTGTTTCATATCAATTTGAAATTATTATTAGGTGATGCACGATGCAAAAGGGGCAAGCAAGGGTTCTGGCTTTGTTGCCTTTTCCACCCCAGAGGAAGCTACACGAGCTGTGAGTTGTCCAAAATTATCTAATCTACCTTGTGTTTCTTTCTTTAAGAAGACAAAAATATGCATGCATAATATTTTTTTTATTATTGTTTCAGTTGAATGAGATGAATGGCAAGTTGATAGGAAAGAAACCTTTATTTGTTGATGTTGCCCAGCGCAAGGATGAAAGAAGAGTATGGCTACAGGTGATTGTACATTAGATTTTTTTCTCCTAAGATGCAAACTCGAGTCTTCCCTAAGCATATACATCTTTGTTAAATAATGCACATTTTTATCTTAAACAGTCATTTTGGTTTATCTTTGGGACTGAGAAGAGTTCACCAATAATAATATATCGTGATTTAATATGACAAATGAATTTTTACATGATAAAATATTCCTCTGGTATTTGTAGACTACTATTATAGCATTGCCACATCAACCAAACAAAGAATGTCATTCCTTTCGATAAGATCTTGATTCATGTGGTAAAAATTAGAAAGACAGATGAGCCATCCCTCTTATAACTTTTCCTTGATAATGAACTATCCTTTCAGAAAGAAGAGCTTTCTGTTGTAGTGAACAAAACTTTTGAGAGTCAAAGGAGCTTCCTGTGGTATTTCGGTTGCTTAGATAAAGATTCACTAGTCCTTGGATTCAAACATTTTCCTTAGAAGTTGCTGGCATATCATCATCTTTCATCTTTATTAAATCCATCTTGCTGGACATGTGCTGTACAACTTCTGTTGCAATCAATGATAATTGTCCTAATAGATCAGGATTTTGGATGCGCATTGCTTAATTTAATGTTTACTTGTCAGCAGGTACATTTTGCTCGGATGCGACCTGTTGGGGGAATGGCTCCTCCTCCTGGAGGTATGCCAGGGTTTCCCAATGGGGCACCTCAACTTGCTCCTCAGCAGGTCTACTTTGGTCAAGGTGCCCCAGGACTTATAGCACCTCAAGCTGCTGGATTTGGCTTCCAGCAACAACTCATGCCTGGAATTCGTCCAGGTGTTGGCCCGAATTTCCTCTTGCCCTATCAGCTTCAGTGTCAAGGACAACACGGACGTGTTGGTGGAAGGAGAGGAGGGAATTCTCAACAGCAGAAGCAGGTGCATATTCTTTCTTAGTATTAAGTTCACATGAAAGTACATCATTTTTATTCTGGACTTATTCACTGTCTTTTCTTGTAAAGAATAATATATTTTCTAAAATTATGTATGTGGGTATTTGTGGGATTACACTGGGTATGTTGTTGTTGTTGTTATGTATGTGGGTATTTTAGTTTTAATGTCGACAATCACTAGTGAAATAAACACAAACTTCATGTGTATAACCCTAGATATTAAATTTGTTGGATAGGTCATTGGATTAAAAGATTATTATCATAAAACCTTTGGATTATGTGAACGAGTGACTTCTCTGTTAGTAGATTTATCAGTAAATTTGTGAGAAATGTTGAAAATAATAACAAAATTGTACAACCAATTCCTTTGGACAAAATTGAGTTGTTAAAGCTTTATTAATCTATGCAGTGGAACTCCGGTAGATTCAATCCGAATGGACTAAATGGCATGCATCCTAGCATCCCTCAAGGTATGATGGTGCCAATTATGTCAGCGCCATTTGATGCTGCTTCTGGTATGACAACTCCTCCCTTGGACATCCAACGCTCTAACCCAGTGCCACCGTCAACACTTGCTTCTTCTTTGGCCTTTGCTTCTCCAGAAGATCAGCATATGGTACGTCCTTGATTTTAGTTTCACTGCTCCCTGCTTGCTGATTTTTATGACAAACTTGAGCTTCTGTCTCTTGTTTCCCAATGCTTTATTAGCTTATCTCTGGTATTGCAGATGCTCGGAGAGCAGTTATTTCCACTTGTGGAACGCATTGAACGTGATCATGCTGGTAAAGTTACTGGTATGTTGCTTGAGATGGATCAGACTGAGGTGCTTCATCTCATTGAGTCCCCTGATGCTCTCAAGAAGAAAGTCTCCGACGCTATGGCCGTTCTTCGCTTGACAGGGCCAGGTTCAAATGTTGCTGATAAATTTGGATCGCTCACCCTGAATGGATGAAGCAAATTTTTATCTTTTGGCACATGGAAATGTCCCTAAATTGGCCCGTATTTTTGGAAGGGGTAATGGTGGTGACTTAGGGAGTCTGTTTTGGCTATGGTATTTAAATGACATTCTTTGTAGGCTTCTAACTTTAGCAAAGAGTCCTTAAAAAAAAAGGACCCGTTGCACTAAGCTCCCGCTATGCGCGGGTCCGAGGAGGGCAGGACCACTAGGAGGGCTTCTTTGAGTGATAACTTTAGAGTTTATTTTGCTCTCTTGATTATTTTTTTTGGGGATTTCACTTTTAATTTTTTGTTTCCTGCGGAAGTCAAATACTTTCTAGACTTGTGCAATTCATGGATTGTTTTGTTTGACTACATTTATTTTCTTGGCCTCTGCATTTGTAACGTTTAGCATAATTCGACTTTAATGCGGTCTCACATTCCAAGGACATGTCAATTAGTTTATTTGACTAATGTATTTGCTGTAGGCAGTTGAGATGCATAGACTTTGGGATGTTAAGATCCAGCGAATCTATCAAGGGAAAGGTCCTTTGATCCTAAATTATCATTTGGTAAGGGCGTGTTATGTTTTGCCCTTCTTTAGCTGGATTTATTGGCATTTTGAATGTAGTTTACTTGTCCACTGCGTTAACATAAGAGTTGTAAAAGATAATCCACTAAAATAAACGAAACTAGTCCCTTGTGCACAATCTTGTGAGTCTAGAGAAAATCAGGGTGGAAGTCTTCGTCGTCTAGTCTTTGATCCTTCAATGAGGTCTCAAATCAAAGGTATTGTCACACTCCATTTGTTGACATCAGATGTGGATCCTCTCCCACTTGCAAACTGTGAGTGACGATCATCTTCTTCTTCACATAATGTACTCAGTCCATTTGGAGACTTTGTTAGCAGTCTTTGGCTGACTTCTCTGTACTGACTTGATATAAGCAAGATTTCCTTCATTTGTATAATTGTCATTGTCATAGAGGTTGATGCCTCCATTCAATTTGTAAACACTGTCTGTTGCTGGCTGAACAGACAAGCTTAGTGGCGCTGTTCTATTATCTCGCCACTTGGAGATGACCGATGCCATTGTTGCCTGACGTTTGCTTGGCTCCACACCTGCAAGTCAAAGCTCTAAGTTTATTTACGTTTTTTTAACACAAAACAGGCTTACTGAATTCCAAAATGCAGTTTCCCAACAGGAAAATTGGATGGAAACAGTGAAGTTAGTCTCCCAATTCGTCACTGAGGCCACTATGAAGGGTGTTCAAGCCATCGGCTGTTGGCTCTGCTTCTTTGTTATCCCTTCATGATACTCTACTATACTAGTTCATCTTCATTCTCAAATACCAACTCCACCAAGTGGTTCTACACCTGCTGCCAAAGAAGTCACTCGTTCACATAAACTCTTTATACCCTAACCATGTTAGTATGTTCTAAATCATCGGACAGGTACTTGGAAACTACGTGGAAAACATCCAATTCATCCCAACTCATCTGATTCCAAAATCAACCTTCTCTCCCACCTCTTATTTATGGTTAAGCGCTAAAATAAGGTGCCAAATGCAGATCTAGGACAGGTTCTGCGAGTTCAATTGAACTTATTGCTTTTGGCTCGAATTATGCATAAATAAATTGAATGAATTTAAATTGTATACATATAATAAAATCACACTCATTTCGTGAATCCACTCATTCTAGCTTTTGAATTTGCCCGTGTAAGAGACCATCGAGATCACCTGTGTTTTCTGCATTCCGGTAACCTTGACCTTGAGAAATGCTTTGTTTTCTGGCGTTCCGCTTTGAGAAAACTGGTTTGAAATGGCCTGCAACAGCAGAGTTGTTCTTCACCTTAGGCTTTCTGAATAACTCTTTGGGTAACTCCGTCACAATCTTCGGCTCCATTACATCTCCTGCATTTCCAAATCGAACAATCATCAATCCAAATAAAATTCCATCATAGAATTTTATTGCGGAAAACTATTTAAACATAGAATTGTTACAATTTAACGGAATCCAAAAAAGCTATTTCACAATTCTCACTCCAAATCACTCACAAAAATTCAAAAACAACTCCAATTTGTACTTATACTTAAATTTCCAAACACATTTTTCAACTTGAAAACAAATACTAGTACTTTTTTTCAAATTTCATAATTTTCATCTCCAAATGCAAACACTTTTTTTTTTCAAATTTCACAATTATGTCCAAATGCACCCCAATTTCCGAATACAGTTTTCAACTTGAAAACAAATACTACTATTTTTTTTTCAAATTTCACAATTATTATGTCCAAATGCAACTCAATTTTCAACTTGAAAACAAATACTACTCCTTCTGTCCCAATTTATGTGAAACTTTTCACTTTTCGCTTTTCGAGAGTTTGACTAAACTTTGAAGCTAAATTGAATTTGATTAACTCAATATTTTAACATTAAAATTTATATATTTGAAAACTACATGAAAAGTACTATATGTTGCAACTTTTTTTATATCAATTTGGTGGAAAAAAAATATATCTTAAAATGTTGATCGAAGTTCATGCAGTTTGAATCTCGGAAAAACGAAAAGTGTTTCATAAATTGGGACAAATGGAGCACTTATTTTCCAAAATTTCATGGACGCGACTCCAATTTTCAACTTAATACGACTACTTTTTTTTCTCTCCAAATTTCACAATTCTTACCTCCAAACGCGCACTTAATCTTCCGAACTCAAAAAACTTAACATACCTGAAATTTCATCATTTTCAATTGCATTTTCTTCTGGATCGAGGTACTCAGTCCAATCAGTTCTCTTTGAACTTCCATAACTTTGATTCGGCTCTCCAATACCTAGGGTTTCAGTTTCTTCCCTGCCTACAACGGGCAATAGATCCGTAAATTGGCGAGACATATTGAAATTCTGAACAAATAGGCGAATTTCCTTAGCCTTAGACCCCTGAGCGAACACTTTCCAAACAGATTGTTTCTGATTACAAACCACACATGTCCATTTGTTGCTACTCTTCTTCTGTTGCTTCACCTGAAAACCCGAAAATTTGTCGTTAACGCTTCGTTATCTTATCTTTGTATATACATAGAAAGAGAGATTACCTGCATGGTGGAGCATTCACAACATTGAACGGCGATGAATACCGTCGGCATCCTTCCGTCGCCGGATTGTTTTCCGTCAAAGAGTGATATATATAGAACTGGCGGGAAAATGAGACTTCAATATTTGGGTTTATATAAGCTTGGGTTTCGGGAAAATTGAACTTAGCCCGCCCAAATTTTGGGCTCACATGTAAATTTAAGGTTAACTACACTAAGCATCCCTATACTATACTATGAGGCGGTTATAGATAGATCCTTTTTATAACCAAATACTTTATATCCCTCTATTATGAAAATCATGCACTTACTACACTCCTCTATAATTTATTATTTTTTAATCACCCCGTCACCGCTCCCAGTTCCACGGCGACACCATAATTCCCCGATTTGTTAATTAAATTTTTTTAATTTCATGTGTAAAATAGTTGGCAGTCTTTGATTGGGTCTCTAATCCACGTAAAGGGTATATAATTCACGCATGTGACCGGTCAAAAATTTGTGTTTATGAATTCAACTTTATACAAATTAAGGTGTCTATATGTGCACATTCAAAACTGAAGTGCTTACTTGCTAGCTGAGACTAAGTTTGAGTTTATGTGTTATGTATTATGCCTTAATATTAAGGCCTTCATTAAAAGCAAATGACTGAGACCTTACTCTCTACCCGTTGTGCTTTTTTTTGTACTTTTAATTTAACTAGACTCTATAAACGTTTTTTGCATGTTATTTTCTGTCAATCTCAATCATTGTAAAAATATTGGATAATATTATTTCTAATTATATACATATATTTTATGAGATTGTATCCACTTAAATATTTTTTGCAATTGATGTTCTTGAGTATATATATTTTTTTCTTTTTTCCCATATGAAAAACATGTTATGACTAAGATAATTCAATACTAAGAATTCATATATTAATTTATTGTCATTTATAAATATGAAAATATTAAAAATCATTAGTAACCAAAATTAAGTTAGAAGAACATCAATCAGTTTTAAGAAAATTTAATTATTTATATAAAAAAATTAAGTTGATCACAAAAATAATAGTACTTATATTATTTTTAATATTACTTTAACATCCTCTAGGTATTTACAACATTACTTAAAAGAGCATTTTTAATATACTTTAACATATTTCATGAAGAGCAACATTACATAAGGTATAGCTTCTAGGGATTGGAACTCCTAAGAGCATATATGTTCTCGTTCAAATTCAGAGTCCACACGCGAACTGTTTTTATGTACAGTGTTATTGTCCTAGTGGATTATTATAACTAAATATTAGAGTATATCTTTAGTCAAAATTAAATTATTTATTAAGATATGGTTTATTTTAAATGGTGTAAACGTTGTTGAATATTTGAATTTTATTTTGATCAATCGACATTTATATTTGGTTCTTGTGAGCTAAGCTATTTTTGAACCCCAAGTAATCAAGTTTGATCGAAAGTAGCTTATTCACAGTTTTTAATTTTTTATCAAAAGGTAAAAAAAAAATCATATTTAAAGAGTCCTAGAATGAACATGATTTAAATAGCCAGACGTCTTACATAATCAAGTTTGAAGTTTGAATGTAATTCTTACATGAAAAGAAAGACCACAATTTAGAAGTCTAATATAACTATTTTAATATTATCGAGAAATTCTAAACAAGTTCAATCTGAGTTTTAGACATGTATATATACCTCTTCGCCTGTGGACACAGTTTCTCAACACTTGATCATCGATCTTCTCTTTGATTAAAGAAATAAATCTTCCTTGTCTGTTCAAACAAACAATATATTCGATCATGGCTGGTGGGATCTATACTGCCCCTGAGGGTGGCGAGTACCCGAGGGAGCTAACACTTGTGTCATGGCAGCCATGGGAGGGTTGATCTTTGGTTACGACATTGGAATTTCAGGTGGAGTTACATCTATGGCTCCTTTTCTCCAAAGCTTCTTCATGTCTGTTTACCGTAAAGAGGCCCTCGACACCTCCACTAACCAGTACTGCAAGTTCGACAGCCAGTTGCTCACACTTTTCACCTCTTCTCTCTACGTGGATGCCCTCGTCGCCTCTGTCGTTGCTTCTCACGTAAGTAAGAAACACGGTAGGAAACTGACCATGTTCCTTGGAGGTCTCTTCTTCTTGATTGGCGCAGTCTTGAACGCTGCTGCTGTCCACATTACCATGCTCATCTTGGGTCGTATCCTTTTCGGGGTTGGTGTCGGATTTGCTAATCAGTCCGTCCCTATTTATTTGTCCTAGATTACACCCTACAAGTACAGGGGTCGTTTCAACGTCCTGTTTCAATTGGCCATCACCATCGGGATCTTGTTTGACAATCTCGTCAATTACGGAACAAACAAGATCTCTGGCGGTTGGGGCTGGAGGCTCAGCTTAGGAGGTGCAGCCGTGCCAGCATTGATCATCTTGTTTTCGTCCATGTTTCTCTCCGATAGTCCCAGTTCATTGATCGACAGGGGAAAGGCAGAGGAGGCAGAACAACTGTTGAAAAAGATCAGGGGAGTGGATAATGTGAAGGCCGAATTCGATGACCTTGTGGAGGCGAGTAAAGCATCCAAGAAAGTAGAATAGCCATGGAAAAATCTTCTAAAAGTTGGAAAGTACAGACCTCAGTTGATTTTATCGACTCTGATTCCATCCTTCCAGCAACACACGGGAATTAACGTCGTCATGTTCTATGCTCCGGTGCTTTTACAAACGATAGGCTTTAAGAGAAACGCTTCCCTAATGTCCGCTGCCATCACCGGGGCTATCAACATGTGTTCAACTTTTATTTCAGTCTATGGTACAGACAAGTACGGCAGGAGGGTACTGCTCCTCTGTGATAGCATCCTAATGTGTGTATTCCAGGAAGCAATGACACTTCTTATTGGGTTGAAATTCGGAACAACAGGGTTCACAACAGCTTTGCCTCAATGGTATGCAGTATTAGTTGTTCTCTGCATATGTGCATTCACAGCTACCTTTGCATTTTCATGGGGTCCATTGGGATGGTTGGTTCCAAGTGAGATTTCTCCACTCGAAGTTCGATCTGCAGCACAGTGCGTTACCGTCTCCATGAACATGTGGCTCAAATTTTCTTGAAGATGCTATGTGGGATGAAGTTCGGTCTGTTCATCTTCTTCGCGGCCTTTGTGTTTATAATGACTGTTTGTCTACTTCTTTGTGCCAGAAACCAAGAATATACCAATTGAAGAGATGTCCCGAGTCTGGAGAGAGCATTGGTACTGGAACACTTACGTAGAAGATTCTGTTGGAAATTTGCTTTTGATGGGAGGTGCGTCCACCCATATTTAATAAATTAAACACTAGGTTCCGCATGTTGGAGACTTTGTTTCTTCACACGTGCATAATCTACTAAGTGAGTAGATGACCGTAGGGCCAAAAATCGTCAAATTTCGTTGAGAAATTTGAGAAATGAAAGAGATATTGGTCCACAAAGTAAGGTGTTTGAGGCATGAAAATATGGTGTTGGACAAATCTACCACATCGGTGGGAAAAGGAAGAATTGCTCTCTTTATAAGTCTCTAAATTGGCTAAGGGTTTGGGACCCCAAGGGTAACACATGTGTTTAAAGGAGGGAGGACCTAGATGTGGGTTCAAGGCTAAGCCCACACGCGCGCCGCCGCCGCCCGTCCGGTCTCGGGTCTCAGGCTTCTTATGGTATTATCTCTTTGGACCCCAAATTGTTTAATATTTACAGTTTGGTCCCTGAATTTCTGGAATGTTAAATTTGGGGACGACAGAAGTTTCTGCCTACCGTTGGAGTGTGCATTAACTAACAATTACTTGACTGATTAACTCCCTCCATTAACAACCATTACTTGGCTGAATTACACCGTCCTTCAATGGTCATAAACGACCATTACTTGGCTTTTTAATTCCCTTCTTCGATGGCCACTAACAGTCATGTCTTGGCAGTTGAGAGGTCTCCCCTTATGCTATATATTGATGCCTTTTGGCTCAATTATGTGATACAATATACATACAGAAAGTGAACAAAATATGACACAAAAATATATACACAGAGACAAACAAAAGAGTAAAACACAGTCCAAAACGTGAGCAGTAACGTTGGGACGAAAAACAGAAACTCTTCCTTCCTTTTTCATTTTTTCAGCAAGTCGATTCGTATTTGTTTTCTTCGTCAGAATCAACCTATTTGCTTTGTAGTGTTGATTAAAGTGTTGTTTTATCTTGGGAGACTATTGCCCGCTAACGTAAAAGCATATATACGGAGCAATCTTGTCTTAAAGACAGAGTGTCATCACTCGACTCAGCACACATTTGTAACAATCCAGATTTAGTGTTTCTTGATTTCAGGTTATCAAGATTCAAGACTCAACAAGCTTGCGGCAGTTCTGAACATTGACCTACTTGTTTATCCTTTCGAACACTTGTAATATTTATTTACTTCCCGTACTGCTTTACATATCCCAACAGATTCGAAGCCAAAAGGGAAGCCCGCAACAGAGATAGTCTAGAGTAGTATAGGATTAGCACTTAGTTTAATGTTTTGGTATTTTTGACACAATTTAGTGCTAGTTTTTTTTTTTCATAGTATTGTTTTTTCTGGCTATGCAATATATTCTTGTTTTCAATATTTAATCATTCTTTTCCGTCTTTGTATGATAAGCAGAGTGGTAATTACTTGCAGATAGAGTACACAACAGTACAAGTAATAGTAGGAAGCCTAACTACAAAAATGGTAATTAAATGCAATCACAGCTCTAATATAGGAGAATAAACACAATACTTAAATATGGCATATTTCCCAAAACTGCAATCAGCCAACTTAAAACTAGGAATTTGAGGGGAAAAGGGAAGTCTGTCTCAAAGATTCCACTTTGAAGACTTGCAAAACCAGTGTTGTACATTATGTTAAAATTGTAATTTGATGTAAAAACCCTCAGGTTCATTCCAGCATACTTTGTATTTCTACTTGATTTGGTTCTTGTGAGCTAAGCTAAGCTTGCAGAAGAATCTATATATAATATAAAGTTAGAAATAGACAATTATGTGTCACCTCTATATGGCCAAGGATCATATTTATCTTTTTTTTTCCTTTTTTTGACTTTTTATATCATTTTAAATTTTTTTATTTTAATTTAAAAAGTCATCTCCATAACTCACGCCCCTTCATCTTCATAACTTCTACTCTTTATTAGTATTAATAATTCATTTTATAATTTCTAATTTAATGTACAAGTTATGACACCTAATCTATATATCTATATATAATCATACTTATCCTTTAACTTCTTTTTTGGCTTTTTATTCAATTTTAATTATTTTATTTTAATTTAAAAACATGGTTTGAGTAGAGTTCTTGTGTAAGTCCTAAAAAGCAAAGTTAGTAGCGCCTCTAAGATATTCTTAAGCTATCTACATGTAACCTAAGCGTTCCGAATAGAAAGAGATACGAAGGAACGAACTAGTAAACTAGTAGCCGAATATAAGTGAAGAGATGATGAGATTATACCAGATGGACGATCATGTTGTAATAGCCTAGCAAGATGAGCATGTACATATAAGAGACTTCCTAAAGCCAAGAGAAATAGAGTACGAGGTACGATAGAACGAGTCACTTAAAATGATATAGAACACGAGTGTATAAGGTACTTCTCATGCTTGAGAAAGATAGAGATATGAGAGTCATAAGAATGAATTGCGTAGTATAACGAGATAGTTGGACGAGAGTTAAGATAATATAAGACTTCCTAAGACTAACAAAATATATAACGAGATAATCAGTATAAAGCACGAGTTACCGAAAGTACTATATGAGTATGAACAAATACGAGCTATAAATTAGAGACGTAAGTACATAGCTTACAGAGGGTTGTTTGTTGTGGTATGTATGCATTGCTTTCGGGGCTATAATGTAGCCTTCGGGGCTATGATGTTGCCTTCGGGGCTATTGGCATTGCCTTCACGGCTTTACAGATACATATATACCTTCGGGGCTATTAGTCATAAGATTGCCTACTATGCGCATTGCCTTCGGGGCTATACATATACAGATTTGTCTTTGGGGCTATTGGCCATACAGATTGCCCACGGGGCTATACCGATATGTGCATGTTGGTTTTAGTTTTAAAAAAAGTAATATCAGTATATTTAATTATATTGGTCTAGAAAAAATATTTCAGAATAAGAAAAGACACATTATTAGCACGATATGGTCGGGGATGCTTAGACAAGCAAAAAGCATTCAACAAAATAAAAAATAATTTTTTTTTTATGAAGGATTCCCCTCAATGGGGATGAGGCTATTACACCAACTGAAGCTTAGGAAGAAATGAAAAGATAGGAATTGATTAAATTCAAACCATTTTGTCTTACTTGTGGATTCACGATTTATTCCCCATGAAAATGTATGAATTGTGTTCAAATAATTTTAGACACGAATAAGCTTATTTTATTACTGTTATAATACGATAGTTTGAATATGAATTTAGGAACTAACAAGAATATGCTAAAAATCTTGGATTTCTTTGTTGATAGACAATCTTTAGATGAATTCAATATTTCACATCATTAATATATTCTAATATTTGATCTATTAAGTGAAAGTTTGGTTTTTTTAGAAGGGTTTGCAAATTTTTACATGTATGTGTTTCTTTCAAAGTGTTTAGCAAACTTACTAACTTGTGATAAATAGTTATATGAGTTTGAGTTGGTTAAGAATGACGTTAACAAAAAATAATAGTTATTCCAAGATATCTACTTTTGACTGCGAAAAACATGAAAATCAAATCCTATCTTCTCAATAAACAACTAACAATAACTTAAATATTTTTATTTTATAATATCAAATTTATGTAATTTAGTTTTCTAACCTTATTTTAATACTCCTAAAACTCTTAACTAGATAAATCTAAAATAAAAGCCGTTACAATTCAAATTACGAATAAGCGTATATTAACCCTAAATGTATGTTGTTTGTTAGCAATTTCTTTCTCTCGGAAAAAGGGATAACATCTAAATTAATTATTAATTTGATCTTTCCGTAAATTGTAAAATATCTTTTTGACGATTGCGCTTTTGTTAGCATTTTCTTTCTCTAAAAAAGAATATATAAATTAATTGTTAATTACCATAATCATTTAGTAAATTCTCTAATATCTTTCACAACCGTGTGAAGCGCGATCAAATTCACTAGTTTTATATTATGAAATGTGTGAATGAAATTATGCTTCCTTGATGGTGTTATCCTATGTCAAGTGAATGTTAGCTGATTTGACATATTCGAGTAACGTTTTTTTTGCTTACTTGAGGGATTTTATGTTAGTTCTCATCGGGGAACTTGCATGTCCTTGTTTACTAAGGTACTTTGCTGTATCTACATTTGAATTGTTGGATTTGCAGCTAAAGTTTCTTCGCTGGGGAATAAATTGTTTCCTAAAGGATACTCTCGCTAAATGAACCAGAGTCAAGGGCTTAGTATATATAGCAAACGACTCTATGTTGATGCAATTGATCAAGACGTGAGTGAGGGCTTGCCTTCTTTGTAAATGTAAAGCTGATAAATTCTTCTCACATTAATGAGTTTCTTCATTTCCTTAACACCATAAGACCCACATGGAATAGCTTCAGAACTGTCATCTCTAGTTGTGGTGTGTTGGACGAGGTATCATGCTTCACGTAAAGGTGTCGACCCGTTTAGTGAACTCAGAGGGTTTGTTTTGGGGCAATTGCTTCTGATTCCCTTAGTGTCTCGACCTGACATCTTATTTTGTGCTTGCAAATTTAATAGGTAATAAACTCAAAAGGCACTCTGGAGCCCCAAAATTGTAATCAGCCGGCCTAAAACTAGGAATTTGAGGAAAACGATAAGTCTGTCTCAGAGGTACCAAAAAGCAGGGGAAATAAAGGAGAAAGGGAAAAAACATTGTCTCTTAGGACCAATCTCTGATTTTCAGTTCATTGAATTGCCTGAATGCATACCCAAATGATTTAAAGAAGACCATAAACAGTTGCAGCGAGAAAAGATTCCAGCAATGACAATGAGCAGAAGATCAGTAAGGCCATCACAAAAGCATCGAAATTGAAATATTTGATACAATCAAGTAGAGTGCAAAAAAAACAACTGACCAAGATCAGTTATAAATGAGGAGCAGAGAGATAGTCAGGCCCCAAAAGCATATGAAAGCTAATTTCTTGGTCAGATCTCTTATTATTCAGAAGGCGCAGCCTCTTGGATGCCGGTACAACTACACTTTTAGGGATAATAAAATTTATGTTCAAGGGTAGCAGGAGATCAACAAGATGCAAAAGGAAAACAAGTCTTGAACCAAATTTCATTTTTTAAATGAAGTTTCTGATGTCCAGAGACTTCACACTGGGCATCTCCTCATCCTTGAACTCCTCCCTGCAAGTACAGAGGATTCAAATTCAAAATCCGCAAAAGACAGATAAACCCAACATCCATGTGGTCTAAGAGAATCAGCAAGCAAAGCCCTATCTAACCTCTTCTTCTGAGTTTCCATTGCTTCAAGAGCCTCCTTTTTCAGTTCTTCTAATTGTGCCTTTGCAATCTTTAGCTCCAACTGTTCTTCGTATTTGGGCAGATCTTCTTTACGAATGCCAAGCCTAACAAAATTTCAACAGACAATAGTGAGGATCAATCACCTACATAAACTCCGAATCATATATCATCTGAAACACAATGGATTATACTACAATGAGGATGTTGGCCACAGTTTTTGGTCAGGGCAAAACCAAAATACCACTCAATAAGTCAACAAATGGCTGAGTACAATTATTAGGATGCTGGTTTCAATCATTTACATAACGAGTGACCAACAGCTCCTCGAAAGTTTGTAGACAATCAAAAATAGAAGCACTTGCAAATAGAATCAATTAAAGTCTGCCTAAGGAAGCTTACTTCTGGTTGATCTTATCGAACTCAGCTGTAAGAAGAGCTATTCCCTTTTTGTCGTTCCTCATTAGTGGCTTTTTGATTTCTTTCTCAACTTTATCCAATGCTGCCATCTGCAAATCCTCTATACCTTGCACATCGATAAGGCCCCTCCTGCCCAAATAATAAATGAAAAAGAAAGGGGAGTGATGAATGCTGATACACCTTGTGCCAAAAGGACAAATAAATGCCTGTCTATGAGCCATGAAACAAGAGACCAAAAACGAATTATGCATTAAAGCGATAACAGCTGGTAAGACGAGAAAGCAAGGTTAATGAAATTGAAACACATAGCCACTCTCTCTCCTCAAGCCCATTACTAAAGTTACTAAAATTTCAAGATTAGGAATCACGTTCATATTTCAGAATTCAGTGTAGGATACAAAAGGATATCAGTGAAAATCAACCAATTGTATGAAAGATAACTAAAAGTATACCACCTTATTTACTTGTTGATAAAGAGGCATACCGCCTTATTTTTATAAATACCAAAAGCATGCTGCATGATAACTCGCATAACTCATGAAATATTATAACTAGCAGGTAAAACATAAGCATTAAAATGCATACTTGACACGCGTCTCCTTCAGTTTCAGCAAATATGACCGAGCATCTGGAATTTCATGTGTATCTATTTCAGTATTGAACTTAATAATTTGAGACTCTGACATGAGATTAGCCCTGCAAACATGGAAAATATAACATTTTTAATTGATCATAAGAATTTATGGAAACTAATCAAATAATACAGTGTGCATGTCGATAAATAAAACTATGTACTTTTTGGCCATGCAACTAAAACTAGAGATTTCTACCTCCAGGCGTGAACCTGTGATTCTTAATGAACTAAAGGTATAAACTGGTTCAACGTAAAAGCGATTATTGGGATGCCAAACAAAATAAGTAAGGCCGCACCTATTTTGACAGTATTAAGGATAGATAGTTAAATTGTACAGATTATATATGGTCCTTCTCCAGCAAGTATCTTGATGTAACGGCAAAGCCATGAATGGTACTAATTGGAACTAATATTTAGGATAAGCTGGACTTTCAAATCCATAGCTCAATAGTATGTTTAATATGCGTGCAGGTGAGGCAGAATCTTTAAGAGTCGGGAGTGGTGGGAAAGGGAGACACGTAAAGGTAACAAGAAGTACTAGTATCCTAAAGGATTCTGAATTCTGAACCACGTGCTATCAGAATTTAGGTCATCCACCAAGGGTTGAACTGTTTTTCTGGTATTTACAAACTAAAAAAGAACTTCACAAGAAGTTAGATATCTTACTTTTGTCTTACAGACTTCATCACTTTTGCATACTCAGATACAGCAGCAGGATCTTCAGGATCTATGGTGATCTTCTCCTTTCGTAGGACACCAATTGCTGTCTCAAGCTTGTTCTTCACCTCATAAAAGATGTCCTTCAACACCTCTTCATATTCACACAAAAAGTCAGTGTCACAGCAATGAAACAGTAGACAGATTCAAACCACATTGTAATAGTACAAGCCCAATTTGATGACCAGAATAAATCCAACATACTATTACCAAGAAAGACAGAATTATCAGGTCAGTGACAAGACGCTAAGAGGACACTTTTGATCAAGGCCTAACAAGAAAAACATTATTGCATTCCTTAGACACTAAACTATTAAGGATTTTCTGGCACAAGATTTCCCTAGTTAGTCACATGTTACCAATTAAAAAAAAAGATTGCCCTAGTTAGTCGGAAAAAAAAGGTGTGATTATGAAATAGTTGTAACTCACCCTCTAGAGCACCAGAACATGAGCATAAATAAAGTTTATGACAAGTTAGGTGAAAGCATACACCCTATCAGTGGAGAGACCAGTGAACTAGGCAGCAGGACCGAACTCAAACTCTAGA
The DNA here is from genome assembly GCA_029783415.1 of Anisodus acutangulus. Lineage (NCBI taxonomy): Eukaryota > Viridiplantae > Streptophyta > Magnoliopsida > Solanales > Solanaceae > Anisodus > Anisodus acutangulus. The sequence goes on from CM056505.1 coordinate 40,834,031, forward strand.
TTTGTCATGTAAAGCAGTACCAGAGGGTTCTATGAGTATATCATCTACAACTTAATTCACCCTAAACTAAAGTCTACTATCTTGTGTCTTCCTTTGATGACACTAAATAGCAAAGTGGGCCAACTGGGCCTGCATCACCTATTTAGAGCATAAAGCATCTTAGTGTTAAACTACTTAATTGAAATACAAATGATGCACCAGATGCAATGGCTCACATGCAACTAATAATAAGTAAAACAGGATGCTCATTAGACAAGTAAACGACACTTTTTTGCAGCAAAAGGATGGTGTTGGCTGCAGTACTCACTCAGAAAGCAAAAAATAAGAGCAGAAACATCCATACATAGTTTCATTTAAAAAAAAAGGAAAACCTACACACATAGCACACACATTCATATGCATTCTTAACAAATCCCAAGGTAACAGGAATTAGCCCAAAGCATTCTTGAGAAGCATACCATGATGGTGTTCCTCAGCCATATTTCCCTCCTTATTTTAGTCTTGTTTATGCTATTAAATGTAGGTTAAAGTATTGAAGTAACATATAACAAAATAACATAGTAACCGCATAAGGAGAAAGGCAAGAATAAACTAAAGCTGATTCTTCAAAGTTAGATGTATAGATTTTATGATAGACAGACAAGATAAATGAAAAATAGAGAGTGGTTTGCATAAAGAAAAGGCGTAGGAGTGTCTCAACACCTTTAAGTAAAAAACGAAAAACATATTAGGTCAGCAAACAGAAACACAGTCATCAAGTTTCAGTAAACAATATTTTTTTTGATCAAGTAAGTATCAGTTAAGAAAATCCTGAAGTACTTACGATCTCCCTTCAGTGCAGTGGGAGCAGCAGCTTCTTTGGCAAAGGAACGAACTGGAACTGCATGCTCGGGTCGAAGAACAACCTGACCAGCACGTAACTGCAAAACCAGATTTATTAATAGGAGTAGACATCTGGACCAGTTACAAATTACACCAGCATATCCAATCACATATGCATCCCAAATTACCGCAAAGTTCTGTTTCAGACGTAGATACATCCTAACAGCTCAAAGACAATGGCACAGAGATTGTAGCCTAAATTACTCAAAAGTTAAATGACCACGCATTTTTTCTCCTAATAACCACTGACTAATGAACATACTGTTCAATGAAACAGCATAAGCTGGCAATGACAGGAAAGTCAAATTCAACTCCCAAGTGATAATTGACAGAAAGAATCTCCCCCACAAGAAAAAACTCAACAAGAGGAAAAACAAAAGCACAGATAATCTCACGCCAATAGCCAAAAAGGATAGCGATTAGCAACCAACCAAACAACAACATACCCAGTGTAATGGGTCTGGAGAGGGTAGGATGACCGATAGACCCTCGGCACAGTAACGAAAACCAGTGAAAAAAACAAATCTTCAGAAGAAAATTTCTTTTAAAGCGGGCATCCAGTCAATCTGAAGCAGGCAATACAATCCCAACAAAACCAATCCTAAACTCAAAACAAGACATCATTTTTCTCAGACTTTCACAAACCAATTATCAAGCCGATTACATTTTATGTGCCAAATGCATCTCTCATAAATCAAACTAAATTCAGCATATAAAACATCAAATCAAATCAAAGAAATAATGAAATTTAAACATTATAAGATGGATTAGTACCTGGCGAGTGGATCTGGAGAGTAAGCGAGAAGCGAGTGCCATTGATCAATTCAAGTGTCCGAGTGTGGCTTTTTGATAGGGATTCACCAAAGATATTCTACGGCGTCGTTTCGACTGCGTTTTTATTGGAATTAATTATTATTGTTTTCCCCCTTGATACTTTTGTCTTTCTTTCAGATTCACTAGTACTTCTAGTTTTTGCTCGCGGACTCATTTATCCGACCTTATATAATTTTTGGATGAATTTATTTTTCATAAAATAATATCAAATTTGATGGGATAAACAAATATATTCAGCATGAAGAGTTTGAGTTAAAATTTCTATTTTATTTTATTCCGAAGTAAATTTATACTTTAATCAAATAAAATATAAATTTAATCGCATGTTTATCTTGGGATATTCCACCTTACCCCGTGAACCAAAGGGCTCAAGTATGGTTTGATTGGTGAGTAAGGGATAATAATTTAGGATTATTTTAGCTCATATTTAATAGAATTTTTAAGTCCTGAAATTATTTAAACCAATTGTGGCGTTATTTTTTTCTCACACATACCAATCTCAGAATAAAACAATAATATAATATATTTGCACCTTTTTATTGCTTTTTTCCTAAATTATTTTTAGCAAGTCAAGGTTAAAAGTGAGAATAAAAATTTATTCAAATTTATATAGTTTAAACCAAATATAATTTTATATTATATCCTATATATTTCATTTTCAGTCCAGTAAATCAAACATCTATATATCTAATAAATAATTTCGTTATTATTTAGTCACATATTACTATAACAAAATTATATTTCCAAGAAAAAATGAGAAAGTATTTTGTTACCAATACCATCTTAGAATCACAATCCTTTTTTAATAATAATCATATTAAATCAAACGCAATCGGTCTTAAAGCTTCTTGCTCAGAAATGCATGTGTTGCTCAACCAAATTACAAATTGGAGTACTATTGTATATATTTTTCTGGAAAGACTTCATTTTATTATAAGAGTATTTTTATGCCTTATATATAATTCTCATATCATTTTAAATACTATAGGACTTTGTTTTCACACCCACCACCCCCACACACCATCAACACCCCTATCGTTTGTCTTAACACTTACTCCTGAAAAAAAAAATCAAAAAAACATTTTTTATGAAAAAAAATTTCCTACATACCGAACACACCTTACGACTAAGATTTCATTCACGCTTCATAATCCAGATGCTGCGATCCTATAAAACTTTTCTGTATAGTGAGAAAATTTCTTGCTCTTTTTTATTATGTTCTATCGCGTATGAAATATACAAGATGACATGACTTTTATGCATGATTAGACCTGTCCAAAGCTCGGGCCGGGTCAGAATCAGGTCGGGTGACTTTTTTTTTTCTGCTTGCCTCACCCTGATCCTATTTTTTTAAAAATTTCCGACCTTGACCATGACCTTCGGGGACCTTACAGGTCACGGGTCGGCCCTGACCCGCCGGAAGGGGGACGGGATTTGGCGGGTTAGAGCAATACATATATTATATCACTTAAATATTAATGGCAAATATATATATATATATATATATATATATATAAGTACAAATAAATATTAATGAAGGAAAAATAATATAAATTATATTAAAAAAAACACGCGGGTCGGGTCAGACCGGGTTAGACAGGTAAAATATTCTGACCCTGGCCCAACCCTACATAAGATCGGGTCCTCACTTTTTCTGGCCGGGTAGCTCGCGGGTCAGCTATAAGCAGACTTTGGCCCTGGATTTTGTGCCCGACCCGTTGGACAGGTCTATGCATGATACATTTTGCTTAAGATATTGACAGAAAAGACAATTATCACAGAAAACATTTTGGTTCTTTTACACATAATGTACATTAGAAGTTTATTATTTAACGTATTTGCTTAACAAAAAAAAAATGAAAATGATGAAAGAGTCCAATTATCAATTCAAACCAAATAAAGTTGTGATTGAAAATTAGCATCAGAGAAGCACGACATTTGGAATAAGAGATTGAAATTCCATTGGATACCATATTATCTGACATATGTCATACTGAAGATAGTATCATGTTTCGCGGGGAAAAGTTATAAAGCTCACAATAGATCAGTCTAGTAACTCTTTAATATTTTTTTTTTTTGATAATCCAGGTTTCCAGGCTTGCGCCTGACTATTTCACTGGTATTACCCAGACGTCCTGGAGTTAATAGCACCGGTCCTTCAACACTATTACAGGTAAATCGCGGGATGTGCTCCGGTGGTTAATTTTTCTGGGAGCGTACAACTGATCAATGAGACAAGGTCAAATTCCCCAACATGCAGAGTTTCTTCGTGCTTGCGGGGAATCGAACCTACGTTGTCCCATGCCAGAGCTCTTATAGCGCTCAGGCTTTGCCACTGGACTATGCCCCGGAGGACAACTCTTTAATATTTATACTATGAGGTAAGATGTCGAAAATAAGTAGCAATCAAAATTATTAGAAAAACAATTTATACATTTCGAGAGTGCAAGTCATTTTCAGTAACCTTATCCCAACCTCAGAATCACTGTAACATCGATATTCTCTCATTTAGGGAAGACATATATACTTCCTAAGGATATAAGGTGCTGAAGAGCATAGAAGACACTGAATAAATGAAAAAGAGCTTATGCCACTTCCCCAGAAAGTGCATCAATTTAGAAAGGAGATCTAAGTATTAGCACAAACAAAACTTTTAAGTACTGACAAGGTCCTCCGTCACTGCTAATATCCTCAAAATCTGTTCCCAGGAGAGAATATAGTCAAATTTGAAGGTATTTGATCATAAGTAGAAAAAATACAACACAACAACATACCCAGTGAAATCCCACAAAGTGGGGTCTGGGAGGGTAGAGTGTACGCAGACCTTACCCTACCTTAGGAGGTAGATAAGTAGAAAAAAATAAATAAGCAAATAACTTATGGAGTGAAAAGATCTTTGCGAAATGGAGAACCATCAGTTACAATGGTGTAAATCAATGTCCCTAGCATCAGACAGCCCAAAGCAACAGATAGAATTCTTGCAGTTAAAACAGAACACTTCCTCTTTTGTTCTGTTTCAGTCCTAAATCACAGAAATTCGTCAGATCATTATAAGTTAAGGTCATTTTCAGAAAGCAAAACACACTCAAATAGCTTCCACTCATGATATAACATTGATGGGAAAGCTTCAAACTCCAAGGAACACTTATTTGTATCAGTTCAAGTTTTAGTACTGTTCTCCAAAGAGTAATTAACGCAGTTCACTACTACATGACCTGATAAAGTTTTTAGCGCAGGGTTTTGTACAGAGAAAAACAAATATACCACAATAAGGGTAACTAGAAAACACAAAGCATGATATGAATTATCCAACTTGCGGTTACATGCACCATTGATTATCCCACTAAAAGATTTTGGATGACTCATATATTCAAGAATGCAATATACTTAAGAAGTGATGTATGAAATACTTTATTTTGTTAAGCTACATATGGCATAATAGGTGCACAAAAAAAGTCAATGCTCATGACTAAAGACGATGTAATCCAAATCAACTAAAAATTACTCCCTCCGGTTCAAAATAAGTTCACCCCTATGAGAAAACACTAACTTCTAGAAACAAAAAAGGCATTTTGATTAAATCACCCTTAATTAATAAGACTCTTGCCTATTATTGCCTTGAGTAAATAGGGGCAAAATCTGGAAAGATAAAGTTAATTCCTTCTTAATTATGTAAGTGGACACTTATTTTGAACAAAAATAAAAAGGCTATGTAGACACTTATTTTGAACCGGAGGAGTATCTCTTTAGTATATTGTTGAAAAGAATGCTTGTATTTTAATTGCTTTTCCCCATGAACTACAAATGTACCATATTATAATATGAGAATAATTATACGTCTAAGAGAACATTAATGTCACATTCACCTTTTATATAACTCTTCTAACGAAATAAGATCAATCTTACATATAAACCAGCACATCTTTAAACTGGTAATTTCTCCAGTGAAATTGGAGCTGAAACTTCATTTCAGAATGGGGACTGAGGCATTTAAATTCTAATCTTGTCCAAACAAAATGTAAAAGTTCGATAAGCCAAGTGTCACATTTTACCTTTTTTGACGTTACCACTATGATTAAATGACAATGAAGAGTAAAAAGGAATGAGCTTTTGATTTAATATGTCAGACTGCAGTACAGGCTATGTTGCACCATTGTCTCGACCGTGTGAAGAGATTTATCTCATTTTTTTAAATGCTGTAAACCACATGTTTCTAGATATTTTCACCACATGCCTACTTTGAACGAAGTAATAAGCACGATAAACTGAAGCAAAAACAAGGCTTAATCTTGTTAACAACTACTATATTTATTGCACTTGCATATATTCTCCACTAAACACCAAACTTGTGCATGATATTTCAGTTTCATGAGTATCCTCAAACAACTGGACATGCATACATGAAAATATAGGAACTAAACATCACTTCTCAATTGGAACTCTCTTTTTTTCCCTGGTTTCGAAAGAGAGAGGGAAAAAAAGCAGAAACTGTGAAGAAGAGAACTTTGCGCAAACATCTACTCACTTTTTCTGGCGTCGTAATAGAACAAAGTAAATTGGATCCTGTAAATATTCCTGAGTTGAAAGCTTCAAGAGTTGCAATACAATGTAGCCACATGTAGTAATGCTGTGAATGGGGTAAAGAAAAGGTTATCACCATCTCTGAATATAAGTATCAAACTGACAAACATTTGTGCATGATATTGATTGAACACTGAAGGGCACAGCATGGCCTTCTGATGTCATACAAGGATAATACAAACTGAAAAGGAAGATAGTCATTGCCGGTAAAGTTATTTTATATACAGGAATAAGGGTGGCATACCTTCCTAAACATACTAGCAAGACCGCCCAAAGTATTGATGTAATCCAGTTGGATTCCTTGTAGACAACCCAGGACTGATATGATAAGACAATACTAAAAATGAGAGCATTGCTTTTGGAGATAAGAGCAGAGAAACATAACAATATGTGATGCATTCTGGCAAATGTCTTGGAATCACAAAATTATTGACGAAGCAGTTGAAAACAAAAGGATCTTAAAATGCACCCCAACAAAAAATTAAGAGATAAAAGAGACAATTACAGGTTAGATATTTTCCTAATCAATGTTCTCTCAAACAGCAGGATGAGATTCTACAATAGTATTTGCAGAAACGCTTCGGCTCCTATGAAGTGAAAAAAAAAATCAAATCTCTGTCGAATGTACTATAGTATTGACGCAAATGTCTGATACTCTTAATGAGCTTAATGAGGTGTAAATTTTCAGTTCTCAACGTAAGGCAATTGATAAAACGTAAAAACCTGCACTCCCGTGATGCTCTTTTAACTTTTATACCATTTATATCTCTAACTTCTAACATAGTTGGTGTATCAAATTTGTAAAATTGAGTTGTAATTCAGCTCAATTATGAACTAAGTTCATCATGAATCATCGCATTGTAGAAGAGAAAGAAAATGTTTTCATTGATCTGAAGAAGGAGGAGTACAGGACTTGCCTATATAACAACATAACTGAAAATCAGTTTCTAAGTTTCTAAAATATCAAACAGACCCCTCTAGTTTTATTCTATCACAAAATAGTAATCTAATAAAATTCAAACATGTTCTTCTTAAAATCCGTGCTAGTGAAACTGTAGGAAATAAAATCCAATCGACTTCAGGGTTCACATATGAAACATTCAGATATTCTCCCTCAAGCTGGTGTGTGAAAGACATGACACACTCCTAGCTTATTAACTAGATACTTGTGTTGAGAGACACTCAGGCCTTTTGTGAATACATCTGCCAACTGATTTGTAGTGGAAATGAACTCTGGAAGAATGAGACCAAGCTTGAGTTTGTCCCTAACAAAGTGACAATCTTGAGTTTGTCCCTAACAAAGTGACAATCTATCTCAATATTCTTGGTCCTTTCATGATAGATAGGATTATAAGCAATTTGTATAGCAGATTTGTTGTCACAGTAAAGAGGAACAGGCTTTGCTACTGAAAAATTCAACTCACCCAATAATCCAACTATCCATGTTGTCTCAGCTACAGCTGCAGCCATGCTTCTGTATTCTGCTTCTGCGGAGCTTCTACTCACAGTGTGTTGCTTCTTTGATTTCCAAAATATCAAACCACCTCCTAATTTCACAGCATATCCGGTTATGGATCTTCTTGTATTTGGGCAAACAGCCCAGTCTGAATCACAGAAAACAGTCAACTGTGACTTGGAATGAGCAGGATAGAACAGACCCAGACCTGGAGAGACTTTAATGTATCTCAGAATTCTCACAGCAGCTTCTTGGTGTGATTGTTTTGGAATTTGCATGTATTGACTCAACACTTGTACTGCAAAGCAAAGATCTGGCCTTGTGATTGTCAAATAAATCAACTTATCAATAAGTCTCTGATAACCTGAGACATCTTTCAATTATTTATCTTCCACTTCTTTATCAGTTGATTCTTTCACATGAGCATCATACTCAACTGTGGTCAATTTCTTGTTGAATTCCATTGGTGTTGTAGCAGGTTTTGCACCAACTAACCCTGCCTCTGACAATAGCTCAAGTGCATATTTCCTTTGATTAAGGATAATGCCTTTAGCTGATCACATCACCTCTATGCCAAGAAAATATTTTAGATCACCTAAATCTTTGACCTTGAAGCTGCTATGCAAAGTAGCCTTGGCCTCATCAACCAGGTGTTTATCATTACATGTGATGAGTAAATCATCAACATACACCAGTATGATCACAATTCCTGTGCCCTCCTCCTTTGTAAACAGAGAATGATCATAAGCACTTTGTGCATAACCAGCACTAGTCAAAGCATCTGTCAATTTTATGTTACATTGCCGTGATGTCAGTCTGCAAACCTTCCCTTGTTCCCTTTCTCTGAAAACCCTGAGACAATGCCATGTAGACCTCTTCCATCAAGTCACCTTGTAAAAAGGCATTACTGACATCCATCTGTAGCAAGGCCAAGTCTTTAATGTTGCTATGTTGATGACAGTTCTAACAGTAACCATCTTTGCTACTGGTGAAAATGTATCATGATAATCAAGCCCTTCCTTTTGTGTATAGCCTTTTGCCACAAATCTGGACTTATACCTCTCTATATCTCCATTAGCTTTATGCTTTATTCTGTAGACCCATTTTGATCTTATAGGCTTCTTTTCTTCAGGTAGATCCACTATCTTCCATGTATTATTCTCCTCTAAAGTTGTGATTTCATCTTGCATTGCCTGTATCCACTGCTTGTCTTGGGAGGCTTCATAAAAGTTCTTAGGTTCAGTACTGGTTGAAAAAGCTGACAAATAGGATGCATAGGTGGGTGAAATCTTAGAATAAGACAGGTAATTTGTGAGTGGATATAAGGTGTTTCCAGAGAACTTCTTGTTGGTTATGTAATCATGCATCCATGCAGGAGGTTTTGGAATTCTACTGTTTTTTCTAGCAGCTACAGAAGGTGTAACATGTGGTTCAACAAGAGGTGCAATATGTGGTATGGCTATAGGAGGAACATGTGGTTCAACAACATTAGGAGAAGATGCAGGAGGAGCATTAGGAGAAGTTGCAGGAGGTAACTCTTGTAGTGACACAATATCATCAATGATGGGAACAACAGTGGAATCATCTGCAGTGGGTGTAGATAAGTGAGAAGGTATAGAAACCTCATTAGGAAGTGGCACACTATTGTCTATCCCAACTGGAAGCTCTCAAGTTGTAGGTTGAATGACAAATATATTACTTGAAGCATTTTTTCCACCCTTAAAAGGAAATATTATTACATGGAATACCACATCTCTACTCGCTAAGAATGAACCAGAATCCAAGTCATACAATTTGTAGCCTTTTTGAGTGTCAGAATAACCCAAGAAAACTGTTTTCCTTGCTCTAGGATCAAACTTGCTTCCTCTAGGCAGTACACTAGCAAAGCAAAGGCAATCAAATACCCTAAAGATATTCTATTGAAACTGGCTTCCCATATAACAATTCATAAGGAGATTTTTCATGTAAGACTTTAAAAGGCAACTTATTTATCAGATATACAGCTGTTAAGATGCAATCTCCCCAAAATTTGTGTGGAACTTCACTTTGAAACATGAGTGCTCTAGCCACATTTAATATATGCCTATGTTTTCTCTCTACAACTCCATTTTGTTGTGGAGTGTTAGGGCAACTACTTTGATGTATGATCCCCAACAAAGAAAAAAGATCTGTGCATTGAGAATTAAAAAACTCCTTCTCATTGTCAGTCCTGAGAACTTTGACACAAACACCAAACTGATTCTTTACTCTACACAAGAATTGTTTCAGTACTACAATGACTTCACTTTTAGCTTGCATCAAACATGTCCAGGTGTACCTACTAAAATCATCTACTATAGTGATAAAATAGAGCTTTCTGTCATAGGTAGGTACCTTGAATGGACCCCAAACATCTATGTGCAGTAATTGAAAACTACTATCAATCTTACTTGAGCTATCAGGAAACTGTAATCTACCTTGCTTGGCTAAAAGACAAACAGGGCAGCATTCTTGTGCATCATCATGTTTATACTGAGCTAATGCAGGAATATGTTGCATAAGGATGAAGAGTGGCCCAATCTCAAATGCCACAAGGTGAAACTATCCTGTTCTTTATTGCTGCTGCTACTGTGACTTCATCATCCTCTTGCAACCAGTATAGACCACCTGATTCTCTATCAATCCCCAACACCTTGCCATATTAAAGCCCTTGAAACAAGAAGAATTCTGGATAGAAATTCACTGAACAACAAAGCTCCTTTGTTATTTTTGAGACTGACATCAGGCTAAACTTAAATTCAGGCACAAACAACACATTCTTAAGTGTATGATTCTTAAGCACAGTTACACTGCCTGTATGAGTTATTGGACGCATATTTCCAGTAGGCACTTGTTCTCCATTATGCTTCTGAGTATCAATTTCCATAAGGTCATTAAGTACTTTTCTGAGAGGAGTAATATGATGCTCCAGAGTCAATTATCCAACTACATGACTTAAAATTGGATAATAATGTAGTTATACCTGTCATGTTGGAATGAAACTCACTTGTGCTTGCATTAGTCTCTCCTTGACCTTCTTTGCCCAACAAGTTCATGGCCTTCTCATATTGATCTTCTGGTATGAATCTTCTCTTTTGTTGATTAGTTCCTGCACTAGTTTCTTCAAGTATAGTATTGTTAGCAAACTTATTATTAAACTGTTTTGTATTAGGTCCTTGCCCTTGTGTTTTCTTCTTGCTCTTGAAACATGGTAGATATCCTCCAATCCTGTAGCAATCATCCATCACATGTCCCTTACAACCACACAACTCACACACAGATCCAACAGATCCAAACTGTGCTGGCTTGAAGTGATGTGTAGGTTGTTTAGGCTTAAAGTTTTGTCCTCTTCCAGCTAGCAAACTCAAGGAATCTCTTCCAGACTCAATCACACCTAGAATTCTCTGACTTTCCTCTAGAACAATCACTGCATATGCTTGGTTGACTGTCAACACAGGTGTTCTAAGGAGGATATCACTCCTTACATGACTAAAACTTTCATTCAGGCCCATTAAAATTGCAGTAGACGTTGATTACACAAATGTTCAACATAATCCTTCGATTCCTCACAATTACACTTAGATTTTGGAGAAATTAGGTCTAATTCATTCCAGGCATCTTTCATTTTCGAATAATGGACAGTGACCGAGTCCATACCTTGGGTTAATGATGTTATTTCCTTACTCAACTGATAAATTCTGGTAAGATTTGACTTGTGAAACCTCTCCTCGAATTCATCCCATAGACATTGCGCATTTGAGGATAAGATGATGCTCGAAATGAGCTCTGGTGCAACTGATCCATGATAGGATTATAGCATTGCACCAATCCCATTGCTTTGGAAGCTCGTCCTTGTACAAACTCCTCTTGCATGATCCATCAATAAACCCTAACTTGTTTCTCCCCAGCAATGCGAGCTTCATGGACAGACTCCAGAGTGTATAATTCTCTGAATCTGTTAATTTCAGTCCAATTAGCACGATTCCGTACATCTGATGATTGTAGATGTAGCGGATGTGTGTAATCAATTTGAGTTGTGTTTGTGAATTTACTTCTTCCATAGTAAACCGTAGCTTCGAGCTTCTCAACAATGGCGGTTTATAAAATCTTCTCTCAAATCGATTCTATCTAATCATTGCATGTAAAATTGAGCTGTAATTCAGCTTAATTATGAACTAAGTTCATCATGAATCATCGCATTGTAGAAGAGAAAGAAAATGTTTTCATTGATCTGAAGGAGGAGGAGTACAGGACTTGCCTATAACTGAAAATCAGTTTCTAAGTTTCTAAAATGTCAAACAGACCCCTCTAGTTTTATTCTATCACAAAATAGTAATCTAATAAAATTCAAACATGTTCTTCTTAAAATCCGTGCTAGTGAATCTGTAGGAACTAAAATCCAATCGACTTCCGGGTTCACATATGAAACATTCAGAAGCTCAGACGTAATCATGGCATACCCCTATTACAAAAACGTGGATGTAGAAATCTATCAGAAGAGCCCGGGCACAGGCGAGTTGGTAAGTGGCAATGTGATTGGGGTACAACCACTCCAACGTCGCGAGTTTGAATCTGTGTGGTGACAGTCTTTGCTGAAATATTGCAAGGGCTGTTGCTGAGTTAGTGTCCCGTTGGTCCTCTCCCTTGCAGAGCTGTCACTCGCGCATATCCTCGATTTACATCCCACCTGGCCAAGGGGCCTCTGATACATGTTGGGTTTCACACTTTCCCCTCCACAAAGAAATCTATCAGAAGTGCTGCCATCCACCTGCAAAATTCATCCCACTCAATTCAGATTCTCTGGAAAGCAGATGGAACCTAAACTATTTTTCAAGTCAAAAACTCAATTTTTTCTTAACCGTTTCCACAAAAATTGCTACTCTCATTGTCCCAGCTTATGTGAAGGGGTATAGATTCTTCAAATATTTTAAAATAAATTTTATATTTTTAAAAATTATACGAAAAATTATATAAGTCAACATAGCTAATGATTCAAAATAATTTTAAAAGTTTGAAAAAATTATTTGACTCTCCAACCAGTAACACCTTCATATAAATTAAGACAGAAGAAGTACTATAAATAAGTTACTATAATTAAGACATATTTAGCTATAAAAAATTATCTCGTTTCTAGCAGCTTGAACTTTTAGTTAACGTGCTCACATAACTAAATTAACATAGTAATAGAGCAGACAGAAATCCTCGGTGTTCAAAATATAAAAACAGAAATCCTCGGTGCTCAAAATATAAAAAATGTAGTAATTTAAGCTTCTTGTATTTATAGTCATAATGATAACAACTTTGCTTCTTGATAACGTACGTACTCCTTGTTTTACTTCATTCCCTTTCAAGCAGGAACAAACAGCACGTGGAGAAAGTAATTGGTCCATTTAGGAAAACTATTTAAACTTGTATGAAATTATCCAACTTGATAGTTTGTTATTTTAAATAAATTATTTATCTTTATTATCACTTAAATTTTATCATATCATATTAGTATTAAATATATTGTTATGAACGATAAAAAAATATCAACTTATGTAACAATCAATTAAGTTTGACCTCTAGCTTACCCTTTTTTCCCTCATCTTGGATTTACTTACTGCTCCTATTAATAATCCTATTTAACCCTTTACCCAATTAACTCTATCTAGTACCCTTTTTTATATATATAATATTGGAAACTTATTCTTCATATTGTTGGTGTATTTTGAAATATCGAAAAATAATTTAGTTTATTCAAATTTTATATTCATCAAATAATGCAGTGTTTATAATATAATACGATACATTACAAATCCAAACAAGCTGTAATTGGAGCCAAATGCATGTGTTACCAAATGAGCTCTATGCCTTTATTCGCAGATGAAATATTAGTTGATTCTAATTAGATTTTAAATTAGCAACTGAGGCTGTCACTGCCACAGTCAGAAAATTTTAACTACCTTTTACCAGATTGGTTCCAGTACCAGTACACCACCTTCTGCCACCTCATCCTTATCCCCTCACAAATCAAAGAAAAACGACTATATTCATGGATTCTGGTCGTGTGACCTAGTAATCAAAAAAATGAGAAGAAAATCATGAGTTTAAGGTTTAAATTTCAGCACAAGCAAAATTACTAAGTAATTTTTTTCATGTCGAAACCTTGATAGGCAAAGCTACCGAATACATGTATTAATAGGAGGTAAAAGACATCCAATAAAATAATCAAGGTAAGTATGAGCTTAGCCCGAACACCACCATCACTAAAAAGTTGCTACTTCTGCATACCTGAGCGTCCGAAAGAAAAGACAGTATTTTGTGATACGCTCTGTGAATGAAGAAAGCAGAGCAATTTTTTTTTTTTGGTTTACATATAATTTTGCATAACTGAAAATTTATCGCAATGAACCACAGTAGCAATTATCAATCCAACACATTATTATACGTAGATGTAGACAAATATAGCTTTCAGATTATACAATAAAATCCAACCACCCAAGGGAGAAAAGATGCACAATTACAATCATTCTCAGAGCCAACTGCAACACTAAGAGACAAATCTTCCTGAGTTCCTCTACCTCCACTATCTGAATGTAACAAAAGATGTTTCTCTTTCCGAAACAACACTGAAGAAATCAATAGTTATATAGTGGGTACAAAAGAATGGCTACGGCCGAAGAGTAATGGTACTGTTGCAGGAAAATTAGGCAACAATGCGGATTAAATATGGCACTCGATCGAATTGCTTCATGCGCCTTAGCATGCACAACCACCTCTTTGCTCCGTCTCTGAAACTGCCTCCGGAATGCCCTGGAAGTATCTGCAAAACAGAACAAAGATGATTTCAGTATATACAGGTCTTCTAGCTGACAAAATGCAGTATCAAGGGATCAGGAACTTAGAGTTGGTTCCATCTCTCCTACCAAATGCAACTTCACTTCCACATTCACTATATCATTTGAAGTCGATAGTCAACCAAGTTATCATTATTCAACTATTATATGAACCAGTACAGAAAACTAGGGGAAAACCATTTGACGCACAGCTGTCACGATTTCAGAAACAAGACAGAAATAATGTAAGATCATTACACATAAGGATGGATAAATTAATTTATGAACCCATAAATGAAGTTATCATTATTCAACAGAATCAACACTCAACGAGTGTAGGATTCAACTAGAAACAAAGCTTGAGAATCATCAAAGAACATTTATAAGTTCATCGTTTTGCAAACATTGCCTCCTTTGCAAAGCATCCTATCCTCCTTTTCTATGGCGCACTAATGCTATTAGTTGTCACATCTGTAAACCAGTTTATCACTCAATTTCAATCAACAAAGCCCTTATCCCAAATTAGTTGGTTTCGCCGATGCAAATCCTCTATATTCATTCAGCTCTACTATCCCTATTTCATTCTAATATGGGTACAAAATCGTCTTTTAGGTAAATTAGGGACTTCCTAAAACTAGAGGTTCATCGAATTCTCACACTTATCTCTATCCAAGCCTAATGTAACAATACTATTAGAGAACACACTTGTCCTTCAATCTCATCGATTGTGTAAGGGTTTCCAAAGAGGTTTATAATATCTGAACTCAGTGTTTCTGAAAGCAAAAAAGCACAACCAAGCAACAAGGTTCATGGAACTTGAAGCGAAACGTGAGAACTAAAGAGCGTAATCAAAATAACTAATTTTAGTATCACATACAATAATGTGGATATAATCCAACTCACCAAAATTGAGACTCAAAGAGCATGTCACTTTTCATTTGGATCACTTTGCGTATCATAAATTGAAGTGCATTGTTTTACTTGTGAAACAATAACCCCTCACTTCGCGTCGTCTCATTGCTTTAAGTGACAAAACCATGAGTTTAATGACACTGCCTAAGCCACTTTATCCCTTGACTTAAGCTTTTGATTTGGATCCTCAGATTCTTGAAGCCAAACTATAGTCAGTACCTTTGCACAATTATCTTCTCTCTACTTACTGTAATGTTGTGGGCTTCTCTTTCTACTAAGCTCTTTGAGCCGCTTGAGCTTCTTTCTCTCAACCCAGCGCATGGAGCTGGTCTATGCTTCTCTTTTTCACAAATTCGGCCCATAGAATCACTAATATTGCTCCAACCCAATGTTAGCTTGTTGAGCCTGTGAGAGTGGGTTAGAAGCTAGATTGGTTGGGAAATGGGCTAGTGGTCTCCTTATATAGACTTGGACAAGTCTCCCCTCAAGAGCTAGCTTCTAAGGTTGAGTTAGGCCTGAGGGTCATATCTTCACATGGTACCAAAGTCAGGTTCGTCTCTGTTTGGGCCTCGAATGGCATATTGTCCACGCTCTAGTTGGCGGTCTGGGCATGCGAGGTGGTGTTAGTGGGTTGGAGTCCCACATTAGTTGAGAAATGGGCTAGTAGTCTCCTTATATGGACTTGGGCAATCCTCACCTAAAGAGCTAGCTTCTGAAATTGAGTTAGGCCAAGGTCATATCTTCACACTAATTGGCCTCCCCCTACTCATGTTGAGCCTCCTCTCTCTCCCTAAAAGATGCACAAATTGAAGGGGGGAAAAATCAAAAACAAAAAAGAATCCTCACTCCATGTGTAAACCGTAGAACCGGTTACACGTGTGAGACGGTGTTGGAGAATGCACTTGTTCCTCATTAATTGTATAAGTGTACCCAAAGGGGTTCTTATTTTCCTGGATCACTCTACCGTTGCCTTGAGATTTTGGATTGGATGCTCAAAATTCTTTCACAAGCAAATAAACCTTAATTCTAACTTAGCTAGTACCTGTATGGATCTTTTGCATATCTAACTTAAAAACTCAACTCTTAATAAATGTTACTCAAAGATTCTAACAGCAACACTTGCTTTTTTGTTCTTCAACCACAGCAAAACTTGTTATTCTAACAAAGATCTACCAAGTACTGTACATAAGTCAGCATTTGACATGTAAGTGGTTCCTGTAAGCATCTTGAAGGACACCTTGCTCTCATATCCAACAATTTGCTATCATACACTGTAAGATTTATAAAATTTACCTCAGATACAAGAACAAATAGAAAGTACCTTCTGAAAATGTAATACTTGAAATTTTTTTGCACCATATTATCAACTAAGTTTTTCTACATCTTACATCATTTTGTGAAGATCTCAAATAGGAATTAATCTAGAGAGTTAAATGAACTCATTTCTACTAAGGTTTCCATTCTATCACAGTTCACCAATTTTTTGTGCCAAATGCACCGAATGAACCACGGAGACAACAGCAAGCAGTGCTGTCCCTACTCAAAAAGGGGTCTTTTGCTAGGTAACAGGTGTTACTTTGCAACTGTTCCCTGGAGACTGGAGAGAAGCAGGTGTATACTTTTGCTTACCTGGCAGATTTGGTCTTTGTTCACAAACCTCTTTGGAGTAAAGCAGGTAACGCCACAGGATGTAAGGAAGACCCTAATATGCTGGCAAGAGCAGAAGGTTGACACTTGATAAATAGAGTCTTGGAAGACTATCCCTATGTGCATCATTTGGACAATTAAGACTGTTTGGCTTGACGGAAAAAAAAGGTAGATACTTTGAAGGAAGAATAAACATATTCCCTTTGTAAAGTTTAGCTGTCTACAAAATCTATATTTTTGGTGTTAAAGCAACATTATAGAGAACATGTCGCAATTTTTGGATCTTTTGGGCTCATTGAGTCAATAGGGAAATTGTAAAATTCTGATCTCTGTACTACTGGAACCTTCTTGGTCCTGTTTTAGTAATATTACCTTTACCTTATTAAAATAAAAAAAGAGTCACAGAGACAAGGGCACAAGAGAAGCAGTGTCCTGAAGTATTTCTGATTCACCGCCGAAGCTATTTATTCTTCTGCCTAGCATGATAGATGTTCCGACCTTCAGAAGAGCTATAGCATGGTCTTGCTCTTCGTCTATGTTGAAGTGTGTGACCATCTGCTTGAGCTGTTAGAGAGAACACACTTTTATTTACATACTTATATTCTCAACACCACCCCTCAGTGCAGACCAGATTTTTTTTTTTTTTGTCATGGCCAAGCACGTGGAATTTTTTTTAATTATGAGGGAAGTGAGATTCGATCGCAGGACATCTGCCTACTCTAATACCATGTGTATGACCATCACAGATAAAAGCTAAAGTCGCTGGACAGAGCACAATTTTATTTACTTATATTCTCAACAGTCTCAAAATTAGTTTCTGCAAAACATTTTGCTTACAAAAGACCGACATACACAACTTTCTGATAAGTTTTTTCCTGCCCACTTATTATTCAGTCTCAAATAGGGTTGACATGAAAGTATGGAGAAGCTCTATGATTTAAGACATCTTTTGCATGTAACAAGGAGAGTTTCTCAGGTGGACCTTGGACAGTTTTCCTTGGAAATGTTTTCTGGAGAACCTTTTTCAAAATGTTACATGGAATTAAAGAAAAACAAAACATGCAAGCATAATTGCTCTTTCAAATATACAATGGTTAGTTTGAACCTAAAACAACTCTTAGCCTGTTGTTTGGCTTTTGATTTTTAATATGTTTTGCTTTTTTTCTTCTAAAAACTTTTTGAGAAAACAAAACCAAACAAACATATTTTCCATAGTCACAGACACTTCAAGTGTGTTTAGTATGACACAAGTCATTTTCCAAGGAAAATCTTCTCTTGGAAAATAAATTCTGAGGTTTGGTCAGTGAAAAATATTTTTTGAAAAAAATATATTAAAGATTAAAAATAACCTTAGTAAGTCTAAAAAAATATTGATGAGATTTTGAGTACTACGATTAATAACAATGACTTAAGTGTTAGTTGAAGCAAGTAATATAAAGTTTAAAGTCTAGATAGCTGCAAGGCAAATGACTTCCGCTCATAAGTTAGGTAGGTCATTTTTCTCCATTTTATGTTTCTATCAATTGAAAATCGGAAAATGACTAATGAAAAACATTATCCTGAAAAATGATTTCCGTTGTACCAAACACGCCCTTCCAGAAAACTTTTTAACAGTACCCCCTTAATGTTAGTTTCATTGTAGTCCGCTAGCAAGCATTTTTGTACTTTAATGGGGTCACATGTTAGAATCAATAAACTTAACATCTTCAGGCTCTCATCCCTTGAGTTAGCTCATCTTATTATTACCGCTAAGTTCCAAGGTATGTAAGCATCATATCTCATACAAGCAACAAACAGCAACAGTTTATATTCATGAAAATTCACAAAAACTCACATATCCTGCTCGTGCTCATTGGCCAAAGCAGTTTTTGCAATAGACAAGAATGCAGAATCAACATTTATATCCTCTTTTGCTGATGTCTCAAAGTAAGGTATCCCTTTTGAAGCACACCACTCCTTTGCTTTCTTCTCAGAAACCTGTTCAGCATGCAAAAGACAAATCAATCACAATATTGCAGAGAGAGAACATAAAAAAAAGGAAACTTCCATAGAGGATCAATCAAAAGCAAGTGTTACACACAATCCAAAGACCATGATTTGAAAAGTCTACCATTGCCATTGCCTTACCACTCGGCTATTTCCACCATCTATATCAATCTTGTTCCCCAGTAATATGAAAGGAAATGTTTTAGGGTCTGGTGGATTAGCCTGCATATCAATAAATTATGTTGGTTAATATGGATCACACAACTAATCTTAATTCAACAATCAGCAACATAATATTTGCGTGAGGAAATGATAATACATCCAAATTTACAACAGAAGTAGTCCAATTAAGATTTGGATGTATAGACTTATACGTGAAACTCTATAGATGCACAACATAATCCCAAATCATTTACTTATCAGGATCTTAAACAGGAAAGAAGTTGCAGGAATCAGCTACTTCTATAAAATACGTTGTGTTGTGCTTAGATTAATTTCTCTTTAAATCAATGCAGACCTGGCACAAAATAGGGCATAATGAAAGAAAAGAGATCTATATAAGCAATGCCAATGAGTTGGAATTAAGCTTTAATCATGCCAATATGTTTTATTTTAGGTCCAATATTTTATAGGAGTCTTTTAGTTTTAAAAACCGGTCAGAATCTCATATTAGAAGATACTCTTTTCGTCTTGTCAGCAATCTATACACTAGTAGAAAATATAGAGAACTTCCAGTGCTCTTTATTTTTATTTTACATAATATAGGACAGATATGAGCTTAAATAGAGCAACATGGACTAAAATAATTCATATGACCAACCCCAACTTGCTTGGGATTTGAGGGTTAGTTCTGGTTGTTGCCAGCAAGACATACATTCTTTAGTTTAATGATGATATGAAATGAGCTTAAATGAAGAAGTGGAGATTCAAATAGCCAACCCCAACTTGTTTGGGACTGAGGCGTAGTTATTGTTGTAATCTAAATGAAAGAGGTGTAAAATGTCCATTTCCCATTTTTACAGGTATCTTATGAAGGACAAGCAGCTAGTTTCTTTGTTGCTTTTTCAATTCTAACTCTCCTCATCTTCTAATAGCAAGGTTGAAGCATTAAACACATGATTATAATTTTCCCATAAATCCTTCAGTAAATTTGTCAAATCATCTCTCGGACTTTTGCACATTCTTCGTCTCGAAAAGCATTAAATATTTACATGTTCCCCACTTATATGGAAGATTATGGGTAGTCAACTAACATATGCAACCTAACAAGACTTTGATTGATGCACCTACAACAACAATACCCATTTATGGCTCTTTCTGTTCTCCCTTTCTCTTCAATTGGTTCACAAATCTGCTCCATGCTTAAGCAAAAGAGGACATGTAGCGTAGAAGATGAAGGGCATTTCTATTAACAGATAACCAGTTTAATCTAAGAAATGCAATCTTTTAGGACATTCTGCAATTCCCTGTTTAATTCCTAATTATGTATACCTTTATTTATTGGTCTTTTGAGTATAAGTTGCTTACCATCAAAACAAACAATGCACCTAAATTAGTTCTAGCCCCTAAATAAAAATATGGAAAATAACCCCCATCAGGATTCGAATAAGACATGTACATCCTAAGCGTCTCAGACGCGTTTGCCTACTTGTTGATAACATGACTCTTAGCAATGTATGAAACAGTCAAGATACCCTAAGCCACTCAACAAGAAAAAGCCAAATGAATCCACGGAGAATAATCACCCAACCTGTTTGAGAAATTCTTCATGCCAATTGTCAAGGTTATCAAAGGATCGCATTACATTGACGTCGTAGACCAAAACACAGCAATCGGCACCTCTATAAAATGCAACTCCAAGACTCTGGAATCTCTCTTGGCCAGCCGTATCCCATATCTACCAAACCAGAACAAAAACACATTCAGCAAACACATAACCCCAAAATTGTTCAGCTACTCTTATGCATTTGAGCACATAAAGACTTTTCACATATCAATAGGCAAGAAACCCACTTGGAGTGTAACAAGCCTGTCATCAATTTGAAGCTCCTTTGTCACGAAATCAGCTCCAATTGTAGCTTTATATTGCTGACTGAACTTCTTGTGCACATATCTTTGCTAATAGTCAAAGACCCACATGCACAACTACTTTAAAAAAGCATAATGCAATATACATTAAATAAAAGAGCTGAAAACAAGAATACATATAGTAAGTATTTGCAATGCCATTAATAAGTTACCCAAATTCTGAAAGCTAATACTCGCTCCATTTCAAAATAAGTGGTGTTTTAGACTTTTTGTTTCAAACTAAGAGGTGCTTTAGGATTTCAAAAACTTCCAAAATTACCCTTAATTACATAATCAACAATCATTAATAAGTAGCTTTTCTTTTTCTAGAAAGAGGTAAAATTTAATTAAGGATAAGTTAGTAAAAACACTCCCAGACTTTCTACGCTTGAGTAATTGAAGGGGGTGTGTCCAAGCTAAAAACTCCACTTATTTTGAAACGAAGGGAGTAATAGAAAACTGAGATACTCGCAAAACCCAATTTGTTAAAAAAAAAAAAAAGAAGAATTAAGGTTGACCCCAAAAATTAGGGAATGTATTAGAAAAGGATACTGGTTCATTAATGACGTTTTACCAACCCTGAAAACAGAAACAAAAATAGAAATTAAATTAGCACTATATGCTGCAATATTTTGCGAAATGACTAGCATGGGATCAGAAATTTCTCAAATTGCAGAAAAGGGGAAAAAAGGAACGTACCCACTATCGCCGAGGACGATGACTTTAAGCAAGGTTCTTCTACGAATAGACATGGCGAAAAAAGGAAATGAACCCTGTTTGTTTCCCCTTTTGGAATTTGGGATTTCAAATCTGGGGGTTGTAGAGAGAGACCAGAAAAAAGCGGCGCCAATTTCGATATTTTTTTTGTTGGACAAATAAGCAAATATTAGGGTGTGTTTGGACATCATTATGTAAGTAGTAGTAATTGTTACATTGTGTAATTATCATCTTTGTAATTAGGGGGAATCCATATTTACTTTTGAATTACTACTTTACATGAGATGAGATGGTTTAAATTTATTCTCCGTTAATATTTGGGGTGAAACCTGTCATTATCGTTATAAAAATGTGTTAGATTTGCTCTTATTAACTATATATACACATTACTAGTGATAGAAGTTATTTAACATGTGAGCATTTTTTACTAGGAAAATGATAAATTTTGTCTTTCAACTATGCTAATTTGTCTAAATTTTCCTTAAATTTTGTTAAATAATTTAAATTTTATCAATATTTTCTTAATTACTATCTCTCATCTCTCTAAAACAATCACTAATGTAATAACATATTCCTTCTCACCTTTAAAAAGTGGGAAATTTTTAAAGTTCAAAAGTCAATTTAACTTTTTTTTTGTAGTTATATATTATCTCTTGTCCAGTATATTTTTCTTATAGTTATATATTACCTCTTGGCCAGTTATAAGTATCATTTAAGATTTTGATATATTGATTGAAAATTTATCTATAACATTCATAAGAATCATTTGATTAATTACCAATTTCGTCTCCTTCAAAAATCTATTTATCTCTCCTATTATACTTTTAGATCATTTATTAGAATAAGGATAGACTTTTAAAAAAATAATTAACGTCATCGATTTGTAACACTATACTTATTTTGAACCAAATTGGTTTGGCTAAAATTACATTTATTTTTAACACTTATTTTAAACTAATTAGTTGCAAAATAGGGATTGTGTAGGGCGCATGATTAGCCTTTCTTGCTAACGTGCAGCATGACGTTCAATCCATGGCAAAGGGGACGGGACGAAAATTTTACGAGATTTATCCATGGATCGGAATAAGGATGAGGTGAATAGAAGGTTGGCTTTACCAGCAATGGGTGAACGAGAGAGTGCAACAAAAACCCTACCCAAATCACCGGCGGCGCCGATATCGGCTAGTCCTACAGTGATAGAAGTGGGATCTTCGAGCTCAACACCAGTAAGAAAGGATACAGAGCCATCAATTAACACAATCGGATGGAAATCTACTGGATGCGGAAATTGGAGAGAACAAACCATGGGCTAGCTTATTTGTGACGAATCGTACTGCAACCTCGGGGCATAATGCATTGGTGGTGTATGTGGTAGGTGAAACCCCTTCTTACTCATACATAGCGAGATTTTGGAACACTATGGCAGACCCAACCCTGTATAGTCTGTGACATAGGAGTAACAATTGAGGAGGTGCATGATCAATATATTCATGCAACAATTAATGATAGGGCAACTGATTTTCATTGCTGCTTGACTATAGTTTATGGGAAGAACACCACTGAGGAAAGGAAAAGTTTATGGGAAGGGATACTCAGACTGGGACCAAGCATCACTGTTCCTTGGTGCATCTGTGAAAATTTTAACACTCCATTACTATGTACAGACAGAATAGGTGGACAGGGAGTTGCAGTTCAAGAAACAAGAGATTTACATCAAGTGATAGATACTCTGAACCTTGCTAATATGAAAGCATCGGTGAGGTTGTATACATGGTCAAATGGACATGTATGAAACACTATTATAGAGCGTTGTGTAATGATTTATGGGTTATACAACATGGACATCTCACTGCTCAATTTAGAGAAAATAACTTCTCATATCACTCACCCATCCACATTGAGCACCACAAACATAATGGAGGAGCCAAGAGACCATTTAGGTTTCTGAACATTCTAGCTGAGCATGAGGAATTCCTACAAGTAGTGGGGGCTATATGGAGCACACAGATGCAAGGGAGTGTCATGTACAAAGTATGGCAAAAACTCAAGCTTTGTACGGACCCCTTGAAACACCTAATGCAAAACCATATGGGTAGTTTTGATAGGAGAGAGCAGGAAGCTAGGGAGAAACTGTAATTTATTTAGACACAAGTGACTCAGATATTGTGCAATGGTGGCTTAAAGAGGTTTAAGACATGGGGATCCAATGTCCCCCTATTTGTTTGTACTCATTATAGAATATCTGAATAGATGCCTCAGTACACTAAAAGAGGAACCTGATTTCAACTACCATTCCAAGTGTCAAAGGCTGGGGATTACCCACTTATGCTTTGCTGATGATCTCCTCATGTTTACAAAGGGAGATTTAGGATCGGTCCAATTATTAAGGTATAGATTTGATATGTTTTTTGAGGCATCAGAGTTGAAGGCAAACATGCAGAAAAGTCAAGTCTACTTTGGAGGGGTGGATAATGATACAAAGCAAGTAATTTTATCCTTACTTGGGTATTAGATAGGTGAGTTACCCTTCAAATACTTGGGTGTGCCATTATCTACAAAAAAACTTACCGTAGCTCAATGTCAACCCTTGGTGGATAAGATAAACTGCAAGGATCACATCATAGATGGCTAGGGGGCTATCTTATGCAGGTAGTGTACAGATGATTAGATCAGTTTTGTTTGGTATTCAGGCATATTGGTCCTAATCATTTTTCTTGCCACAGAAAGTGATCAAACTCATAGAAGCAACTTGTCGGAGTTATTTATGGACAAGAGAGACAACTATATCAAGGAAGGCTCTAGTAGCATGGGAGAAAGTTTGCCTTCCTAATATTACAGGGGGTTTAAACTTCATTAATCTCAAGATATGAAACCAATTAGCTATATACAAATTGCTCTGAACCCCTAGTCAACACAAGGAGAAGTTATGGATTACTTGGGTGCACACATACTACATCAAGAATCAAGACTGGCTGACAATGGAGGTACCAAACCAGACATCTTGGATGATCCGGAAAGTGTTTCACATGAGGAATTCTGGCCAGTACTTGCTCATCAACAACAACTAGTCAGTAGAGGCAAATTTCAGATTAAAGGTTCTTATAAGATACTGAGAGGGGATGCCATAGCAGCTCCATGGAGAGGACAAGTTTGTCATAATGTTGCTTGTGTAGGGTTTTGTTGGGTTCAAAACACATAAGTAGGCACAACAGAAGTTTAAAATTTTGTTTACTTACCCCAACAATTTCTTCTGGTATGGTTATATGACAATCAAAACCTGTAACATAAAACAAGAACACTTACAGGTTGTAATATCTGGAGCCTTTACTAAAGGGTGGACACGCGAATGTAATTGCAAGCACCTTGATACGGTGTATTCCTCTATCAAGAAAGCCAGGAAATCTCGGCAGAGGTTTGAGAGAGTTTTATCCTAGATTCTAAGTCTAGAATTTGCTTATGAGAATTAGTATGTGAAATGAATGAGATAGGTGTTGTATATATAATGGATTTTAGGTCAGAAAACGGATTAGGGTTGGGCTCTAAGCCTGGCCCAAAAATCGAGGTGCGATTGGCGATCGGGCCCATCGCTGGGTAGCCGGGCGCCTACGCCCGTAAAAACGTTCCTCATTTCGTTTATATATTCAACACATCTAATTAAATTCAAAATCCAATTTTGACTTACTTAAATAATTTTCATCAAATAGAAATTATCTCATAGTTATTATCAATTTAAATATCTCGATTCCAAATCGAATATTTTATAATTTATCAATACACCCTTAGATCGAAGAGACAATCGACATAATGTGACTCTATAGGCCTTCATATATCGACACTAATCCAATTAAGGTCCATACGGAACTCCTAGACTGCACCATACGACGAACTCAATATATGAAGTACGTTTACATGAATCCAGCAAACATAACCTTTATGTGAGATGGTAAATTCCTTTCATTCACGACACACTCGATCAAGCTTAGGATTTGCATGTGTCTATCCAAATGGCTTGATCACTTCATCTCATCTATATTAGTCGACAACTAGACCATATTCTAAATATGTCTCTTGCATTGGCCAATGACTTGGTCGACCTAATATCACTGAGAAGTTGAGTGCTCTCTCGAATATCCAATCGAGGAATGAATCCTATTTTTGGCTCAACTACCACCTTAGTTTACATCATAATGCACCCAACACAAGTTGCGTCTTATCCTATAAGGAGTTTAAGCTTAGGACATGGTCAAAGTACATTACTCTGTAAACAAGGTGCGTATTGACCTCAAGTCAAAGGACCTTTATCTCCCACACGCTGATAACACTCCAGACATGTATAACAAATAGTTTATTAGCAGGGTATACCAATACTTTCCAAAAGTATTCATGTGTCCATCACGAGTAACCATTACTCATAGCAGGTGAGACATGCTACATTCTCCAAGAATGTGATGCAGACCACACGTCGACTTATAACATACAATCGATATCTCATTCTCGATGATCATTAGTCGAAGCTATTTTGAGAGTTATGCTCTATAATCAATATATCACTCTATTAATGGCAACGTAAGCTCAATGGATGCATATTAATGAATAATTACAAACAATCAAATAATAATTCAATAATTGCAAATGCCATAAATATTAATCTTATTAATAATACAAATATGTTCAAGTATATTATGTCCCTAATATAGATTGTCTTTAGGACATATATACTTTCAGCTTGTCCTAAACATGTGTTTATTTTATGGGTGACTTTTCTTGATAGGATGAGAACAAAAGACCTGCTACTGAAATGGGGCATGAGAATTAATGGTACTTGTGTTTTATGCAATAATCAGCCTGAGACCATCCAACATGTTTATTTTGAATGCACCTATTCTCAGGAGATATGGAAGAGGATATTGCATTGGTTGGGCTGGCAGAGGAGTATATTAGCATGGGAACAAGGGTGGAAGTGGGTTTTATTCCCATTTGATTTTGAAACTGTTGATAAAGTAGAATTCCGTTACAACCCGTTTGGTTGCTTGAATTAGAGAATTAATTATCTCTTCATTAAATTCAAACATAACCAAATACTACCTCATTAGATTACTTGAATGAGATGAATTAGTCTCTTCATTTAATTCGCCATAACTTATACATCTGATTGCAATTTTTGCATCTTCTTATAAATAATACTTGAATAAATTATGCAAATTTTTTTGTTTTATTTTATGTAATATGGAATAAGAATATGTGAATTAATGATGCGGAGATTAAACTAACTCTTCAAAGATAACAATACCTTTTAATTGTTCTTGTCTAACAATAATCTTTCTTATTGATCATCGAATAACAATCATTCATTATTAATCAACAATATAACAGTTTATGTATTACTAATCATCATATAAATAATTTCTACATTATTAATTTCTGCCTAACTCAGCGCTGCACCAAACAACCCTTTAGTGTAACTAATATGATCAATCTCTTATGTTGAGACTTGAGATGATTATGGCGGGGATTGGATCTTCTCCAATAGCCTTTTCCGTATTTGATATGTGGCATGTGTACAGAATTCATTAAACTTGAACCCTGAACCCTCTCTATAATATATAAATAACAACAATGATTACTAGATTGAGAAGCAATGAAGAACAGTAGTCAACTTGAACTACACCATCAATGTTGGTAGAAGAGAAAGTAAAATGGAGAAAATGAGAATGCTTAGCTTCTCATGTATTGATCACAGTGTTATATACAAGTGCTTAAAATATCTGATAACAAACTCTAACATCTTCAAAGATAGTATTACTAACTACTAATCACTCTAACTAAAGTAAGCTTAACCATAGATAACAGATACAAAATACATTAATTCTCAATAATGATATTATGGATTATAATTTTGCGGGTATACTTCTTGAAAAACGAGGGATCATCTCTTGCTTTTCCAAAAAAAAATAAAATGAAAAGATAACACATGGAATATGTAGCTATTAATATTTTTGGTTACATAACTTGAAAAGTTATCATGATAGTTTGTTAGGGAGCGTTTTGCCTCCCAATATAAGATATTTCGATGCGAATCCGAATTTAATTAGCTTCTAATGCACGTACCAAATATTAAGTGAGAAACAAAAAAAAAATTATTCTTAAAAAAGAATGAAATTTGGAAAATCTATTTTTGTAGATGAACTCGCAATACTGTATTTCATATATTAAGAAATAATGAAATTTAGAAAATCTATGCATGTAAATTGTTGGGTTTTTTTTTCTTTTGTTTACTCTGTTTTAACATTAAAACTAGGATAAATAATAAATATTATCTAAATCATAATTACTAATTATACACAAGGCATATGTCAAATACCCCATTGAGGAGTAGTGGATTAA
The DNA here is from genome assembly GCA_029783415.1 of Anisodus acutangulus. Taxonomy (NCBI): domain Eukaryota; kingdom Viridiplantae; phylum Streptophyta; class Magnoliopsida; order Solanales; family Solanaceae; genus Anisodus; species Anisodus acutangulus. Next base: position 40,862,333 of record CM056505.1, read on the forward strand.
AGGCTACTGAAGAGGATTCAATTCCCTTTCGATAGCATGTTGGAATACAAATAGAGTCTCCATAATGAAGAATTGTCATTTCTGATACAATATTTTTTGGAATAATTATTCTATATATTGATTAGGGTAACAATGTTATCAAAATTGACCACCTTTAAAAATTTTATAAAAAACGACTCACTTCCTCCTCCTCCTACTCCTCTTCTCTCTCTCTCTCCCCCTCTCTCTGATTTGATGGTGGTGAGCGAGGTGGTCGGAGCTCCATCTCGTCGAGGGAGAGATAGAGATGAACGGAGAGGGAGAAACCTATACCTTTTACGAAAAGACTTACAAAACGAGAATTAGAGGCTTCGAGGGCAGATTGGAGCTTCAGTAACCCGCGAGAAAGGTCCAATTTGGAGTCTCTGTCGAGGTGGCATAGTTCTCGAACCAACTAATCAAGGACAGAAGCGAAGGTAGAATGAAGGCACTGAGTTATAGTGTCTGTTCCGACGCGGGAGTTAGGGTTCAACTGCGGCAAAGCCGATCGAAGCTTCTCGAAGATCGAGATGATTGTAAATTTCTGTAGCGATGAGGGTTCGAATTTTCTCCAGGAGTTGAAAGTCCATTGCTGCTAGTCGGAGAGGTATTGAGCTCCGTTGTTGTTGGTGTTGGAGTTCTCCGGATAACGAAACTCCGACGATGGTTGGGGGCTGCTGCTTCGTCGTTGGTGGTGTTGGAGTTAGTTTTTGTATAATAGTGTATATGGGTGTATACATAACTCTTATACACTATGATACATTCTTATACATATACATAATGTATTTGTCTTGTATAAAAGTGAAATTCTTATTCAAAATCAGTACAGAACTATGTTTTATATCCACTTATACAATATTGTATAATTGTGTATAAATGTGTGTAAGTGCGTATTTTCGTGTATAATATTGTATAATTATATTTTTTTAGTATATATACCTACACATTATACACTTTCATAACTTATATACATAATGTACTTGTCTTTTGTATACAAATGTATAACATTGTATAAAAGTGTTTTGGGGCTATATTTTTGCAACGTAAGTTTTTGGTTATAGTTTTGCAATATAAATCAGTAGAATTGTACTTTCTCCCATATTTTTTTACCACACGATTTAAATTGCAAGTTCGTTTATGGTAAATGAAAAAATTACTTTCGCGGCGAAAGTTTCGCCATCTTTTCCCACACAGAAAAAGGACTATATGAAGAGTTCGATTCGATTAACCATCCGTAGCAATAATACTGATATATGCAACTTCAAGAATAAAGTAATATACTCCATAACTTATAATAATTAATAATTAAAGTACATTGATAGCATACTTCTTTTGTTCTATCAAGATGTATTAATTAAATTCTTAAACAAAAGTATTATAGTTCTGCAACTAAATAATGCAGTAAGCAAAGTATAATTAACGACAAAAATTATCATTAATAAATCATATATAACGCTATCTACATATTATATTTCACATGATTATGTACGACGAGTAAGCAATTAGAAAAACACTTATTATTTCCCCCTATAATACACATAACAATGTTTCTTAATTATGAAACTAATAAAGTCTTGATCGTTCTCCTCAAGAAGATCACCACGAAGAAGTTGATACATTCAAAAAGCTAACTGTTGGCATTTCATTGCAGTAAATGACAAAGGGGCTTTCATGGTTGTGTATGCCTTCATATGTGGTTATCAAATAGCTAGAATCATTTCCATCTCTTTCTACCTTCTTCTTTACTTTGCAATCTCCACTCGAACACTTGTAGTAATTCCTGTTTAGTTTCCCCAATTTGTAAAGAAATCATTAGTAATTTAGTTTCCCCCTTTTGATGATATTCTTGTGCTTCAATTTCAAGTAAACTGTATAAATTCTTAATGTTCATGTAGCTTCAATTAAGCCATTTCAGTCCACTAGCTATTATAAACTAATTGTTAAAGCTAGTTAATGAATAAAACTAGCCAAGTTGGTGTGAATGAGAAATAGAAGGCAACCTTTCCGAACAGTCACCAACCTATTCCGAAGAGGCACCTTCAAGGCTATATAAACTAAGGCAATGCCTCATTTTAAAGATACCAAAACCAAAAATTTCTGCATCTGAAATTCTGCATTCTTTTTCACAAATAAAACTATCGAGTCTTACTGTGTTTCGTTGCCAACTTTGAGTTCGTCGAAGTCGAAGGCGTTTGACGTACCGCTACTCCTGCGACAGGTATATCCGTTTTATCCTGGGAGGAAGTAATCCATAACCTCGGGTCCAGTGAGGGGATTAAATTCCTTAAGGACACACAGTGAATTACGTGGTCTCGGATATTTTCTTACTTACGTATTATTTTTCCAGCCGCTTTTCCTGGTTTTTGTCTTTCCGCTTGTTTTCTGCTTTTTCCTGATTTTTGAACACAGGCACAACAACAAGCTTAAGGAATTTAATCATTATTTCGTGTTCATTTGTTCTTGTTTAACAATTACAGAACGTTGTCGGAAAAAAAAAATGTATGTTGTTTGGAGACTAAAATCTTCGGATTTTCTACTCCGGTTGAGATTAAAGTTTTTATAACTTTCTACTCCTTTGGGTACTTGATTTGAAGATATACAAACTTCATCAAGTATACAACATACAATTTACGGGGAAAAAAAAGGTGTATGTTTGTTGTTTCGATGTAACGAACTTGTATGTTGTTTGGAGACTAAAATCTTCGGATTTTCTACTCGGTTGAGATTAAAGTTTCCATAACTTTCTACTCCGTTGGGTACTTGATTTGAAGATATAAAAACTTCATCAAGTATACAACATACAATTCTTGGAAAAAAAGGTGTTTGTTGTTTCGTGTAACGAACTAATATGTTGTTTGGAGACTAAAATCTTGAATTTTTACTCAGGTTGAGATTAAAGTTTTTATAATTTTCTACTCATTTGGGTACTTGATTTGAAGATATAAAAACTTCATCAAGTATACAACATACAATTTCTTGCATTTCGCTTTCAAGGATTTTAAATCTGTTTGTGTAACCTTGATTCGGTTTGAAGAAATAAAATCTTCACCATTGTGTATTACATCCGCTGTCAAAACTGATTCGGTTTGAAGTCTTCACCGCTTATTAAACTTTTTATGTTGCTTCGCTTATGCATGTAAATGGGAGACATGACTCCAAATTTGAATGCCATCAAGCATCGCCACACTAGCCCCCATATTTGGTTCTACGAGCAATGTTGCGTCCTCCATCAGATCGCACCAAAGACCGCCCGGCAGAGAAGCCTGGAAAATTCACCGGAATTGATTTCAAACGATGGCAACAAAAGATGTTCTTCTATTTTAAACCTCCAAAAGTTTATTAAGGAGGTCGTTCCGATTTTGCCGGAATCAACACCTGAGAATGAACGTTTTGTTGTAACTGAGGCATGGAAGCACTCAGATTTTTTGTGCAAGAATTATATTCTTAGCGGACTGGAGGATGATCTTTACAACGTCTATAGTAATGTGGAAACATCAAAAGATCTATGGGATGCGTTGGAAAAGAAATATAAAACAGAAGATGTTGGATTAAAGAAATTTATCGCTGCCAAGTTTCTGGACTACAAAATGGTAGATGGCAAGTCTGTTGTTACTCAAGTTCAAGAGTTGCAGGTTATCATCCACGATCTACTCGCTGAAGGTTTGGTGATTAGTGGGGCGTTTCAAGTTCTTGGCGATAATAGAGAAGTCGCCTCCTTCATGGAAGGACTTCAAAATTACTTGAAACACAAGCGAAAGGAGATGACACCGGAGGATCTCATCGTCCGCTTGAGAATCGAGGAAGATAACAAGGCAAATGGAGAAGAAGGCAAATGTGAGATCAACCATAGGGGAGCACATATTGTTGAAGTCGCCCCAACTAATCTGAAAAGAGGAAAAATGCATCGGGACCAAGGAGCTATCCCAACAAGAAGAAATTCAAGGGAAACCGCCACAATTGTGGAAAAATCGGACACAAAATTGCAGACCGTCAGGTTCAAAAAGGTAAAGAAGAAGGCTCAGGCTAATATGGTTGAAACAAACGAGGAAGTTGATGACTTGTGCGCTATGTTGTCTGAGTGCAACTTAGTGGGAAATCCGAAAGAGTGGTGGATTGACTCTGGCGCCACTCGCCACATTTGTGCCGTTAGAGAAGTTTTGCTTCATATGCTCACGGCCCGACGATACCATATATATGGGAAATTTGCAACGGCCAAAATTGAAGGTTATGGAAAGATACTGCTTGAAGATGACATCCGGCAAGGTGGTGACTCTTAACAACGTCTGTCATGTTCTGAAATTAGGAAAAATCTAGTATCTACCGGACTTCTAGTAAAGAACGGTTTTAAGTGTGTTTTTGTTTCGACAAGGTTGTAATAAGTAAGAACGAGATGTACATAGGAAAAGGTTACCTCACAGAGGCCTTTTCAACCGAATGTAATGGTCGTTGCCAATAATAATAAAGTTTCTGCTTCGTCTTACTTACTTGAGTCAAATAATTTATGGCATTCACGTTTAGGACATGTCAATTACAGAACCTTGCGAAAAATGATTAGTTTGAAAGTATTGCCTAAGTTTGAATGCAATCAATCAAAATGTCAAATCTGTGTTGAGTCTAAGTATGTTAAACATCCTTATAAGTCAGTTGAAAGGAATTCAAGTCCTTTAGACTTAATCCATACAGATATTTGTGACATGAAGTCAATCCCATCTCGCGGTAGAAAGAAGTATTTCATAACTTTTACTGACGATAGTACGCGGTATTGCTACGTTTATTTACTTAATAGTAAAGATGAAGCAATTGAAGCATTCAGCAATACAAAATCAAGTTGAGACTCAACTTAACAAAAGATTAAAATGATAAGGAGTGATAGGGGCGGTGAATATGAATCTCCTTTTGAACAAATATGTTTGGAATATGGCATTATTCATCAAACAACTGCCCCTTACTCGCCACAATCAAACGGAATTGCGGAAAGGAAAAATAGAACCCTGAAAGAAATGATGAATGCCTCGTTAATAAGTTCGGTTTACCCCAACTTGTGGGGAAGCCATTCTAACAAATAGCCGAATACTCAATCGAGTGCCCCATAGCAAAACAAAATCTATTCCATACGAAAAGTGGAAAGGAAGGAAGCCCAATTTGGGATACTTCAAAGTGTGGGGTGTTTGGCCAAGGTGCAAATTCCTAAACCCAAAAGGGTAAAAATAGGACCTAAAACCATTGATTGTGTTTTCATAGGATATGCCACAAATAGTAAGGCATATCGATTTCTGGTTCACAAATCGAGAAAATCCCGACATTCGTAAATACGGTAATTGAATCAGATAATGCCGACTTCTTTGAAACCATATATCCGTATAAAAGGAATGTGAGTCGTCTAGCAAAGAATCTAAACGACCTCGGGAAGAAACAAAGGAAAATATTCTGATGAGGAAAACCGAGACGCAAAGAAACGCCAAAGGATGTCTACTTCATTTGGACCAGAATTTCTAACATTTTTGTTGGAGAATGAGCCTCGAACCTTCAACGAAGCTATGTCTTCATCGGAAGCTCAATTTTGGAAAGAGGCAATCAATAGTGAGATAGAATCCATCTTAAACAACCATACTTGGGAATTGGTTGACCTTCCTCCAGGGAATAAACCTTTAGGTTCCAAATGGATTTTCAAGCGTAAAAATGAAAGTTGATGGAACTATTGATAAATATAAGGCAAGACTAGTTGTTAAAGGGTTTAGACAACGAGAAGGTCTTGATTACTTTGATACATACTCGCCTGTAACGAGGATTACATCAATTCACGTGTTAGTAGCGTTAGCCGTGTACGGTCTTGAAATCCATCAAATGGATGTGAAAACAACCTTCTTAAATAGAGAGTTAGAGGAAGAAATTTACATGGAACAACCTGAGGGGTTTGTAGTTCCAGGGAAAGAGAAGAAGGTGTGTCGACTTGTTAAGTCTCTTTACGGACTAAAACAAGCACCCAAACAGTGGCATGCAAAATTTGACCATACAATGCTGTCAAATGGATTCAAGATAAATGAGTGTGATAAATGTGTCTACATTAAGAACACTCCAAACCACGTAGTCATTGTTTGTTTGTACGTGGATGATATGTTGATAATGAGTAACGACATTGCTAACATAAATGCTACTAAGCGCATGCTTGCTAGTAAGTTTGATATGAAAGACTTAGGAGTTGCCGATTTAATTCTGGGAATTAAAATCCATAAGACTCCTCAAGGTCTAGCATTGTCTCAATCTCATTATATTGAAACGGTACTTGAAAAATTCAAGTATTTGGACTTTAAAGTTGCAAAGACGCCAATTGATATGAACCTTGCTCTTGCAAAGAATAAAGGTGAAAGTCATTCTCAATTGGATTATGCCAGAGTGTTGGAAAGTTTGATGTATATCATGAACTGTACGCGACCTGATATTGCATGTGCTATAAGTAAACTAAGTCGCTACACTAGTAATCCCGACCAAAAACATTGGCTGGCAATGAAACGAGTTTTGGGGTATTTAAAACATACTCAAAACTTTGCTTTGCATTATAACAGGTATCCTACAGTTATTGAAGGATACAGTGATGCAAATTGGATCACCGGTTCAACTGAAACTAAATCCACAAGTGGATATGTTTTTACCATAGGTGGAGGAGCAGTGTCTTGGAAGTCATCCAAACAGACATGTATCGCCCGCTCTACAATGGAATCTGAGTTCATAGCTTTAGACAAAGCCGGTGAAGAAGCTGAATGGCTCCGGAATTTCTTAGAAGATATTCCATTTTGGCCCAAACCGTTGGCTCCTATATACATACATTGCGATAGCCAAGCGGCAATAGGAAGAGCCGGGAGCCTTATGTACAACGGAAAGTCTCGTCACATACGACGAAGACATAATACCGTTAGACAACTACTCTCTAGTGGAATTATCACAATTGACTATGTTAAGTCAAGAGATAATGTGTCGGATCCACTAACTAAAGGCCTAACTAGAGAGGTAGTTGAAAGATCATCAAGGGAATGGGACTATGGCCGAGGACAAGTCATCGTGGACGGTAACTCTACCTAGAAGACTGGAGATCCCAAGATCTAGGTTCAAAGAGATCAAACAAAGTCATAAATGACGGTTCAACATTGTCACAATAACTCTTTCGTCCAGTCTCGTGATGAGACAATGTTCGATGCAGGATAAAGCATTGCGGCTTTTTAATGGTTCCTAAGTTTGGTACAGGGTATATCAAATAGTGTATCTACGGGATGACACATTTAGGAATCACCTATGTAAGTGTGAAGTGTAAGCCGCTTCAAGGAGAATTATGTAAGGCCAATTCTCTACGCACTTATGAACCAGGCAGTGTTCATGGCTGAAACGAACAAAACAATGAGAACCAAAGATGGTTAAAGGGTTAATTGTGTGACATGTGGTTGTCTAGGTATACACCAAAGCTCGACGGTTCAAGGATATCACATCTACCGATTGACCGAGTATATCCGACATATGTTCACTACGGAAAGTTCAAAGAGAAATCTACTTATCCAGATGCGATTAATCATTGCTTACGAATCACACAGTTTTTTGTCATGCATGTTTTTCATCATATAGCCATTCCCCATTCATGTGGGGGATTGTTAAAGCTAGTTAATGAATAAAACTAGCCAAGTTGGTGTGAATGAGAAATGGAAGGCAACCTTTCCAACAAATACCAACCTATTAGAAGAGGCACCTCTAAGGCCATATAAACTAAGGCAATGCCTCATTTTAAAGATACCAAAACCAAAAATTTCTGCATCTGAAATTATGCATTCTTTTTCACAAATAAAACTATCGAGTCTTACTGTGTTTCGTTGCCAACTTTGAGTTCGTCGAAGTCGAAGGCGTTTGACGTACCGCTACTCCTGCGACAGGTATATCCGTTTTATCCTGGGAGGAAGTAATCCATAACCTCGGGTACAGTGAGGGGATTAAATTCCTTAAGGACACACAGTGAATTCTGTGGTCTCGGATATTTTCTTCCTTCTGTATTATTTTTCCAGTTTCTGTTTTTCCTGGTTTTTGTCTTTCCGTTTGTTTTCTGTTTTTCCTGATTTTTTGAACACAGGCACAACAACACTAATATCGAGTTTTTTAGTAGGACAGAAGTTCTCCACATTTTGTGTTAGTATATGCAAGTCTTTAACAAGACTAAACAACTCTTAATGAATTGTATGCCTAATAAAGTAATAGGACTAAACTTTAATCACAACTAATTAGTATCGTCTATTTTACGACTTTTATCTTTCAATATTGTATCCTATTTTTTATTAGCTCTCCAAGATTCTAAAAATTTATTAGTGTTTTGATACAACTTTATTCGGTGTGATTTTAGATAAAATGAAAAGTTTTCAAAGTAGGTCAAAAGAATCTAAAATTTATATGTAGATTTTGGAATAAATTCGATAGGTACCGACAAGAATGAATGCAGCACATATCTGCATCATTCGTAGACTTTACTAGTCCAAGTCTTCAAGATACACATTGTAAATTAACAAGTAGGTCCTTAAGAATATCTTCTCCCTTTACTTTAAGATTTATTTATGTTTCATTCTTAATGTTTGAGTTTGGGGATGAAAATGCTAAACGAAAATAGAATTTATAACTATAAATTTCATCACCGATTTGTTATTAAATTATTCATAACTAACAAATTTTTTAATAATCTATTATTAATCAATCACTAAATAGAATTAGCGATAAATTTTATTATTTTGATATACAATTTATCCATCGTTAATTTTTATTTTTTAAGTGGCGAAACAACATTTTCAGAATCACGTGACGCAAGCGCAGTTCAATCAGACCATATTTAGATGATAATTGGGCCACATCATGTGTATATATATTGAATAATTTTTTAATCTATACATTTTGTCTCTGTCTAGTTCTCTATGTAGGCCTAAAAGTAGATTGGATTCAATGCAAGTTTGAGATTATAATCTTACTAATTGTATGTTATAAGCAAACATATATATCAACGGCTTCTGGCACCCAATAATTGGCTTTGTTATATTTAGTACAATAATCCTAGAATATCTTTCTAAAATAGTCCACCTTCAAAAGCAAAATAGTACATACATATTATTTACCTTAGATTTGTGTTGCTTTTCACCTTCTTTTTCCCATATTTCCTCCATTTGTATCCATCATCCAATATCTCACGCTGAGTCTTTGTTCTAAAAGCAATAACATGTTTTTCACCCTTCTTCTCTTTCTCTACCTCCATGCTTGAATTTCTATAAAACACCAAAATCAATCAAACTAGTAATTAAATAAATAAACCAGTAAAATCATTGAATAATTATCAATACTTATTATTCATCTACTTATGGAGGTGAAACTACAATTTTGCTTGTGGATCTGGTAAAATCCAATAGCTTTCACCTAAACCCTATAGTTATTTTTAAAAAAATCACTTAATATGTATAAATAATTTAGTCAGAACTCAGTAACCTATCTTTTCTAGAATTCTGAATTATAAACTCAATCTTAACTCCACCCGTCTACATAGTTTAGTGACTTACTCATTCATGTGAATATTTGTTGGTGTGGCATCAAATGAACTAGCTGATGAGGAGTTTCCACTATAGGTACTAGTGCTTATCTCCTGCTGCATGAAAGGATTATTTTGTGAATAAAGTGAAGCATTATAGCTATTATTTGAGTTGGAATATTCTTGATCACCATAAACCAACTGATCAAGAAATGAAGTGTCAAAATCTTGATAATTATTGTGGCCATGATCTTGATTCATGTTGATGAGAGGATCATGAAAAGAAAAATTAGGGTTTATAGTTTGATGAGAAATAATATTGTTTGTTTCTTGGAAAGTGGAAGAGCCAAACATGGTCTAATTTTTTTAGAAGAAGCCAAAGAAGAAAGACTAGAGAGAGTCTTGATAGAATGATGTGGTTGTGTTTAACTAATTTGAGTGTGGTTTTATATAGTCCTATTGCAGATTGTGGGGAATCTCTGTCTTTGAATATGAGCTATATATTGCCACCTTCCTAGCAGTATCTATGGAGTTTCTTAAGCAACTCTTTTCACGTATCATTTTTCTTATGTCATCATATGACGAAATAATTAAGTAGTAGAAGTTTGGAGCTTCTTTTTTGGGCCAAAAGTATATTAAATTAATAACAACGATATCCACATATACCTCTTTAATTGAGAACTTGATGCCTTCCGATAAAAATTGATGCCTAATTATACTCCATTTACATATATAAAGGTTAGTCACCTAATAGTAACAAGAATATATTTGAAGGTGGTGGTCTTGAATTTTGATCTAGTCTTGAGCTGAGGGTCTCTCGGAAACAATCGCTCTACCTATCAAGATAAAGGTAAGGTCTGCGTACACTCTATCCTCCTCAGACCCCACATTATAGGATTTTACTAAGTATGTTGTTGTTGTTTTATCGGACATCAACTTGATGAGAGCTTGAAAAACTCGAGTAATGACTGAGACGTCAATTATTATACCACGTATGCAAAAAACAAAATATTGATAGCCAGGGAAAGAGATTGACCTTTATTTATAGTGAGTGCCTACCTAATTACAGGACAATAGGTACATATAATAAAATTTGTAGGTAATACTTAAAGTCTTCGATATTTTTCAAGTTTCATATTTAAATTATGTATATTTCTATTACTCCGGAACTACTATACAGTCAAACCTCTCTATAGTGACAGCGTTCGTTCGAGAATTTCATGGCCGCTATAGTGAGGTGTTGTTATATATGTATACAGACATTTCATGTTTGGATCTCATTTAGCCGTTATAAACTAAAGTACATAAATAATTATTTTTCTATACTTTTTATGCTATAAACGAAAATAATATACTTGTTAATTTTAAAATTTCAATTGATTTTCATATCTCATAAATTAAAAATTAAAAAGACTAATAAATTACAAATAAATTCATGATTAGTTATACTATACTGATAAAGAATTGAAATATAAGGAACATATGCATTTAAAATTAATTGAGAATTTAAATACAATTTCAATTTTGACGTAAGAATTCTACAATTGTAGGTTGTTTTGTAAATTCCAGTCTCTTAGCAATAATATAACGCTTGAATTGACGAAGAATTTTGTCCAAACTTTTAGCAAAAGGGAATTAATAGCTTTCCCTTGAAGACTGTCTAAGAGCTTAACATTTGACTCTTCTATCTCATCCCAAGTAGCAATAGGTTAAGACTCTTCGTCAACACTTTCGTTGTCACCTTCTGTATCTGTTGTCTCTTGTTCTTCCACTCCAATCATTTGTGCAATAAGCTCTTCATCGGTGTAAGTTTTAAGGATTGGAAGAGTTGTGTCAAACTTCGTATAAGTAGTAGCACCCATTGCTTGATTGGTGTTATGAGATAAGATTTGTGCTATATAAGTGATGACACACTACCAACCTCATCAACAAGTTCTAAATTTTCACTATTTAATATTGGGTTTTTCATCTGTAGGTAGAATTTCGGTTTTGTTCCAACAAGGGAGAATACATTTCTACCATTGTAGGTTGTTTCGTAAATTTCAGTCTCTTAGTGATAATATAACGCTTGAATTGATGAAGATTTTTGTCCAAACTTTCAGCAAAAAGAATTCAATTTTTCCTTTGATGATTGTCATAAATATTTTGATATTTTATTTTTTATATATAATATAATTCTTACAAATATTATTACACAATATTTGATTATGGCTTATTACACGATGTTTGATTATGGTTGTTATAGAGAGGTAATTTTATAAAGAGTGCACCGCTATAATGAATGACATTGCTTTTATAAATAAAATGTTGTTATAGAAAAGTAAAATATAACATGAAAAATTAATTCCGGAGAAAATCAAGTCATTACAGTGAGATATTGTTATAGCAAATAGTAATTATAGAAAAGTATGATGGTATATGATTTTTTAAGGATAAAAACACGCGCACGTGAGCACCCACGATAAGAGAAGCAGATTTTCATACTACCTAAGTACCTCTAGTCCATATTTCCTCATTTAATTTATGGTTCTGGCATAACTATAAGAAGTTGAGACATTTGATAGTTTGTCTTATATACGATTACATGTCTAAACTGCCCCTTATCCTTTCTTGTAAAGTCAGTTCTTCTATATGAAACTTAGAATCAACATAGTAAGTAAAGACGAATATGTATGATAAAAATTATTGCGTGAAATAAGTGAATTTATCCGATTAAAGTATTCTTAGGTGGTTGAGATCAAATGATTTCCTCAATATAACTTAACTCCGTCAAATCTATATGAATACTGAAGCAACATAAAATATGTATAAAATGATAAATTATCTCCTGATTTCCAAACGAGACAAGTAAAAGTTGACATCTATTTTTAGTATAGTGGATAAATAAAAAATGAAAAGTAGTAGTCAAAATGGAAAATGTAACTAATTAGTTGTGAGTTCAATAATATTCTTCGGATGAGAACAATAGTCATTGTTAATTTTGCTCCTTCATTATAAGATGGTGGCCAATGAAAATAGTTCAAACAAAGTCTTAATGCATTCATTATAAATTATCAAATGGTGCCTAATTAATTAATCAGCAATAGCCCCATTCAGGGGCGGAGCTACCAAGGGCCGAGGGTTCATCCGAACCTCTTTCGATGAAAAATTACACTGTGTATACAAGGGCCGAGGGTTCACCGGATGGGGCCCACTGCCAGATTGTTGTCCACCGGAACCGCCGCGTTTTCCCCCGCAGTTTTTGCCATTATTCTTACGATTATTTTTGTCGCCACCATGAGCATGGTTTTGGCCCGAATTATCAACAAAACCCGAAGAATTTGTGGAGGACGTCATCATGACTACAGGGCTTGCTCAGTCGCATTCTTAGCCAAACTGGCTTCTTCCAAAGTAAGCATGGAGCGGGCTTGATAAAAAGCTGGAAGTGGATTGGTTTGACAAAGGAGAGTTCCAACGCCATTATAGGCCTTAGAAAGGCCGGCAACCAATTGTAGAACCAGACGATTATTTGTCACAGGTCCGCCAACGTTACGGAGTTGGTCTGCCAACTCTTTGACTTTCTTGCAATATGCAGACACGTTTGGAAATTCTTCCATGCAAACTTGAGAGAATTCCTGCTCAAGTGTGACAACATGTGAATGTTGGTTATCTTGGAATATGTCACGCAATCTATTCCAAGTAGCCATAGCCGTAGTGTCCGGCTCAATGATCGTCTGTAAGATGTCAACCGAAATAGTGGAATAAAACCACTGGAGAACGGTAGCATCAAGAGTAATCCATAACTGAGGATCCTCCGCGGGAATAGGTGCAGCGGGAGGAATTATGTAATGGATGACTTGATGGGAGACATCGTGAATTTTAAACAATTCCGCCCGCGTCGCATATTGGACGTTTTCCATCTCAAGAACAATAGGGATGTTGTTCTTGATGTTAGAAACCATGAGGGCAAGATGAAAATTGTTCTTAGACATAACGAAAGAACAAAGGGAGAAGAGGGGAAATTTGAGAAGAGTTGTAAATAATATCACGAATTCTGGTGAATGGGGACGGAAAACGGAGCCGGTTGTGGCTGAGAAATGGCACAAAAACCGAGAGCAAGGGCGGAAGCAAGACCTAGTCTCTTGATACCATGAAAGAAATAATCCCCTTGATTATTTTCATTAATTGAAAGACTATATATACAAGTTACATATTTTCATAATAGGAGAATCATATTCCTATTCTATTCCTAAAACCTTATTCTACTTGGATACTACCTATACATTTATGGTAATACAATAATTATGGTAAGTGTACAATACTAATTATATTACAACATTACCTAAACTAGGATACTAAATATTTACCATAAATTACATGGTACAATTCAGCCAAACCCGAGAGTAATTTGGAGAGCAAAGTCGAGACCAATATACATATGTATATTGTGTGTATATTGTGTATATTTAACACACACCTGCAGTCATAGCGGGCGATCTTCGAACGCTAAGACTATCCCTAAAATCTTAAAAAAAGACCGAGGAAAGACCATTTGTAAAGATGTCTGCAATTTGATATCTTGACGGGACATAACAGACGCGTACATGACCCCGAACAACCTTTTTACGGAAAAAGTGAATGTCCATCTCGATATGCTTAGTGCGTTGGTGCTGAACCGGATTACCAGAAAGGTAGATGACATTAATATTATCGCAATAAACCAAGGTTGCCTTCTAAATGGGACAATGAGGCTCCAAAAGCAAATTACGTAACCAACATGATTCTGAGACCACATTAGCCACTCCTCGATATTCAGCCTCGGCACTTGAACGGGATAGAGTCGACTGACGCTTTGCTGACCAGGAGACCAAGTTGTTGCCAAGAAACATACAATAGCCCGACGTAGACCATTTGGTGTCGGGATAGCCACCTCAATCAGCATCTGTATACGAGATAAGTGTGGATGTCGATGAAGGATATAAATGTAACTCATAGTCAAGGGTACCCTGAATATACCGAATGATGCGTTTGAGTGCATTCATGAGCTCAACTCTGGGATCATGCATGAACAAACACACATGCTGGACAGCATACGTATTATTTGGTCGCGTAAAGGTAAGATACTGAATGGCCCATATAAGACTGCGATAGCGGGTCGGATCCTCGTAGGGTACGTCGGCTGCAGCACTAAGCTTGGGCTTTGTATCAACTGGGGTGGAAGTGGACTTACAGGATGACATCCCAGCCCTCTCGGTGATCTCAACTGCATACTTCCATTGAGACAAGAATAATCCATCGGAATGACGAGTGACGGCAAACCCCAAAAAGTAACTCAAGGGCCTTTCATAGCAAACTCAGAGCTGAGCATGGTCATGATAGACTAGCGTAAGGCATCAGAAGAGGCAGTCAAAATAATATCAGCCACATACAACAGAATGTAGGCCAAGGACGAACCACAACGGTAGATGAACAATGAATTATCTGACCTGCTGTGAGTGAACCCAATAGTCGAAACATAGTCAGCAAACCTTGTATACCAGGCCCGTGGAGATTGCTTAAGCCCATAGAAGGACTTCTTCAACAAACAGACATGATGAGGATGTTTGGGATCCCTGAATCCCAACGGATGATACATATAAACTTTTTCCATGAGATCACCATGTAGGAAAATATTCTTTACATCTAACTGATGAATAGGCCATGCGTTTTAAAGAGCCAAGTTGAGTACAGTGTGAATGGTAGCCGGCTTGACCACCGAACTAAATGACTCCCCACAATCCACCCCAACCTGATGAGTCTTACCATCACCCACAAGCCGCGCCTTATGTGGTGCAAATGAACCATCTGAATTTTCCTTGTGAGCAAAAATCCACATAGACCTAATAATATTAATACCAGAAGGACGGAGAACCAACTCCCACGTCTTATTATCAATAAGACCATTATATTTATCGGTCATAGCAATTTTTCAATTTGGGCCATTTAACGCAGACACGTGAGTACGGCGTAAGAGTGATTTGAAAACATTAGAATTTAAATTAAAATGTCTATTTGGTTTAAAAATACCCCGCTGACTACGAGTGACCGGTCTATGACTTGAGGAAGAAGTAGGCAAATTTTGGGAATTTTCTAGGCTCGGGATGGACTGGCCAGCAGACAGTGGGCCTGCTGGCCCAAGACGGTAATCTGGCGCTGGAACTGGACCAGTTCCAGAATTGGGCTAGACTGGCCCAATCGCTAGAACTGATTCAGTGACGGTAGTATGCGAAGGACCAGTGGGGTCAGCGGGCAGTGGGCCCGCTGAAGAATTTTGGGTGCGGGACATGTCCGAAAAATGGTGAGTAATATACAGGGATATACCATCATCCAAAAAATTATACGAACTAGGCTCAGGAGTATTAACTTTAGCAAATGGAAATTGGTTTCATAAAAAATTACATGGCGATTAATGATGATTTTATTGGAGGATAAATCAAAGCATTTGTAACCACGATAATTAGACGAAAAACCCAAAAACACACGCGGAGTAGACCATACCTGAAGTTTGTTAATTGTGGTGGACGGGAATAACGGATAACACAAGCACCCAAAAACCCGAAGATGAGAATAAGAAGGAGTCTTATTATATAAAATTTGAAGGGGGGAAGAATAAGTCAGACCTTTGGAAGGAATTATGTTAATGAGATATGTAGCCATTTAAAGAGCATGATGCCAAAAATATGGGGGTATGGAAGCATGAATTAAGAGAGTGCGGACAATGTTATTTATGGAACGAATTTTGCGTTCGGCTTTCCCATTTTGTGAAGATGTATGAGGACAAGAAAAATGAAAATTGATCCCATTATTAGCACAGAATTCCCGAAACACCCCATTGTAATATTCTTTGCTATTATCACACTGAATATTTTTTTATTTCTCATTCGAATTGGGTTCTAATGAATGCTCTAAATTTTAAGAAGACGGAAAAACTTGAGATTTATTCGCAATCGGAAACGTCCATAAAAATTTAGAATAATCATCCAAAAAGAGAACATAATACCGATGACCCAAAGAACTAAGAACAGGAGACGTCCATAAGTCGCTATGAATAATATCAAATGACATTAAAGTATGAGAATTTGAGTCTACAAATGGCAACCTAACAATTTTTTCTAAAGAACAAGACTGACAATTTGGAGTACTATTCGTACCCTTACATGAATAAAATTATTTTTATGTAATGACGACAAAATAGAAGATCCCGGATGACCAAGCCGAGCATGCCACAAGGAAGGAGCAAGGGCTGCAAACATTGACGACTAGGCTGGACTCGATGGACTGAAACCGGGTGTGATAGGATAAAGATCTCCCCTACAATCACACCTCATGAGAGGACTCCCCGTCTTGAAATCCTTCACAAAAAAACCAAAAGGATCAAATTCAACAGAAACAGAATTGTTAGTGGTGAATTTTCGGACAGACACTAAGTTTTTAATCAATTTTGGGGCATGTAAAGTATTTTTCAAGATAAGGGGTGGATTGGGGGAGACAAAGTTTTATGACCATAACCCTGAATTGGAATAGAGTTACCATTACCGACAATTATACCACGAGGGTTGCTCAAATTGGAATAAGATGAGAGAGTACCTTGATCGAAAGTCATGTGTGTCGTCGCACCGGTGTCCATGTACCAATTTGGATCTGATTGCGTCAACCCAAGCGTGTGCATTGCGGCCTTAATGTCGGTGTGAGTCGGTGTGGGGCCTACTATTGAGAATGCTTGTATGGGTCGAGGCCCAAGCAGTCCACCCTGCTGCCCCGACCCAGTGTTGAACCAAGAGGAAGATGCCTGATTGTTGGGCCTGAACTGGGGTTGTCCAGCCCACTATCCGTTGGAAGGCCCTGGAAAATAAGAGTTGTTGGGCCACAACTCACTGCCCCAACCCCACTGCCATGGGCCCCACAGCTGGGACCAGTAGGGAGGTGGCCCACTGTTGACCGGATGGGGCCCACTGCCAGATTGTTGTCCACCGGAACCGCCGCGTTTCCCCCCGCAGTTTTTGCCATTATTCTTACGATTATTTTTGCCGCCACCATGAGCATGGTTTTGGCCCGAATTATCAACAAAACCCGAAGAATTTGTGGAGGACGTCATCATGACTACAGGGCTTGCTCAGTCGCATTCTTAGCCAAACTGGCTTCTTCCAAAGTAAGCATGGAGCGGGCTTGATAAAAAGCTGGAAGTGGATTGGTTTGACAAAGGAGAGTTCCAACGCCATTATAGGCCTTAGAAAGGCCGGCAACCAATTGTAGAACCAGACGATTATTTGTCACAGGTCCGCCAACGTTACAGAGTTGGTCTGCCAACTCTTTGACTTTCTTGCAATATGCAGACACGTTTGGAAATTCTTCCATGCAAACTTGAGAGAATTCCTGCTCAAGTGTGACAACACGTGAATGTTAGTTATCTTGGAATATGTCACGCAATCTATTCCAAGTAGCCATAGCCGTAGTGTCCGGCTCAATGATCGTCTGTAAGATGTCAACCGAAATAGTGGAATAAATCCACTGGAGAACGGTAGCATCAAGAGTAATCCATAACTGAGGATCCTCCGCGGGAATAGGTGCAGCGGGAGGAATTATGTAATGGATGACTTGATGGGAGACATCGTGAATTTTAAACAATTCCGCCCGCGTCGCATATTGGACGTTTTCCATCTCAAGAACAATAGGGATGTTGTTCTTGATGTTAGAAATCATGATGGCAAGATGAAAATTGTTCTTAGACATAACGAAAGAACAAAGGGAGAAGAGGGGAAATTTGAGAAGAGTTGTAAATAATATCACGAATTCTGGTGAAGGGGGACGGAAAACGAAGCCGGTTGTGGCTGAGAAATGGCACAAAAACCGAGAGCAAGGGCGGAAGCAAGACCTAGTCTCTTGATACCATGAAAGAAATAATCCCCTTGATTATTTTCATTAATTGAAAGACTATATATACAAGTTACATATTTCCATAATAGGAGAATCTTATTCCTATTCTATTCCTAAAACCTTATTCTACTTGAATACTAACTATACATTTATGGTAATACAATAATTATGGTAAGTGTACAATACTAGTTATATTACAACATTACCTAAACTAGGATACTAAATATTTACCATAAATTACATGGTACAATTCAGCCAAACCCGAGAGTAATTTGGAGAGCAAAGCCGAGACCAATATACACAATATACATGTGTATATTTAACCGGTTAAAATTATTTTTATGTATATTTAGTAGACATTGAACCCCTTGGCTTTTTCGTGTGTTTACTTCTTTATATTCTCGAACTCCCTTAGTAAAAACTCCTGGCGGAACCTCAGAGTTTTGACGATTCTACATAATTGACATCGTAATCTACCTATTCAAAAACCTCGTTATAAATTGCAAAACTTAGAATGATTTTGGAATTTAAACATGATACCCTAACCCCTAATCTGGTTGTGCATGTTTACCATTTACTTGTGTCTTTTATTTTTACAAGTGAAATTCGCTCTAGTGATAAAGCACATCTGCACCACCAGTTGATAGGCTGAAAATCGAATAGCGTAAAAAGAAAATGAGAAGATTATTGATCTTTTTGATGGGGAAAAAGAAAAGAGTAGAAAAAGTACACAATGTTTTTGAAATTATATATTTACAATCCTATCTCTCCTCGTATGCCCACACATCCGTCACAACATTCTCATTTTCGTAACTTTCATCTTCTGAACGTGAGAGTTCTTAATTGCCCAACACTCCGCACATACAACATAGTTGGTCTAACCACTATTCGGTAGAACTTGCCTTTAAGTTTCGGTGACACCTTCTTATCACACAAGACTCCAGACGTGAGTCTCCATTTCATCCATCCTGCACCAATACGATGTGTGACATCCTTTTCAATCTCTCCATTTCCTTGGATGATAGACCCAAGACACTTAAAACTCCCCCTCTTGTATGACATGTGTGTCAAGCCTCACTTCCACACCAACTTCATGCATTATGACACTGAACTTGCACTCCACGTATTCAGTCTTGGTCCGGCTCAACCTAAACTCTTTAGACTCTAGGGTTTGCGTCCAAACCTCCAACTTAGCGTTAACTCCGCTACGAGTCTCGTCAATCAAAACTATGTCATCCACAAATAACATACACCATGGCACTCACCTTGGATATATCGCGTTAAAACATCCATCATCAAGGAAAATAAAAACGGGCTAAGAGTTGATCCCTCATGCAACCCCATCACAACTGAAAATTGCTCTGAATCTCATTCCACTGTCCTTACCGGGGTCTTGGTTCCCTCGTATATGTCCTTGATCGGCCTAGTGTACGCCACAGGTACACCTCTAGCCTCCAAGCATCTCCATAAAACCTCCCTAGAAACTTTGACGTAGGTCTTTTCTAGATCGATGAACACCCTGACATGAATCCGAACTGGTTCTCCGAAATAGACACGCCCCTCCTTACCCTCATTTCCACGACCCTCTCCCAAGCTTTCATCGTGTGGCTTAGCAGTTTAATACCCATATAGTTGTTGCAATTCTGAATATCTCCCTTATTCTTGTACAGCGGAATCATTGTACTCCTCCTCCATTCTTCGGGCATTTTTACCGTCTTAAACACGACATTGAACAACTTAGTCGGCCATTCCATGCCAACCCTGTCCGCGCTCTTCCAGAATTCACCGGGATCTCGTCTGGTCCGTCGCTCTTCCCTTGTGCATCCTACGGATGGCACACTTAACCTTATCCACCTTATACACCTACAATACCCAAAATTACGACTCCTCTCTGAGTACTCCAAATCCCCCAGTATATTTCCAATATAATTAGTTTCACGTTTGACCTAAAATTACAACTAATTTTAAGCCTTCCGAAGAAGATGTTATTGATTACCAATTTTGATAAAGAAATTAATTTGCTTAGTTTTTAGCTTATCCGTATCTTGACTTAACTCGTAAATAATCTTAGCCTCCACTTAAAATAGATGAATTTGGTCAACTGTTTACCGAAATGTCAAAAAAATCTCCGCCATACCGAGACTAGAAATTAATAAGATATATCGAAACATGACTAATTTTATGACATTTCTAGTCTATATATCTTTCCATCATTTACATGTTGATATTCTAAAAGGTTAAATGAACCCTATCGGCTATTATCAAGGATATCCATTCATTCTCTGAGAGTGAAATTAGAAGGTCCGAGGAAACAAGGACATCACTTGACTTTGTAAAAAGCACATTGCTATAGGTGTGAACATGACCAAAATGTTCCATTTTTGTCACAAATTAGAGTTATTTAGTTGTGAACGTGAGAAAAATGTGCAATTTTTGTCACAAATTAGGGTTACTTTGTTCTGAGCGTCAACAAAACGTTCCATCTTTGTCACTAATTAGAGTAAGCAAGCTCATACTCAGAGGCGGATATGCGTCGTTACATGATCGAATTCGTACTTTCGATATGAAGCATAAATTTATGTGTACAATTCACTAAAATTGCAAATAATAACAGTTTTGAACTCATATTTTTAAAAATGTCATGAGTTCAATACTAAAAATCTTAATCGTTGAACCCACAAAAATTAAATTTTGCATTCGCCTCTGCTCATACCAGATTAGTTAGATCAAGACTAATATTGTCCTAATTTAGAATTGTTCTAAGAACCGTTTAATTTAGGAACACACATGTAAGGGCGAACAAGGACATCACTTAGACTTGTAAAATACGCATTGCTATAGGTGTGAACATGACCAAAATGTGCCTAAATTTGTCACAAATTAGAGTCATTTCGGTGTGAACATGACCAAATGTGCAAACTTTGTCACTAGCTAGAGTAATTAAGCTCATGCTAGAGTAGTTCATATAAGGGATAAAAATTTTATTGGAGGTTAAACATGATAGAGAATATGTATGTATTCTCCATATATTTTGTAATTATTATTTTAGTGTAATTATGTAAAGTAGATATTCTCATACAATTAGGATTACAATTGTAAAAACACACACATATATATATATGTAATTCTCCTTGTCTGGAGTCTTCTCATATATATATATATATATATATATATAAGATCAATGGCTATGATTTTGGAAGACTATCCTAATAATTTCCTAACTATATGCTAATCATTCTATCATACTAATTACATAATATTCTCTTTAATTACATAATTGATGATTTTACATAATGGAAATAATTAAGGATAATTATATCCATAATGATCCTTAACAAAATCAAAGCTATGAGCAAACAAGGAACCATCCATGCAATTTTCGTTAATTGACATGAGCTACAGTATGTGAACATATGGCTAAATATCTTTTTTTTTAAATCGTTTTATACTATTAATGCCCTTGAATAGCTACAAGTTCTTGGCATTGTATGTTAGGCAGACAGTTCTTGTACTTCAAGTTTTGTTCTTTTATATAGTTGTATTAATCTAATCTAATAAAATTCAGGCATGATGGTGATACTTTCACAATTGTCTCTATTATGCTAATAATAATATAATTTTAATTTTGGTATACTAATGGGCCAAGCGAAATCTGTGGACCTTGCACAATTATAGATCCCATTAGCATTTAGCTCTGGGAAACTGAAATTTACGTGGAATAGCTTTTCTAAGGACCGGTGTTTAATTTTTGACCTTGTTAAAAAGTTGTACAGAAAGGTGGGAATTTTCGCAGAATTTTCCCTCCTCCTCCTCCTTCCATTTCCCTTCTTTCTTCTCATTTTTTTTCCCTTTAAATTAACTTATTTGTGGTTGGGATAGAGTAGGCAATGTTCCATTGAGCTTATATTGTCTATCCTTAATAATTTGATTAATTAGTTCGATTGGAGAAAATTGAAAACACTATTATTGGGTTTTGTTGAGCTTGAAAAAAAAGACTTTTTGAAGAAAATAAAGTGAGTATTTTAATTTTTTGAAGGTTTAGGTTAAATCTAACTAGTGACAATTGTTGGATTGCTATTAGAAAGTTGTATATCAAATTTAAAGTCATTTTGAGTTGTTTGGATCAATTTTGAAGCAAAAACATATTGGTGAATTTTCGCACAATATTTATGGTGATCAATCGTTAGGATTTCAGCTACAAATGTTGAAAATATTATGGTAATCCGTCAGAATTTAACCAAAAAACATGATGAATCACCATAACTTGTTGTTAAGGCAACTCCTTATCAATGTCAAGTAAGAAATCCTAACAATCCCTAGAATTGCTTACATATCCTGATTGTTAAGAGTCTCACATCGGACATGAAATGAAAACATGGACTATTTATATGGACTTAGACAATCATCACCCTACAAGCTAGCTTTTGGGGTTGAGTTAGGCCCAAGATTCATTCTTTACAAGATATCAGAGTCGGACCCATTTCAATTTTTTGTTCACCGATGTTGGGCCCCAAATTATATGAAATGGAAACATGAACTCTTTATATGGACGTGGACAATCCTCACCCTAGAAGCTAACTTTTGGGGTTGAATTAGGTCCAAGATCCATTCCTTCATGGTATCAGAGTCAAACTCATTTCATTTCTTTGTTCACCGATGTTGGGCCCCCAAATTATATTGTCCACGCTCCAGTTAACGATGTCTGGGTGTGCGGGGGAGTGTTAAGAGTCCCACATCGGATATGAAACGGGAACATGGACTCCTTATATGGACTTGGATAATCCTCACCCTCTAAGCTAGCTTTTGTGGTTGAAGAGTCCCACATCATATATGAAACGGGAACATGAACTCTTTATATGGACTTGGACAATCCTCACCCTACAAGCTAGCTTTTGGGATTGAGTTAGACCCAAAATTCATTCTTTACACTGATGAATCACCATAAATCATCCTGACAACACTCAGGAGCGTGTTTTGACCAGTGTCCGGCATGAAAGCCAATATCCCAAGAATTTATTTATGCAAATTCCTCTCTGGAAAATGGAAAGTCCCAATTTTTTTCTTGATTAAGGCCTTCTGTAAAAACGAGCCTAAAAATCGATAATAGAGGAATGGTAAAATCCTCTCTACAATGAAACTATCTAAATATTGGTTGAATTCAAGGGTGACTGAAATTAACCCGTAAGAATATGATTCGCTCAATCCATTCAAATTTGTTATTTATTGACATAATTTAATTATTTTGCATGTCCAAATATAATTTAACCCGTCCATTTAACATCCCTAGATAAACTAATGCTGAATTGGATGCTCATCAGCTAGCTTCCTAAATCCTAATTCAATTGAGTCATATTTTACACAAAAACATCATTTGACCTAAAAACACGACTATAATTGGCCAGTGAATCTTTATTTAGTCAAGTGTGTTGACAATTCAACTCCTTCAAATTCAGAAAGACTCCACTCTATTGCCATATGGTTAAGATAGTTCCACGTAGTCAGACTTTGACAGTGCGAGTCAAAATAACCAGCCACAAAGCATTGCTTAAGTTTGATTTCTCAGTCCTTTTTTCAATAAACAACAATAAATGGGTGATGTGTGTATTGCTTGAGTTTGCCTGGTCCATGGATATCACATTAGCCAACTCTATGAGTCCATGACTTTAATTCAATAGTTGCAAGTCAAACCATAGTTGGAGCATAATTTGAGGAAGATTTTAATGAAGCACCTTCCAAGATTGGTAAACTAAAGTAATAATGAATCATTCGAATGGTATTTCAGTGATCAAAGTGCAAAAAATCTTCAATTTAAACAGATAAGATTTCTTTAATTTAAAACTTCAAAGGCACTGAAGGAAAGTTCACAAGAATCAAGAATACACAGTTCTTAGGATTCCGTAGTTGTTTCACTAATCATCCACACAGTGATTTGCATGAACACAAAGTACAAAGAGAAGTTCACAAATTACTATCGTATATGGGTTACACAAGTTTATTCCAATGTTCTATAGAAGATGCCTTTGTTCATCTCAAGAATCTTCCACCGAATTATTCATACAAGAAAATAGCGTTTTCACTATGAGAGAGAGAGAGAGAGAGGTGGAGTCTTTTTGCTCCGTCTCAAACGAACCACTTAGAAGATGAGAGTTCTTAACGTTAGGACTTCTTTTATCTTGTCTGAAGAGACATAACTCTACAAATAGTTCTCTAACTATTGTGTCTTGTCTTTTCTCTCTTTTTCATATATTACAATATATAACAATATTATATACTTTGAACCGAGGGTCAATCGGAAACCTCTCTACCCCATAAAGATAGATGTAAGGTTACATCATACCTTCTACAGACCTCACTTTGTGAGATTACACTGAGTTTGTTGTTGTATAACAATATTATATAGTTATTTAGACACGGACCCGGGTTGATTCACCTTGTATTGCTTTAAAAAGTTCACCAAAAATAAAAAGGTTATGAGAAAAGTTAAATGTTAGTTAATGAAAATGATTATTTGGAGTTCAATACGAGGCAATTGAAGTCTTCTGATTTCTCCTGAATGTACCAAATTATTTGTAGCCAAGAGAAATTGTAATTGCTTTCTGATGTCTTCTGCAGTCCCACATTAGACTTCCAATGAATGAACTACAGAACTAGGACAAAATTGAGTATTATTCCCGGAGTTAAAAAAATGAATGTTGCTATTAGACACAAAAAAAAAAAAAAAAAAACCAAGTTTGAGACCGTGTTTACTTCTATCAGGCCAGAAATTCTCCCAAACTTGGGACAAGGTGTTACTTTCATGCATGGACTCGCTCACGGTGCAAGAAAATTCACGTTTGATAGTTTAATATCATCAAGAAAACAATCTGAGAATCCAGTCACCGCCAGACAATTTAGGGTGATGACAAAAAATTCTCCAACAAGAAGAAGAAAGGAATGGCATGTTACATGTACACGACTGGATTATAAGATTAGATAGCTCATACAACGTGAATGCAAAAACTGAAAAAAACAAACAGAGCATGCAATTTTTTGAGAAAATTCAGTTGCTTTTGGTTAAGCACCAGGTCATCACCGGCGTTTTTCAAAGAAATCCTTAGTCCTCTTCCTCACGCGTGTGAACAAGATAACTGCAGCAGCCAGAACCCATGGGGGGATATTACCACCAGTGATGTTCAACTTTTTTGCCCATTCTGGAGACTCTTTCATCACCAATACTATCAATATAGAGATGATTGCAACACCAACCAATATCCTGGTAATAGGTTTGATCAAGGAGTCCTACAATCAAACAAGACAAACTATTAAAATCATATCTATGCATATAAGAATCTATTTTGTGAAAAACCATGTGAAATATGCTAATACTTGCAGGTACATATGGTCATTGTAGTGTCAAGAAAACATTTGGTAGAGTCATCTTATGACATTTTCACATCTACTTGAGCTTTCTTGGACTGAGAAATGCATCTTGATTACAGAAGGGATAATTAATTCTCAGTTCACTATGGAGAGCGGAGATCAGTTTCCCTTCAATTTCCTTTCATGCTCTCATTGTTAGGGCCTGCCAATGTGGGCCTTATTTGACTTAACATGGATATCAATATAGAGATTTTCTTTTCTGACAAGGGAATTTATGGAAGAATTTATTTATCTTCAAGTGATCTTCCTGTTTGCCAGTTTTTGTTTTCAAATGAAAGCGCTCGGGAAAACCAGTAGTAACATAACTCAGGAAAAACAGCAGTAACATAAGAATTGATATCCTTTTAATAGTTTCTGGAAAGTGTTCAACAATGTTAAAAGTTCACATTGCAGTTCAAGAAAATCTCTTGCAAACGATTCAAGATATAAGTGGGTAACTGCAGATCATGTTTCTACTCATGCTTACAGAAAAATCAATTTGACACAAAGAGCACGACTATTTTGACATGTTTTCGACATTGAAATGCCAAACTGCAAAACTCCAGCACATTAACCTTCTTCAACTAGGCAGTTTTTGATGTTAAAATTAAGTATCGTGAAGGATCTGATCACAAAAAGCTCTGTAGAAAAAAAAGGAAATCGCTTGAGGAAGAGCTCTTTAAAACAGAGAAAGAACTAGATGACACCTTGAAAATAAAAGCTTATCCACTCAAACGACTAATCAATAGAAAACTATTGAGCCTTCTACAAGAAATACAATGTAGACTGCATATGAACGCAAATCAGAAGGTGTGGGAATTCTTAGCCTAATCGATCCATATTTTTTGTCTGCTAAACCTAGAGAGAATATACATTTCCCCTAGCTGTTAATTTCCCACTCTGGCTGAACCCAACTTGTTTGGGACTGAGGCATAGCCATTGAAAATTAAAAAGTTAATAAAAATGGTGAGTTTTAAACAATTAACTTTCCTTTCCATTAACAACAAAGAACACATGTAAGACATCATAGAGCTGTCACATCAGAAGGCATACAACTCGGATAATTGGAAATATTGCATCGTCCATACCATATTTCTTACTTGGTAAACCTATAACCGATATCAATTTCCCCTATAAATATCAACTTTATCCATTAAAAAGGAAAAGACCTCCAAGACATATCAAAGCCACCAAAGGCATACAAATCAGAGACGCTTTCTCAAGCTTGAGCAATCAAGCCTAACTCTTACCTTGTGACGTTTCTCAAATGACACTTCACCTCACACATTCTTGAAAGGGATCCTTGCAAATACCTACTAAAACACTATTAGAACTTGTAAAAAGTTCTTCCTGAGAACCTAGTTCCCTTCCCAAGTATTCGTAAAAATAAAATGATATTGTAAAAAGCAAAACCATTCCGCTCTATAAAGTGGATAACCACCTATCTTAAAACTTCTCAAATAAGCTCTAAGCTGGTCTTGTTTAAGTAAGATGATCATGACATTTTCAAAAACAGTTGAAGATGACAAAAAAATAAAAGCTTCTCCACTCACAGCCAGGCTGTAATAGAGTAAGAAAAACTTCATAGGACTGCCATCATACCATGAATTTAAATTTCAGTCCTCAACTAATAACTCTTTTCCAAAATTTACCAGTTGCAAAAAAAATGCAAAATACAGAACTCTTACACCTGCTAGCCACTTCCTCCAGGAGACTAAGATTTATCATATCCAAGCACTATATTTGTCTCCAAACTTAATCGCCAAAAAAATGATGGTACAATTTTTGGTGTCAAATGGTCAATCCCAAATGCCAATTTGCCCAAAAGTGGATCATGTTTTTCCAAATTTTATCTTCTCCATGTCATTCCATCCAATATTACCAGATGTCTCGTCTCCAAAGAGACAAGTTTTCCTAATTCATAGACCTTCTAAGACGGCCAAACTCTATCCAAGTTCATAGAGACTCAGAGAGATACTTATGAGTTTTTTGGCAGGCTGCATAAAGAAAAAAAGGTACCAACATAAAATTCTGCATAACTAATACTCATAACGTTTGTATTGCAACATGAACCGCTCCAATACAAATCAATCACTGAGAAACTAATAGAAACTTTGACTTTTGGTATAGAACTCTACATAACTATTGCGATATTTTGTTTGCAATATTAAACTCCCGCATTGATAATTTTTTGCCTCTGACCGTTTCTCTTGCTTTGCAATGCTTGCTTTGATTGTGATTATGCTTTGTCTTGAGCCGAGGGTGTCCCGAAAACAGCCGCTCTACCTACCAATGTAGAGGTAAGGTCTGTGTACACTCTACCCTCCACAGACCCCATGTTGTGGGATTTTACTGGGTATGTTGTTGTTGTTGTTTCTCTTGCTTTGCAATGCTTGCTTTGATTGTGATTATGCTTTGTCTTGAGCCGAGGGTGTCCCGGAAACAGCCGCTCTACCTACCAATGTAGAGGTAAGGTCTGTGTACACTCTACCCTCCACAGACCCCATGTTGTGGGATTTTACTGGGTATGTTGTTGTTGTTGTTATTGATAATGCTTGCATTATCAATGTGAGAATCTATCGAAGTATCATTTTGACTGTGATGAAAATAGCGGATACAACAACAACAACATACCCAGTATAATTCCACCAAGTGGGCCTGGGGAGGTTATAGGGGAGGGTAGAGTGTACGCAGACCTTACCCCTACCTTGTGACGGGTAGAGAGGTTGTTTCCGATAGGCCCCCAGCTCAAAGAGGATACAAATAGCGGATAAGGATATGTATATTAAGAGGACGCCAATATGCACTATCTAGGCAATCCCTACATACATATCATAGAGTTCAATTCCCGTTCTCAACCCATGACCAATATGAGCTCGAAGCTTCCATCTAGGAACAACTTTGTAGTGACTTCCTTACAAACAGTCTGTACATATTATTCCCTTTGTAACAATTTCATTAAATATTTATTGCACAACAGTTCATGCGTTATAATCCCTATATAACTATCCGAATAGCAAAACTACTAGTACTATGTTATACTAACTCTACCCTATAACATTATGTAAGGACGGAAAAACGATACAATCTATCCAAATGTTGTATAGATCAAAACACTACATCACGATACGATACGACACAATACAATATAGTATAATACGATACAAAAGATATGTAACAACCATCCAAACAGAGTGCAAGGAACAGCACATAAAACGTAAACGTGTAAATCAATTGTACCTTAGGCTCTCCATCAATATAAATTTCAGATCCATCTCTATAAGTAAGAATAGATCGACCGTTACGGGGGTTAAATCTGATAGGAACACCCCGACCCGTATCCGTTTTGAATGCATATACTGATTTGAACCCATATTTATCGAGAATATCACGTACTTCCAGCTGGTCTTGGTCCCATCCACCTAAGGACGACGTGAATTCGTCGATTGGACCTTTGCCTTGCTTATACAGGTGGACCTTCACCTCTGGGACCTTGGTCCTAACCGATTTAGTTCGGGTTGAATGGATCGGGTCGGTTCTAGGGTTCGGTAACTCATCGGGGCCGGTGGATGCTTCTTCGATCTCTCCCATGTTTTGAGATCGTCGTTGGATGGCCGGCGATGAGACTAGAGAAAAAGAAGGGAGAGAACTAGAGGCGTTAATTAAAAGGCTTTTGGAGTTTAGTGCGTGGCAATTAAATATTTATTTCCATATTCTTAGATATCCATTTTTTTTCTTCAATTAGTTTTTAGAACAAAGTGAACTAGTATCATTTTTTCCCGAGTTTGATACTCTAATTATCACGTGTTGTAAATTTTTATCTAAATCGTCATTATCTATTTATAAAAACACACCTCAAAATTGATTAAATAAAATTATGTGATATTTTCTTTTTCAATATGAAAAATCATCATCTACTCAATTATAATAGTGTTTTTTAATAGTATATAAAAAGTGATAGTTAACTATTCCAATTGTGAACTTTGATGTTATGATTCTCTTATCAAACTAGACTTTCAACTACATACTACTTTAAACCATCTTATTTCATGGTTTTGTTGGGTTCAAAATACATAAGTAAGACACAGTGAAAGTTTAAAATTTTGTTCTTACTTACCCCAACAATTACTTCTGGTATGGTTATATGACAATCGAAAGCATGTAACATAAAACATGAACACTTACAGGTAGTATTATCTGAAATTTTTATCAATTATGGGTTCGCACGCGAAAGCCCTTTCGATTGCAAGCTCCAAGCTTCAATGTACTTCTCCTTCGGAAAGCTAGGAAATTAGACAGAGGTTCGAGAGAGTGTTTAGATTCTAAATCTCTAAGACTTAGAATGATAATCTGAAATTAAGTGTATTGAATAATGAAAGAAATGTCTGTATTTATAGGTGAAAATTAGGTCAAACCGAATTAGGGTTTGACCTTGGGCCTGACCCATAAATCGAGACAGATTAGGTCATTAGCGCCGCGGCCTGAAAATTTGGTGAAGGATAATTGGTTTTCTGTTAACTTTGACCCTTTTGGATTTTATGTGAAGGATTTCAAGACGAGATACCTCTAATGAGATGTAATAGTCGGGGAGAGCTTTTTCCAATCATCACCACCACAATTTCCACGAGTCAAGCCACACCTTCAATATTTGCCGCTCTTGCTCCTTCTTTGTGGCATGCACGCTTGGGTCATCCAGAGTCGTCTACTATTTCTTCTCTTAAAAATAATAACTTTATTAATTGTAAGAGTACGCGTAGTACTCATATTTGTCCTTCTTGTCCTCTAGGGAAACATGTTAGATTACCGTTTGTAGCCTCTACTTCTAGTATGTCGATGCCTTTTGACATTATTTATAGTAATTTATGGACATCTCCTGTTTTGAGCTCTTTGGGCCATCGTTATTATGTTTTATTTTTAGATGATTAGTCTAATTTTTTGTGGACTTTTCCTTTGTCTAAAAAGTCTCAAGTTTTTTCCACATTCTTAAATTTTAGAACTTTCATCCGTACCCAATTTAAACGGAAAATTAAAAATATTCAATGTGATAATGGTAGAGAATATGATAATGGGTCCTTTCAAGAATTTTGTGACACTCATATCTTTTCGATTTTCTTGTCCTCATACATCCTCACAAAATGGGAAGACCTAAAGAAAAATCTGTATCATTAATAATATTGTCCGCACCTTACTAGCCCATGCTTCCTTACCTCCTTCTTTTTGGCATCATTCCTTACAAATGACTACATACCTCCTTAACATACTCCCTAGCAAATGTTTAGCATATCAATCACCCTATAAATTCTTTATAATAAGGATCCCTCATATTCTCATCTTAGGATGTTTAGGTGTTTGTGCTATTCGCTTTTCCCGTCTACTATCATTAACAAACTACAAGCTTGTTCTACCGCTTGTGTGTTTTTGAGTTATCCTTCTAATCATCTTTGTCTACAAATATTTTAATTTATCCACTAATAAAATCAGAATTAGTCGCCATGTCATTTTTTATGAAACCCAATTTCTGTTTGTTAATTTATCCAATTTCGTACCTAGTAATTATAATTTTTTGGATGATGGGCTCTCACCGTATATTCTCCAACAGTGGGCCCAACCTACCCGTGATCTAATTCCACCAGCAGGCCCACTGCCTACTGGCCCACCTACTCTCGGGTCAGACCCAGGTCTTGGTTCAGCCTCCGGTTTATGGCGGCACACCGCTCTTGGTCCAAATCGCCCCCCCATTTCACCATTATCACATGGGCAAAGATGCCCATCGTCATCCGTCGATCCCATTGTCAACCCATCCACTACCCAAATTCCGTCAGATTCTATCTCGAGTCAAGGGCATATTACTCGTAGCCAACGGGATATTTTTAAACCAAAACAACATTTTAATCTTAATTCTAATGTCACTAAATCACCCCTACGACGTAATCCAGTGTCTGTCCTTCATGACCAGAATTGGAAAATGGCTATGGATGACGAATATAATGCTCTTATTGAAAATAAGACGTGGGAGTTGGTGCCCGTCTACCTGGTGTCAATATTATTCGTTCTATGTTTATTCTTACTCATAAAGACAATTCTGATAGTTCTTTTGAGTGACATAAGACTCGTCTTATAGGTGACGATAAAACACAATAGGTTGACATGGATTATGGAGAGACATTTAGTCAGGTGGTCAAACCGGCAACCATTCACATTGTGCTTAGTTTGGCTCTCTCAAAAGCCCAACTCATTCATCAGTTGGATGCGGAAAATGTTTTCTTACACATTGATCTTGAGGAGACCGTTTACATGCATCAGTCCTTGGGTTTTAAGGACCCTAAGTATCATCACCATGTTTGTTTACTGAAGAAGTCCTTGTATGGCCTGAAGCAGTCCCACGAGCTTGGTATAAAAGGTTTGCAGATTATGTGTCTACTATTGGGTTTTCACACAACATGTATGATCATTCTTTATTCATATATTGTCGTGGTTCTTCTCTAGCATACATTCTATTACATGTGGATGATATAATTTTGACTGCCTCCTCTGATAACTTGCTCAAGTCTATCATGTCCCTTCTCAGTTCAGAATTTGCTATGAAAAACTTGGGGCCCTTGAGTTATTTTTTGGGCATATCTGTCACTCGTCATGCATGTGGTATATATTTTATCCCAGAAGAAGTATGCGACTGAGATTATTAATAGAGCTGGCATGCCATTTTGTAAGTCCTCTTCCACTCCGATTGATATCAAACTGAAGCTGAGTGATACTTCTAGCACACCATATGAGGATCCTACCCACTATCATAGTTTTGCAGGGGCTCTCCAGTATCTTACTTTCACAATACCAGATATTACTTAAGCAGTTCAACATGTGTGTTTATTGATGCATGATTCGCAGATTGAGCACAATCATGCGCTCAAACACATAACACGATACATACAAGGCACGCTTGATTATGGATTGCATTTATATCCATTATTCGTATCTACTCTCGTGTCATATACAGATGTTGATTGGGGTGGTTGTCCAGATACCAGACGTTCAACATCTGGTTATTGTATGTTTCTTGGTGATAACTTAGTCTGCAAAATGTCAGGATACTTTATCGCGATCCAGTGAGGAGACCGAGTATTAAAGAGTAGCCAATGTGGTGTCTGAGTTATGTTGGCTTCGTAATCTTTTATTAGAGCTTCACTTTCCTATTCAGAAAGCTACATTGGTCTACTGTGATAATGTTAGTGTCGTCTATCTCTCTGGAAATCCGGTCCAACATCAGCGCACTAAACATATCGAGATGGATATTCACTTTGTTCGCGAAACGGTAGTTCGTGGACAAGTACGTGTCTTGCATGTCCCTTCAAGATACAAAATTGCTGACATCTTTACTAAGGGTCTACCTTTGGTTCTGTTTAAAGATTTTAGGGAGAGTCTCAGCGTACGACAACCGCCCAATATGACTGCGGGGGTGTAACAGAAGTCGTGATATACACGGACAAAGCCGTATATATCAAAGGAACGGATTGTGTATATTAAACTTACCATAGTTGTAGAATTCTTATACAAGTGTAATTATGGTATTAGTCTTGTATTAGGAAAAGCTATTAGAATTATAGTAGGAAAATGTAGATTTATTTTTCATATTTAGATATTGTATATTTGTATATATACTTCTTTCATTAATGAAAATAATCAAGGGATTATTTCTTTGGTCGAATGGGCTAAAAATGGGGGTTAATTTTGTAGGTTGATTTTTGGGGTTGATAGAATGTTTTGGGTGAAATGGGTTTGGGTTAAAATAAAAAGGGTTTATTAATAAAAGGAAATGCTTTGAGAAAAAATGTAAATTATTTAAAATAAAATAACGATGTGATAATAATAAAACATAATATTTACGAAATGCTTAATGCTTAAAATAAAAATGTGCTGCCGTTTTGCGAAAATAAAATAACATAGAATATTAGGGTATAATTATGATTATGATTTTAAAAGGCAAATGATAGTAAAAAATATGAATAATAATAATAAATAATGATATTAAAAATAGACGAAGATATTAAAAGCCTTATATATATATATATATATATATATATATAAATTGTTTTTTGAGGTGTCAAAATATTTTAAAATTGCAAAATAATTGGAAAAGAGAGGGAAACATTGGGTGTCAACATCAGTACCTCGATGAAAAATGAAAAATGAACAATGAATGATCACTCTTGCTGCACACGAAACCGATTTGTATGATGTAAGTAGTGAACCGCTCATACCAAGCCCTTGGGGCTCGCTTCAGCCCATATAGCGACTTACGAAGACGACAAACATGATGAGGAGCCTCCGAATGCACAAAACTTGGTGATTGATGCATATAGACGGTTTCTTTCAAATTCTCATGTAAGAAAGTATTATTTACATTAAGCTGGTGAATAGGCCAATTATTTCCTATAGCAATGCTCAAAATCGTGCGGATGGTAGCTAGCTTAACCACTTGACTAAAAGTCTCACCATAATCAACACCCTCATGTTGCCCTGTGTCATTTGCCACAAGTCTGGCCTTGTGACGTTCAAGGGCACCATTATCTCTGAACTTATGACGAAATAGCCACATACAACATATTATATTCACCCCCCAGATCGCGGAACAAGATCCCAAGTGCGCTGTGAAGTAAGCGCATTAAACTCCTCTCGCATGGCCGCATTTCAATTCCGGTCAAGTTTGGTTAGTTTTGGATTTTTAGGAATGGGTGAGATGGTTTGCGTTAAGAGGTTAAAGTGAACTTTTGGTTTAAAAATCCCGTGTTGTGCACGTGTTTCCATGTGGTGAGTGAGGATAGTTACGGGTGGGGCAGGGGGCTAGGTGGTGACGGACATGACTAGCCACGGGGTCGGGATTAGCAGTGGGGCTGGATAGTGGGGTAGGTATGGGCTAGGCGGGGGCTGGGTAGGGTGGCGGGTAGGGGTTGGGAAGTGGGGTAGGGCAGTGTGGCGGGCAATGGGTTGGGGCAGTGTGTCGGGTGTTAATTCGGGCAGTAACTGGGTAGGGACCGAGCAGTGGGGTAGGATCGACGGGACGGGTGGTGGGACGGCCGAAGGGTGCGGATTTTGTAGTGCATTTTGGAGTAAAGGGGAGGTGTCCGAGTCATCAAGGAAACCGTAATCAGTGTCTCAAATTTTTTGGATGTTGTCAAACGGGAAAACTTACTCAACAAACGTGACATGTCATGAGATTAAGATTTTGTCTCTGGATACCTCATAGCACAACTACCCCCTATGGTTCGACGAGAAACCTAAAAAGACGCATAAAGTGGAGCGAGGTTCTAATTTATGAGGGACCGTGGAGGCCAGATTTGGGTGACAAATACAACCGACAATTCGAAGGTGATCATAGGAAGGGATCCGACGGAAGAAAATTTCGGTGGGTGTCCTATTTTGGATCATACGGGTATGTAAGATGTTAAGAATGTGTTCTACCATTTTTAATGCATATACCCAAAATGTAAGGGGGAGAGACTCATGAAAAAGAAGGGTATGGATCATATTGTTAATGGTGCAGAGAATTCTTTCGGCTTTACCATTTTGAGGGGAAGTATAGGGGCAGGAGAAACGAAAACCGATGCCATCATTCGCACAAAAATGATGAAAAAGACAGTAATTGAACTCACGACCATTATCACATTGAAACGTTTTGATGTCTTTTTTAAATTGCGTTTTAACCAATGTACGAAATTCAATGAATTATGAATAAACTTGAGACTTAAGTTTAAGCGGATAGACCCGAAGGAAGTGAGAGAAGTCATCCAAAAATACCAAATAATATTTATAACCTAGGTTGCTAGTTATAGGAGATGTCTATAAATCCGCATGAAGACGTAAACGGAAGTCTAACATATTTTCCTAAATGACAAGAAGAGCAATTATGGGCAAGGTTCCCTTTATTACATTTAATTAAATTGTGGTTTCTAAGAAAATAAAAAATATGAGTTTCGGGATGTCCAAGTCTACTATGCCACGTGGAGGATGAGATGGCAGCTAGAGATGTGGGAGGAAGACACTGCAGCGAACGTGGATAGGAAAGGATAGAGGTCCCCCTCACTATTGCATCTCGTAAGAAGTTTCCCGATACATAGGTACGTTACAGAAAAACCAAACGAGTCAAAATTAATGGACATAAAATTATCGGTGGTAAATTTTGTAACAGAGATTAGGTTCTTGATAATGTTAGGGGCATATAAGACGTTTTTAAGGGAGAAGTGGGGATGTGGTGGTGGGGTTAGT
This sequence comes from Anisodus acutangulus, assembly GCA_029783415.1. NCBI lineage: Eukaryota > Viridiplantae > Streptophyta > Magnoliopsida > Solanales > Solanaceae > Anisodus > Anisodus acutangulus. The sequence continues at coordinate 40,898,436 of CM056505.1, forward strand.
GTGTGGCCAAACCCTTGAATTGGAATACGATGATCATTTCCGACCATAATAGATTGAGGAGTATTTAAATTGCACAGTTGATGAAGATTACAAGAATTGTTGGTGAGGTGAGACGTGTCGCCCGTATCCATATACCACGCATCATCGGGCTGCTGAAATTTTAAAGAACCGAAAGTAAGGCCCAAATCTGTTGTACTGAGACTGGACGGCTGCTGCTGCGCCGTTGTGTAGTGGGCCTGGTGGCTGGACAGGGGCTCGGTGGTGCTGGGCCGCCTTGTAGTGGGCCTCGGCAGTGGCCACTGTTGCTGTTGGCCTAGCCTGGAACGGGACTGGGCGACATTGCCCACTGTGGCTGGGCCACGGTATAGTGGGCCTCGGCAGTTCCCACTATTGTTGTTGGGCCTGGCCTGTGAACTAGGCTGGTCGACGGGGCCTAGTGCCCCGAATTGTTGCCAAGGACGTGGGTTGTCCACTGAGTCGGGTACTGGGCCTGTGGCTGATGATTTGTGATGCTGGGTGTTGAGAAAAAGGAAGCGAATGAAGCTATGTAGGCTGTAGGTGACGCCATTAGGGTATCAGAAATTTAGTAGAGAAAAAAAAATGTAGAACTGCTGTGCGGGATAAATATTATGATATAAAGCCAAGTTGGATATACTACAATGGGTTATCCTGGTTATGGAGCTTACAAGTGAGATTTAGATTCCAGAGAATCAGAGTTGCTACTCCGTACGATAACTGATGCCAAACAGCTCTAGAGCCCTATTCAGAAGCTACAGTCGTGAAGTCTGATAACAATATTATCACAGTTTCAATAGAAACCATTACCGAATTGTGTGTTACTAGTTTTACGGGGTAGGGAGGGATTTGTGGCTCCTGATACAATGTAGAATAGTGTAATTCTCCTTGATGATGTTCTCTTATTAATGTCATATATATAGTATACAATTGTAGTCCTAATAAAATTAGGATCTCTATTTTATCTAAATTACAATTATAGTCGTAATAGAATTAGGATCTCTATTTTACCTTAATTACATTAAATATTAATTACAGAATATATACTTAATCGTCGCTTGGTTTGCATTGCTAATTATGTGTAGATAATGGTAAGAACTGTTTATACACGTAATAGATTTTTATATTATTAATATATCTTATTATTTAATATTACATCTTCACTTAAATGATATATAAATTCTTGAATAACTTAATTGAGGGTGTTACTTAATATCGACAGAGATGTCAATAAGACGATTCAAGTGGTTATTTTATAAATAGTAATATAAAATAAAATAAAACAAAAAAAAGTAACTTCTAACGTACGGGGTTTGACATTTAGAGTGTATTTGGTACGAAAGAAAATGTTTTTTCTAAAAAAATAAGTAGTTTGTTACCCATTTTCTTTAATTTGGAAATAAGTGAAAAGTATTATTATAAAAAGAGGTGTATTTTTAACTTATCAATTTCGCTAACAATGGAAAAAGAGCCATGTTGTCTTCACACTTGTTAACATTTTTGCCTCTTTCTAGATATAAGGTATGCTTGCTTGATAGCGAGATGGCAAGAAAAAAGATCAATTTATTGCCAAATAAAGTATACACTCGGATATTTTTTTTAAGTATATGCTTTGGACTTTATGAGGGAGGCATCACGGAATTTTCCATATAAATACTTATTGCTTCAAGAAACCAAAAAATATTATTACTCCAAGACATCCCTATACTTTAACATTATTATTTACGCATATCATGCAGAGTAATTTGCAGATTATCTTCTTTATGGTTACGTTCAATCACCAACTTTAATTTCAATAATAATGATCAAGAATCAGGATAAATAAAAATATATAAAAAATCTTTGAATGATTTAATTACTTTTATAAAAAAAAAAGACCAACTTTTATTTGATCTGTGCATTCACCGTAATTTATTATGATTAAATAATATATTATGTTGGAAATACATAATACTTATATTAGAGTCATAAAGTTTATACTCCATAAAAGACATGTTATATATTTATTGATTTGATATATGTATTGACCAGAAAAAAATTCCTAATATAAAATTTTTTCCATCTCAAACTTAAGTTGTATGACATTTTACGTTATTCAACTTATAAGAAAGTTAAATTCATTTGACTATATTAACTACGGAAATAAATTAGGGTACCTCCCAAACCTAATCATGCAGCGGCCTGATCTTCTTACTCTAATTAGCTTATGTGATTTTCATTTTGTAATTTTTTTCTCTCTCGTATTATTCCAACTATACTACAAATGTTGTTTTAATTAGTTATTTCATCTTTTCATAAAATTAACACAAGAAATTTATAAATAAAGCATAGGAAATTTTTACGAGTATTTTCTTTTTATTTATATTATAAGCGAGGATACGAGATATTTTTTCTAATTCCTCTTGAATTCAAGCTATGACTTATGTTTGTAATGCAGAAAATCTGGCAAACTTACTAAAGAGCAAAGGTGAAGTCATTTATTTACCCAAAAAAGAAAAGAGTTGACTGATAATTGGCCTAAACCTCCCTAGAATGGACTGTCATTTTCAAGTCTATGTTTTCTCCTCTATCTCTTCCAACGCTAACACATCCATGTTGGGTTAATTTTATGAATAAAAAAAATTAAATTCAAAAGAAAATTTATACGTTCATATTCTAGTCTCCTTCCAAATATTCCTTTTTTACATGAATATTCCACTTTCTTTCTTCTTTTTTTCATGACTAAAGCGATTTATTCTTTGACAGTTTCAAATTTATTCTCTTGTTTTTTTTAAAATAGAAGCCGCCCACCTGCAGGGTAGCATGAAGACTTTGGAGGTTTCAAAAGGATAAAAGCAACTAGAACTGAAAATTGGAGTAGTGGACGGTAAGTATCTGTTAAATATACATACTATACCGTGATATATACTTAAGGTATATCACGGTTTTGGTCCAAAATCAGTCCGTGTATAGGAATGGCTCTGCTGAGGAGCCCCCGGATGCACAAATCCAGGCGGTTGATGCATATAAATGGTTTCTTTCAAATCCCCATGTAAGAAAACATTCTTCACATTAGGCTGGTGAATAAGCCAATTCTTCCCTATAGCTATGCTCAAAATCGTGCGGATGGTAGCTAACTTAACCACCGGACTGAAAGTCTCACCACAATCAATTCCCTTATGTTGCCCTGTGCCATTTGCCATAAGTCTGGCCTTACGACGTTCAAGTGCACTTCTATTTTTGAACTTGTGACGAAATAGCCACATACAATGGATTACATTCACCCCCTTAGGTCGCGGAACAAAATCCCAAGTGCGATGTGTAGTAAGTGTATTAAATTCCTCACGCATGACCGCATTCCAATTCAAGTCAAGTTTGGCTAAGGTTGGGGTTTTAGGTAGCGGTGAGATGGTTTGAGTGGACAAATTAAATTTGACCTTTGGTTTGAAAATCTCATGTTGTGCTTGGGTTTCATACGGTGGGTTGGGGGATGGCTCAGGGGCAGTGTGGTGGTAGGTGGGGGCTGCGGGAATAGGGCTCGGGTGATGTTGTGGGAGGCAGTGGACTGGGTTAGTATATTATTGGGTTGGTAGTGTCGGGACTAGCGTGACTGGGTAGTGACGGGTTGGGCCGGGGAGACGTTGGATGGGTAGTGCAGTGTGTCGGGTGGCTGGGCGACGGGATGGATGACGGGGCAGTGTGGTTCATAACGAGGGCAGTGGGTGGGGGCGACGGGATATGTGATGTGGCAGTGGGTGGGGTGGTGTTCGACAGGATGTTATTTGGCCAATGCAGTGCGTTTTGAAGGAGAGGTGTGGTATCTGGGTCAATAAGGGAGTCGTAATCAGTGGCTCGAAATTGGCGGATGTTGGCAAACGGAAAAACATTCTCATCAAACGTGACATGACAAGAGACTAGGTTTTTCATATGGACAACTCATAGCACAAGTACCCCCTATGGTTCGACGGAAAACCTAGGAAGACGCATGGAGTGGAATGAGGTTCTAATTTGTGAGGTACCGTGGAGGCCAGATTTGGATAGAAAAGGCAACTGAAATTTCGAAGGTGGCTATAGGAAGGGATCCGCTGAAAAAGGATTTCAGTGGGGGTCCTATTGTGGATCGTATGGGTAGGTAAGATGTTAAGAATGTATTCTACCTTTTTAAATGAATATACCCAAAATGTAGGGGGAGAGACGCATGGAAAAAAAGATATGAATCATGTTGTTAATGGTGCGGATAATTCGTTCGACTTTACCATTTTGAGGGGAAGTATAGGGGCAAGAGAAACGAAAAATCATGACATTAGCCGCACAAAAATTATGAAAAAATGAATTATTAAACTCACAGCTATTATCACATTGAAACGTTTTGATGTCTTTTTCAAATTGTGTTTTAACATATGTACTAAATTCAAGAAATTTGGAAAAAACTTGAGACTTAAGTTTTAGCGAATAGACCCAAAGGAAGTGAGAAAAATCATCCAATAACACCAAATAATATTTATGACCCATGGTGCTAGTTATAGGAGATGTCCATAAATCCGCATAAATAATATCGAAGGGAGAGAAAGTAATACTTAAAGATGACGTAAATGGAAGTCTAACATGTTTTTCTAGATGACAAGAGTAGAAACTATGGGAAAGTTTCCCTTTATTACATTGAATTAAATTGTGGTTTCTAAGAAAATAATAAACATGAGCTCTCGGATGTCCAAGTCTACTAAGCCACGTTGATGGAGAGATTGCAGCTAGAGCGGTGGATGGAATGACACTGGCAGCGGACATGAATATGAAAGGATAAAGGTTTCCCACACTATTATATCTCGTAAGAAGAGTCCCCGTATATAGGTCCTTCACAGAAAAACCAAACGGGTCAAAGTTAATAGATACAGAATTATCAGTGACAAATTTTTTAACAGAGATTAAGTTCTTGATGATGTTAGGGGCATAGATGACGTGTTTAAGGGAGAGGGGGGTTGAGGTGGTATGGTTTGTGTGTGGCCAAATCCTTGAATTGGAATGCGATGACCATTTCCGACCATAATAAATTGAGGAGTATTTAAATTACGTAATTAAGGGAGATTACCAGAGTTGTAAGTGAGGTAGGACGTAGCACCCGTATCCATATACCACGCATTATCGGGCTACTGAATATTTAATGAGCCGAAAGCTTAGCCCAAATCCGCTGGAGTGAGGCTTGTCGTCGGCTACTGGGCTGTGGTATAGTGGGCCTGATGGCTGGGGCCTGACTGGCGAACCGTAGGATGGGCTCCCAAAATGTTGGGTTGTTGCTGCTGCCACTGTAGCTGTTCGACCTGGGCTATTGGAAAACTGAGAAATGATGAGGCCCCAGGTCCCGTACAACTGTCAGGATAGTGGGCTGGCCCACAGTGGTGTTTGTCAGGCCTACTGTGGACTGATGGTACGATTGGCCCGATTTCCATAGCCTTTGCCTCCCCGGCCACCCCCGCGGCCTTTGCCTCTGCCGCCACCGCGGTTGTTTTGCGGCGGTTGGTGGTAAGATTGTGTCTGACAGCTGGTGGATGCAGTGAGTGTCACGGTGGCGTCAACCACCAATGCTTTTAGATTATGCTCGTCCTGTTTGGCTCGTCTCTTCTCCTCCAATAACAATTGAGATCGTGCTTTATTGAAACTCGGTGGGGAATCGGCCTGTTGGATCATCATTGCAAGTATGTCATATTCACCTTTCGATAAACCATTAATTAATTGCAAAACCATCTTTGTGTCTGAAATTAGAGTACCCACATTAGATAATTTTCTTGAAAACTTTCCTCTAACTGTATCCACAACTCGTGAGCCAAAGCTCCGGTCTTCATAATAGTATGAAGCAAATCATTGGAGATAGTGTCATAGACACACTGCTTGACGATGGCGTCAAGCCATTTCCACATCATGTTGTCGACGTCGGGTGGGCGGGGAAAGGTGGTATCAATATAGTCAAGTATGTTGTAATCACATGCACGAATTTGGAAAAGTTCAACCCACGACGCATATTGTCCATCCTCTTGATCAAGAATCAACAGGATGCAGTTCTTGATATTGGTTACGGCGAAAGCCGGATGAAAGGTGTTGGGGGCGGGAGAGGGAGGAGGATGTGTAATATCAGGAGTTGAAGAAGAGGAAAAGGGAGAAGCTATGTGGGCCGCGAGTGACGTCATAGAGGTCGTATATGAGTTGTATATATGGGCAGTTGGGTATATCAGTCGTATACGAGGTGTACTTCGGCTTAGGGTGGCGGAATATAACTGTATACGAGTTGTATATCGTGAAAGTGAGTAGATATCAGCTGTATACGAGGTGTATATCGGCTTAGAGAGGTGATATATAGTTGTATACAAGGTGTATATCGCGGCAGTGACAGTATAGTAGTCGTCAGACCTGTCGATCGGGTCGGGGACCCACCCAGCCCGACCCGACCCGACCCGAAAAAACCAAGGCCAGGGCCAGCTAATAGTTGACCCTTGAGCCACCTGACCCAAAAAAGCGGGGACCCGATCATTGACCCGACCGTGACCAGCTTGACTTAACCTTTCACTACATAAGTGAAGGGTTAACCCTTCAGCCGCAACAGTCTCTTAACCCTTCATTTCTTCAAATCGCTTCAACCAATACGACGCCTCCTCTCCATTTGAAATTGTTGCTCTTTTGGTATGTTTCCTCTCATTTCTGTTAACATCCATATGTTTCTGAATTTGTGACTGCATATGTACAATTGTTTCCATTTTTGTTTGTCTCTACTGTGTATATTCTTTTTCTGGTTTTGATCTTGTCTTCCTATTCTCTTTGTAAATAATCTATATTCATCTCTACTAGATAACTCAATAGATTTGGCTCAGCATCTAATGACACTAATACCACACACAAAGTCATTTCTACTGAATTATCTAGCTTGAGATGATTTACATGTTGTTGTTTCTTCCTCATCTCCTTATGTTGCCAATTTCTCTTATGAATTTGTGTTGAAATTGTAGCTCTCTGTGTTGTTCCTTGATGTATATGTACTCTTTATTGCTGAATCTTGGGGGTCCTTATATTCCTTTTATGTGTCCTAATTAGTGTTTCGTCTGTATTAAGTTGTAGTATATAGTTCAGTAGATTTGGTTTAGTAGGATGAGCATCTGATGACACTAATACCACCCACTGAAATTACTGATCCATTTGCATTTGATGATTTTATGTTGTTTAAATTGCTGCTCTTCTTGGCTAATTTCATGTTTAACAAACAAAAATAGCTAATTTTCCCATGATTGCTAGAATTATAATCGAAACTTTCATCAATTATCTGCTCTGATGCAGTGTTTGCTTATGTTGATGATGTTTGCTTACTGTTGGTTTGTAATTATCGTGAATTTGTGATGTTGGTTTGATTTATCGTGATGAATTATCGTGATGTTGATTATGATGTATTTTTGCTTACTATTTTATTTAGTTTTGTAAAGCGGGTCAGGGCCGACCCGTGACCCGTAGGGTCCCCGAAGGGTCAGGGCCAGGGTCGGAAAATTAAAAAAAAATAAGATCAGGGTCGGGCAAGCAGAAAAAAGGCACTTGACCCGGCCATGACCCGACCCGACCCAACCCAAGCTTTGGACAGGTCTAGTAGTCATATACAAGGGGTATATCGATTGTTTTTGGCGTCGGAAAAAGAAAGAATAGGGGGATGGCGACCAAGTATAGGGTTTAGGGTAGGGAGGGATTTTTGGCTTTTGATATCATGTAGAATAATGAAAATCTTCTTGAATTGGAGTTCTCTCATTAATGCAGTATATATAGAGTGTACAATAGTTGTCCTAATGGAATAATGATCTCTACTTTACATAATTACGCTAAAATATTAATTACATAATATACCGTGAATATCACAAATGCATCATTATATTATGTTCGAAAGAAGAATAAAAGTCTTGTCATATGTTCAAAATTACATTGAGCATCTGTAATATTTTCAACCGTGAAAATTGATGACATGTTAGTGCAAACAGAAAATTATTAAATTTAAATTCGAATTTTAAAACGAAGAAGATGCTTTCCCACATTCTCTTTAATTCACTTTTTCCTAAGCAGGTTTCCAGATATTTTTTTCAAATTAACTTTACGGCAAATGGAAAAATATACCTCTCAACTTTGTGATATAGAGTAAATTTATTCCTCGTTAAAAAAAGGTGTATACATACCCTTATCGTTAACAAATGGTACAAATTTACCCATGCAATTATAAAAATGGTGTGAATAACCATTTTCATTGACATAATTCTTTTAAAATCATTTAGCTTATTTTTTACTAAAAATGTCATGTGGCTTTGAAAAATAATCTACCAATTTTTTAGTAGACTTATTTCTTAAAGTCATGTGGTATTTATTTTTTCTGATGGATCGGATTTGGTTCATTTAAAAAAATATCTCCATGACTTTAATGAAATAAGTTTACCCATTTTTTTAAGCGAACCAGACCCAATCAACCAAAAAGAATTTATCACATGGCTTCAAAAAAATGGATAAACTTATTTTTAAAGCCACGTAATATTTTTTTAATAAAAAAATGAGCAATTATTTTTAAAATATATTTTGTCAGAAAAAATGGTATATTTGCGCCTTCTCCCTTAAATTTATTAAGAAAATGTACAACAATACAAAGAGTGGAGGACTAAATTAGTATCTAATGATCAAAGTTCAGAAACGAGTGTGTATCCTCAATTCGTTTTGTATTTTAAACCAAGGCTGTCCAGTGGGCCGGGTTAGTCCGATACCGACTCGGCCCGTCTCGATACCCTGCCCACCCTTGTCCCGATACCCAAAAAAATATTGTCGGGGTCGGGGTTCGAACTCGGGACGGGGCCTGGGTTCGTCCCGACCCGCCCCAACCCGTCCTATCCCGACCCCGTCCCTCACCCCTTTGCAAAAATTACGTTGCAGCAACGGCCAAATTTCAATTTTGACCGTTGTGCAACGGCTATAATTGTCATTTTTTGCTCCCCCAACCCCATAAACCCCTCTACCCCCTTAATATTTATTTTTAATCCATAAGTTAATATATTTATACTTTAACCCTATTTCTCAACTATAAATAACTCATTTTTCTCACAAATCTTCCTACCATCTCTCAATTTATCTCTCCACAATTCTACAAATCTTCCTACTATTAAATATTATATCAAAGTTAAAAAATTGGGAGTGGAGTTAGCAACTATCTTGAGGATCATTCATTGAGCAAAGTTTCAATTTTCAACCTCGATTACACGTCGACGTTTGGTACCTTCGTTCCTTCTTTAAATTATTATTGTTACTTAATTTTAATTATCGCACTTAATTTCATTTACTTTAATTATTTATTTGCATAATTATAATGGAATGATTGAAATGTATGATTAGGGGTAAGGGTAAGGGTGCTTCTTCTAGTAGGGGTAACAAGGGTAAGGGTACTTCTTCTAGTAATCCTATTCCTAGTCCCGATGATTTGATTGATTTCAGTCATATTGATGAAACTGCTTTTTTTAATGATATACCATTACATGATGAAGTAGATGAACCAGACTTTAATTTAGACGATAATATAGATGACACACCCACTAGTGCACCTCAACCTCAGGCTCAGACTGAGTCTCATCCTGAAACTGAACTGGAATGCCTCATATTCCCCCTAGTATTAATTGTGGTGGAGGGTTTGCCTTTTTCATTTCTTTCCTCTCCTAGTTTTATTCATTACATTCGAAAAATATATAATTCCGCATTTCATGATTTTCCTAGATCAACTGTTAGAAGAGATGTTTTTAAATTTGCAAGTGAATATCAACAATATTCACGTTATGCACTGTATCATTTTAATGGCAAAGTGACTATCACTTCTAACATAGGTCGTACTACTAACGGTAATGATTATTTAACGGTAACATGTCATTGGATAGATCAAAATTGGTCTATGCAAAAACGTATTTTAGCATATAGATATATAGATGATAGGAACACTGAAAGTTTTATTGCATAAAATATTTAAGAAATTTGTGATTATTATGGAATAATTAATAAAATTATGACTATTACCTTAGATAATGTTTCTTCTAATGGTTAGGCTATAAAACTTTTAAAACTTAGATTAACTTCATCTCTTCCTGGTCATTTTTATATAAGATGTGTGTATCATATTTATAACTTAGTTGTAAAGGATGACCTAAAACTTTTTGAAAACATTCTTGATAAAATACAATTTGCTATAAACTTTATTTTTAAAGGTAAAAAATACAAAGACGCAAAGAGTATAAAAACATGTCATGATTGTGGATTACCTTATAGAAAAATTTCAGAATAGGTTTGGACTAGATGGAATTCTCTGTATGAGCAACTACTTGTTGCTTACGATTATAGACAACCTATTACTTTATTATTTAATGTTCATAATAAAAATCTAAGGGATATGCTTGTAGATAATGATTGGAAAATTATTTTAGAACTTAATGGATTTTTAGAGAAATTTTATCAAGCTACTAAAGAATTTTTCGGTATTTATTATCATACTATTTTAAATATGTTATTTTATATAGCACTAATATTTTTGTTACTTAATGAATATATGCAAAAACCAACTTATAAGACATCTATTGAAAAAATATTTAAAAAATATGTTTTTCCTATCCCTACTATTTATATTGTTGGTGTTGTATTAAACCAACTATTAAAGTAGACGGTTGTAAAACATTTGTAAAAACGATTTATGATTGTATAGAAGTACTTCCAACAGACCCAACTGAAGAACTAACTCACAAACCAACTAAAGAAGAAGTTACGTTTAGCATACACACCGAATGCAAACAAGTATATATGTATTACCAACAACAAAGTGCAAATAATCAACCGACTTCTGTACCATCTTCTACTACTTCGCTGCAACCTTATAAAAAAATATGCAGTTTCTGCTGCTAGTATTCAAGGCCTTAGAAATAAAATGTGTAGTACTACAACTTCTTCACAAGTTAGCGAATTTGATGTTTATGTTTTGCAGGGTGTTGTACCGTACGAATTAATTGCCAATGATGAAGGACAAGAAGACTTGCTGAAATACTTGAGGGAGAATGAGAAGACATTTTCGACACTAACAAAGATGACGCGAGATGTGTTGAACATTCAAGCGTCATCAACAACGTCTGAAAGCGCTTTTTCTGTGGGAATATTTCAAATAGGAGAGCACATACATTCATTGTCGGGAGACACATTGGAGATTGCAGTTCTATTCAGAGACTGGATTCGTGCGGAGCGTAGAAGGTGCGGTCAACCGGAGACCAACGAAGAAGAAGACTACAACTACAACGAAATCTTGTCAGAGGGAGCACGAAGCGACGTTGAAGAATTTGAAAAACAAATTCCACTTCCAACAGAAGATCCTCAAGATATTGTGAGGAAATTCGAAAAAGTGTGGTTGAATATGTAATTTTTTTAATTGCAATTTTACTATGTCATTTGCAACTTTTGAACAACACCACAAAGTTGCAATTTTGAAATTGTATTACAAAAAAAAATCATATTTCTATTAAATAATATAAGAGGCACAAAAACAGTCTTGAGATGTTTTTATTACAATATCTTGTTCAATTATTGAAGTGTTTGTATATATATTTTTTTTAAATTAAGTGGCAAAAAAAATTCTGAGTCCCGACCCGACCCCATCCCGTCCCAACCCGACCTCGTTTTGGTGGAATGTGGGACGGGACGGGACCTCTTCCCGTCCCGCCTGGCCCGCCTGAACCCGAGTCCCGACCCTCCCCCATCCCATCGGGACCCACCCGGGCCCTCCCCGTTGGACACCCCTATGTTAAACATATAGAGTATTAAATATGAAAAATAGATATGTGAGATTTTCAAATCGCTTTCAACTTTTTCTTATTGCAAGATAGCCCCCTGATCTTTTTATGAATGTCAGTTCAACCTAGCATTAAGATAATAATAATACCAAAATCAAGGAACAAAATCTCTGTCAAATCTAGACAAAGATTTCATGTTGAATGCGGTAGATCTCTTCTAACGTGACTTTCAACATATTTTAAAAGAGTTAAGTTTTCCATATCGTAAACGTAAATAAGTTTTTAATCATCAAATAGATATCTCTTAGTATTATCTCATTAAAATCTTAAAAATAATAGATGTTATCTGCTACTTATAAGTAAAAAGGACATGATTATGGTTTCAAAAGCGGTTCCCGTCCCATAGAATAGTGTCATGTGCTGGTTGTTTCTTGTCATGTGTCTAGGTAAAAAACGATGTTTGTTTTTCATTTGCCACTAAAGGATTAACAATGTAAACAATTTTAACCCAAAAAAAAAAAGAAGAGGAAAAGAAGAAATTAACGGCAGCAAAGCAACTACAAAAACTTTCCGCCATGGTGATTTATATGTAAAGCTACATAATTTTAATACAATAATTAAATTTATTTGTGTATCGAGGGAATTTATCTATACATGTAAATCGTTTTATGGAATGATGATATCATCAGCAAGCCGTAGCCATATTATTTACTGGACATCACCTTTGTAGTGCTTCATAGCCATAGATAAGTAACAATTAACATAGCAGAGGTTGGATTGGAAGCTATTTTACATTTCGAGACTTTATTTTATCAATTAGTTAATAAGGTTTTCTTATATTTAAGTATTTATAAATATACAACAACGGTATAATATTTACTTCAACGGAGCTTCTATAACCTTACTATGATTTTGACACTGTTATTAATCTGTATTTTAAAAAATCAGTAAATAATAAATACTGAAAATAAACAGAATTAGTGTTGAAAAACAAGAATAATTTTTCAGAATATAATCGAGCCCACTTAGTTCAAAGTGTGTCCTTAAGGAAATTATTCCCCTCACAGTACTCGAGGTTGATGGAATATCCCCTCCCAGGATAGAACGATTATCTTACCAGAATAGTAGTACTCCAAATTCAGGTAGCGGCGAACCACTCAACGGCAGTATATCACACATAATTTATTTGTGCAGAAGAAGAAGAAGTTTGTATTGTTCAGAAAATTCGTAAGTAAAATTCTGATGAATTAAACGAATTTATAGCCATGGAAGTACTGTTTCTGAAGGTTTGCAACCTTTCTGAACAGCCACTGAAAACTGGTGGAAAATTTAAATATGGAAAAGAAACCGGGTAGCGGGTCAGACACGCGGATCCGGTCGGATCGCGGGTCAGGGTCACTAACGGGTAGGATTTGATAAGTTAATTAATTTAATTAAATAATAATTAATTAAATAATTAAAAATTAAAGAAAATTTGGTCCAAAAAGATTATCAATCAATCAGATCATTTGACCGAATCCGAATCCGAAGCCGAAGCCGAAGCCGAAGCCGAGCCGGAGCCGAAGCGGAGCCGAGCGAGCGACGACGACGGCGCGAGGGGTCCTTTCCCCCTCAACCCTTTTACTGACAAGAAGGAGTAATTCTACTTATAAGTAGAAGAACTTTTCTTTCCACTACCGATGTGGGACAAATGCTTATTTTATAAAGCAAGAGGGAACTCCCACTTTTCTTTCCACTATCGATGTGGGACAACTCCCACTTTTTTCCAATCATTTCCCATTCACCAATATCAATACCCAACAATCCCCCACATGAATGGGGAATGACTATAATATAAAAGCGCGGACAAGTGTGATATACAAGCGAGAATTGACTGCATCTGGATAAGTAGGTTTCCCTTTGAACTTTCCGTAGTGAACTTATATCGGATATACTCGATCAATCGGTAGATTTGATATCTTTGAACCGTCGAACTTTGTTGTATACCTAGACAACATAAGTCACATAATCAACCCTCAACCATTTATGGTTCTCACGGTTGTGTTCGTTTCAGCCATGAACACATCCTGGTTTCATGAGTGCGTAGAGAATTGGCCTTTACTGTCATTCCCCTTTAAAACGGCTTACACTTAACACTCACATAGGTGATTTCTAAGCATGTTGTCCTATAGCCACATTATCTGGTCATACACTGCCATATTTAGATAATCATCAAAGAACCTTAATGTTTTATTAACTCATTAACAAGCTATAAGGTTTTATCCTTATTTCTGAACATTGTCTTCATCCGAGAATGGGTTGAGTTATTTGACAATGTTGAACCGTCAGTCACGACTTTGTTTGATCTCCTTGAACCTAGCTCTTGGGATCTCCAGTCTGCTAGGTAGAGTTACCGCCATGATGACTTGTCCTCGGCCTTAACCCCATTCCCATTGATGATCTACTAACTCCCTCTCTAGATAAGCCTTTTGTAAGCGGATCCGCCACATTATCTCTTGACTTTACATAGTCAATCGTGATAATGCCACTAGAGAGGAGTTGTCTAACGGTATTGTGTCTTCGTCGTATGTGACAAATACTTAAACTTGTCAAGTACTCTTTCATTATAATGAGATTGCGATAATGCTAGACCTTGTGGAGTTTTATGAATTCTGATGCCTAATATGAAATTTCATACGGAGTAGAAAATCACACAGGTTTTAGTCTCCAAAACAGAATACAGATTAATCTAAAAATATACAGGTAGCGGCGAACCACTCAACGACAGTATATCACACAGAATTTATTTGTGCAGAAGAAGAAGAAGTTTGTATTGTTCAGAAAATTCGTAAGTAAAATTCTGAGGAATTAAACGAATTTATAGCCATGGAATCAATCAATCAGATCATTTGACCGAAGCCGAAGCCGAAGCCGAGCCGAGCCGAAGCCGAAGCCGAAGCTGAACCGAGCGAGCGACGACGACGGCGCGAGGGGTCCTTGCCCCCTCAACCCTTTTACTGACAAGAAGGAGTAATTCTACTTATAAGTAGAAGAACTTTTCTTTCCACTACCAATGTGTGACAAATGCTTATTTTATAAAGCAAGAGGGAACTTTCACTTTTCTTTCCACTATCGATGTGGGACAACTCCCACTTTTCTTTTCAATTATTTCCCATTCACCAATATCAATACCCAACAGACACTATTTTAATTTAAAAGGGCGCAAAGCTATATGCATAGACAGCATCGGTATAAACAAAAAAAAACCAGAATAATGACCTTTTTTTTAAGAAAGAAGAGGGTACCGATAGATGGATTATTGGGGAAATAAGGGAAAGCGTCCTTTTTTATAGTTGAACCATTTTATTTAGTATTTGATTGGGTGAATTTTGATGCTATATTGCATCAAATTATTTTAATTCTTTGGGCTCGTCTAAGTTATCTTTCCGGTGAAGAAATTTTATTTTGGAGAAAATTACACCAAAAGTGACTGTTTTAGAGTTAGGCACATAAATAATATTACTTTTTAAAATTGCACAAAAAGAGTAGCTTTTATTATATTTATGACATGTTCATAAAATATGATTATAATTAATAATCCCACTAAAATAGGGGATTCAATCCTATTCTCTCTCTTTATAATTATTTCTCTATCTTCCTTAACTAATAATCCCGGGTTTCCTCACTTCTCTCTTTTCTATAATCAATACACTCCCATTTTCTTACTTATCTCTCTTCTTCAACCTATACGCCCCCAGTTTTTAATAGTTGATTATATAATGTTATTAGTTATACATGGTTCTAATAATTATACCAGTAATGGTATACGTGTAATAATATGAGTTTAATTATAATAATGTATACTAATTATACCACAGATACTATGAGTTTAAACGTATACTAATAATTATACTAATAAATAATATGAGTATAATAATAAATATATATATTACTAATTATACCAGTAATAGTTCGATTATAATATGTATAGTATTAATCATACCAGTAATATAATGAGTATAATGATATATATTACTTATTATACCTATAATAATATGAGTATAATTATAATAATGTATAGTACTAATTATACTAAAATATTATGCGCACAATTATAATGATAATAATAAAGACCGAAAACATATTATGGGAGAAGGTTGAAAGAAGAGAAAGAAAGTAAAATTACCACTAATACTAAAATACTCATTTATGCTAATGAACAAAATTCTTTAGAAGCCAGAGAAAGATAAATTCATTGTACATGAAATCAGGGCAAAGTTGTTGGGATATTTAAGGTGCCTAATTTCTCGGTGGCTTGGATGAGGAGGATATTTAAGTAATTGTGTTAAGAAATGTAAATATTTTTAAAATGTTGCACAGTTATGTTTTAACCCTTTTATTTTACGATTCGTTATTTTTTAAGAACAAGATATGAATTGGATGATTTAATTAATATAAAATAAGATAGATGATTTTACTAGCCAATTTCACTAATCTGAGTGACCGTTTAAGAAAGATCCTCAACAACAACAACTTCTCTACTATTTGTTGTGCAAACAGCATAATGTCTTCAAACAACTAACGTTGCTTATCTCAGATATCAAAGTCACGTACCAATAAATATATATATATATATATACCACCCACAACGACGTCTTAGCTTTGCAATTCAATGAATATTTGTGTAAAAAGAAAAAAGTCACATACTGTGGCAAACATATCATCTCATCTATAACTTAGGAAAGTTATTTTACCATTTTGATTTAAAAAATATTGCTATTGTTATTTTTCTATCTTTTTTTTGTAGTTCCTGAACATTTGAAATTTAGTTTAAGAAAACTCTAGCTAGTACGTTTTAGCTTAAAGAATTTTAGTTAAATGTCCCTCTATGCAAAAAAAAAAAAAGCCAAATAAATTAGATTGGATCGAGGGAGTACAATTTGTACTTGGTCATATAACATTTGTTCTTAAACTTGAAAAGCATTAAAAAGGACACCAGAAAAACCAACAGGAACGCCATGAGATGCCACATTTGGCCTTTAATTATTACACAAGAAACACATATACCTAACAAAAGACTATTACACATAAAAAAGGAAATTAGAAGTTAACTTAAAACAAAGCAGAGAAGGTTTCCTCCAACTCTTCAACAACGGTAGCAATATCAACCTTCTTATCATTGTTCCTCCTATCACACTTAGCCCTAATTTCACCTTGTCCACCAGTCAACACATTTAACTGTCCCATTTTAATCATAGCATTCACAAAATTGTCAAAGAAAACCTTTTGGTCCTTCGCAAAGCTCGTAACGATATTTCTAGTCCTTTGATCAGTGAACAAATCTTGATCCGACGTAAAAAGCCCTTGCCTATTCATGAGATCAACGTAATACTTGTTGTCGAAAATATTAGGGCTCCGAATGTCCAAGTTGACCGTGTTGTTCGAGTCAGCTTTGGGGCAACTACCTTTAAGGTTGTTGGCGAAAGTTTTGTCCATGGTGGAGTCTTGGTTAGGGTAAAGTCGCTCAGTGAAGGAAGTGCAGTGGCTAATACCGATGGTGTGGGCCCCGGAGAGGGCGACGACGTCCGTGGCATCGAAGCCTTTAGTAGACAAGCGATTGAGGAGGGTGGTGGTGTTGGCGGTTGGTGCAACAAGGTTGTTTAGGGTTGCATTTTCTGTTGCAAAGTTAAGTCCATCTCTTCTTCCCAAGGGTACAACATAGTTAGGGCCACCAGTCTGGAATATAATTTATAGATAAATCTTAAGTGAATCATAATAAATACTACTCCGGCCAGTAAGAGTTATATGTCTAAAATCTTAAATAAATCAGAATAAATTCTTGTAGGGATAAGTGTAATTTTGATCTATCAGATATATGTAACCTTTATTTAATTAAACATATACACTTGGTAATCACATGAAATATATGCTACTACTATATATATTTAGATTAATTTTATAATATAATTGTATTTTGTTAACCTACCACATGAATGTGATATATTAGTTGTTGTAGGTTGGCACTTAACTATTTATAGTGGAGTATTTACAGAAAAATAAAATAAAGTAAAGTCCGTGAAAGTTAATTAGCTTAGACATTAAAGAAAAAGAAGGTACTAGTATAATTTACCAAGACAACAGCATCCCTAGCAGCAAGGGCAGCAATATCAGAGCAAGAGACAATTTTTCCACACTCTTTGTGCACTCTTTCTCTAAGATCTTCAATGATCTTGAATGACTCTTTTCTTAGTGTCAAATTAGGAATTGCAGTCTTTTCACTTGGACCTCCTGCTGATCCATCTAGCAATACTGACCCATCACATCCCTGCATACATTTCATACATGAAATGAAAAAGTTAGATAAACGTACCCCTCATTTGGAATAAAATCATACTAACAGACAGGGCAGAGACAGATGGGGTGCAATTGAATCATCTTCGTTGAAAAATTATACTACGTAAGTATGGTAAAAATGAGTTTTTTGGTATATATAGAAGTTGAATCTCTTTAATATAATTAAGAAACTTTTTTTTGAATCCCGCCACAGCTAATAAAAGTACTACGTTTCAGTTCGAAAAAAAAAAGTACTACGTTGTCGGTAAGTCAAAATTGTTAGGAACCTAAACAAGATTCATTAAAATCTGCCTAGGAAGACCAAAAAAGAAAAAGAATTATGCAAGTTATAATGACAGTACGGGGGGAGGGATATAACACTCCGTAGAAGTTTAACTTCTATCACTTACACTATCGATCGCTTAAAAAATAATGAGATAATAGCACTTTTGGTCCATTAGGTATTTATACATTCTGAATTTGGTCCTTATAATATATAACTTATCATAATTAACATTCAATTAATTAAATTGTGTGTTTTTGGTTCATATATCTAAGAAACATGTTATAATTTGATTATTTTCAAGATCACATTTCCTTCAAATACGAGAATAATACAAGTCTAACATAACCCAATGGGTAATTAACTGGTGGAATAATTAATAATTTTGGTAAAGTTTATAAAATTCATAAGCAAAAGGATCGTCAAAAGTACACATTAAAATTAACTGAAGGTTAAATATGTTTAGTCAAACATTAGGAGGACAAAAATCAAAATTATTAATAAGTAAGGCACCAAAATGCTATTAACCCTACTCAAAATAATTGTAAGAAACTTTCATATTAAATGAATCTAGTTACCCGAAAAATAAGATAGACAATACACTAAAACATGCTATAACAGATAAGTTACCTTAATATTGTAATTTTTTTTTACACAATTCATATATGAATAACATGTTTACCTGAACAAAGCAATCATGGAAATGAAGTCGAAGTAAGCCAGCAGCTTGGCCAATATCATCCTTAAAAACTTTCTCAAGTCTCTTCCTAACAATGGATTCTAACTTT
This sequence comes from Anisodus acutangulus, assembly GCA_029783415.1. Taxonomy (NCBI): domain Eukaryota; kingdom Viridiplantae; phylum Streptophyta; class Magnoliopsida; order Solanales; family Solanaceae; genus Anisodus; species Anisodus acutangulus. The sequence goes on from CM056505.1 coordinate 40,917,620, forward strand.
GAACAGCTTGAATCAAAGAACGTCCATGAAAGACCCTTCACTATAGGAGGAAGTCCTTGAGCTTCTGATAAAATGAAATATTGAGAGAAAAACAAAAGAGAAGAGATAAACAACAGCTCAAAGCTTGAATAGACACTAGTAGAAGCCATGACTCTGTCACTTTCTTGATGCAAAAATATAGCAAAACAAGGCTCAAATTTATAGCCAGTGCTAAGTTACTATTTAAAATGATTAGTTATTTTTATCTATAGCTACTGTAAGATTTAGAATTTTGAGCCATTGAATTTCCTAGAAAATGGTCATTTGTGCATGTGGGCGTCACAAGCTGCCATCTCCCTTTTTCTAAATTAAGATTAAAATACTTCGTGGCCCTAAGGAGTAATGATTCCGAGAAGTTTTTAAATTAGAAATGTCTGGTTGTTTTTACCTATTTGGAACACTCAAGTAGAGTATAACATCATTAACAATTTTTCTTCGTCTAACATTCAATGCATTTAAAACAAATACGTAAGTAGTAAAACGTAATATAAGTAGTAAACATAACTATGTAAACGATGCCCTGGCCAGCTTCCTCTCATGGTATTTATCTTTTCGTACCACCTTCAGTAATGAGGGTTAGGTTGATCCCTATCACGTATATTAATATAGAAGTCAGTGCATATGATCACTTCTTTACTATCACTATCAAAAATCTCTATTTTCTCACTGATTTGTCATTGAAAAAGAGCCAAAGACTAATTCCCAATGAATGTCAGTTGAAAAAATTTAAATAGTATTAGTAGTATTTTTAATAGGAACCTATTTTTCATCATGTGTTTTCCAATGAACTAGTCCGGCTGGACAAATTTTCCACTGAAAACTATTTTTGGTAGTGAATTTTGCTACCTCTGTTCTAAAAACAAAACCATGATAGTGAGAGGTTAGGAAGTTTACGAGAGGACTCCTCTCATTTACTACAATTTTTGGAGCAAAATATATTACACAAGAGGTAAAGATTATACAACATCATCAAATACAATCTCATGACGTTTCTTTTGTCCTAATCAGAAAATTAGGAATTCTCCATATATCCATGTTCGGTAAGCCCCTTACCTGCCGAGGAATTAGTATCCAACACACAATGGCGAGCGGGGCGACGTGGGCTTGCCATATAGATGTAGCGCTTGCAAGG